>RXPK01000022.1:1943407-2352169 GCA_004143645.1 Protaetia brevitarsis
TGGATTTACAGCGCTGACAAGGTGATGTACTGTAGCTGAATAAAAAAGACCTATATAGAAAAAAAAGAATTACCTTTTAATGATAAAAAGAATTTTTATTAAGTTTTTAGACAGAGAATCCAACTTCGGTTACCACAGAGAAGACATAATGACTTATAAAAAAATTAAAAACAAAAAAAAAAATAAGTGATAATGATGCTAAACATATAACTTAATATAAAAGCAGTACCATCTAAATAATATTGCTTACCTAAAAATACATAAAACAAAATATACCGATGCGTCCCATTGTTAGCCTCGTTAACTGTGTTACATATAATTTAGCAAAATTTTATCAAACATTCTTACTTGGGCCTTCTCTGAAAATAATTCTTATAATATTAAGAGACATTTCACTTTGTTAGTACTTTAAAGGAATGATCATACCTGAAAATTTTATGTTGATATCTTTGGATGTTGTGTCATTATTTACAAATATTCCAATAGATTAGTAATTGATATTCTGATACAAAAATGGTCTTTAATTGAACCACACACCATACAATTTCGAAAGATAATTTTATACTATTATTACGTTTTGTTTGTAAATAATTGTTACTTTTCTTTCATGAATAAAATATTATCTACAAATTTTTGGTACACCAATGGGTTCCCCAATTAGTCCAATTTTGGCAATGATTGTTATGGATTGTTTATTAGATGCTGTTATACCTAAATTACCTTTCAAAATTCCATTTATTTTTAAATATGTTGATGACATTATTTGTTTCAATACCTACAAATGATAAGGTAGATATTACTTTAAAGATATTTAATTCGTATAATAATCATTTACAATTCACTGCTGATTGGAAAAAGAATTGTTATGTATCTTTCTTGATACCAAAGTTATAAGATCAGAGAATAACATTATCATTTTAGATTGGTATCAAAAACCAACATCTTCTGGTAGATTATTAACTTTACTCTAATCATCCTATAAATCAGAAATATAATACTGTGATCGCTATGAAAAACAGAATTACACAAATTAGCGACACAAGATTTCTTAACGACAATTTAAAAAAGTTATTTAAAATTTTTTTCCAATAACGGCTACCCTAAAAATATTCTTTCAAATTAATTTACTGTCCAAATTCCTTACATGAACATATAAAAATAAATACAACTACCCACTTTAAATATTATAAATTACCTTTCGTAGAAGTTTAAACTAATATAAAGTATTTAAACATTTTAAAGATTTTAATAATATCAAAATTGCGAAGTATAATATAACAACCATAAGAACAATCTTTACAAAAACTAAAGACAAGATACCAATTCTGACCAAAGTTGATTTGTATATAAATATTCCTTGTCGTGATTGTCAAGGTTGTTATATTGGTCAAACTTCTGAAATGTACTAAAGAATAGAATACCCAACATAAAAGTGATAGTCGTATAGGTAAACTTCATGTGCCTTGTCTTTACATTTTCAAAATTTAGACCACAATTTTATTTATGATAATAATAAATTCTTGATGTTGAAAGTAATAAAAAAGCGGTTATTTCTAGAAATGGTTCATATTACAGTAATCAAAATTCTATTCATTTCAAAACAGACACAAATTCAACTCAACCAATTTACTGCAACATTTTAAAAAACAACATAGTAACATTACCTTGTTACAAAAATGTTTTTTGACTTTTAAAAATTCTAAATTTAAAATACGCTTAATTTGATTATTATATTTGAACTTTGTAAGTATTATTTTAAATATTTTATTACTATTGGTTCATATTCTTTGTAATATTGTAGATGTCCTCCTGAGGAAGTCATAAATATATGACGAAATATTGAGGCTATTTAGCAGTTTTATTTTAAAGACCGTATTACCCATATAACTTAGTTTATTCTTGAACCTATAAGTTAGCCAGAAATTCCAAAAGAGATTCTCACACGTTTGCCCAAGCCGGAACGTGTAAATAAACTAAATATCTAGCTAATTCAACAACCGTTCGGTTATCTAATTGTATTGTGGTATTGCGATTGTGTATACAAGAGTGTGTATACTATTATTATTTTGTGCACCTATAGTATATTTAATATTCATGACGCAGAAAATGATAAATTTAGCACACGAACTGTAATATACATGCGAACTTTTAGATTTATCGGTTACAGGAAGCGCTTTGAATATTTGTAAAGATAGGGCCATTGCACCGTGTATATAAGGTACCTGATCAGGGCCGAGAAATTTGAGCCTGTGGACTGGTGCCGATGGTCGACGTAAAAGTGACCTGCCTTTCCCTTTCAACCCTCCAATCGGGGCAATTATGTGTCCGCTGACTCCCTGCCGGGTTTAGTCAAGGACGACACAGATGAAACTTCTATAATATGCTGTTAGAACGACGAAAAGTGAAAGAAGTAAGAAAAGATTTTAACCGGAGTTATCGATATTTAAGTAAATGATTGAGGAGCAAACAAATGGTTTGTGTAATATAATTTGGTGTAGATATATAAGCTGTATTACTATACAGATAACAGAAAGTATACGTGTGTCAGAATACATATAGAAAGTTCTTGACCTACGTGCATTCGTAACTTATGCAAATCAAATTCTCTCATTCTCAGACGTTCGTTCTTCCATTCGTACTTCGTGCATACCTCTTCGTACATTTCAAAATTGCATATCTACATATATACACCATA
This sequence comes from Protaetia brevitarsis, assembly GCA_004143645.1. Taxonomy (NCBI): domain Eukaryota; kingdom Metazoa; phylum Arthropoda; class Insecta; order Coleoptera; family Scarabaeidae; genus Protaetia; species Protaetia brevitarsis. Next base: position 1,946,103 of record RXPK01000022.1, read on the forward strand.
CTGGCACAGGCTGGGGGTCTAGCACGTGATTACTACTGCGAGGCATACATGCGTGAAAGTTGTGCATGCGCCGCACAAGGTAGTAACTTTCATACCTATCTCGTCAGGTTTCTTTTTATGTCTGCCCCGCCTTATATTTTGGCTGCGAGTAACTTTTGAACGCCACACAGCTCGTTATTTTACTTTGTTTATTATTATTATTACTGTTTGGGGAAATGATTAAATTCGCGTTGAAATGCAATATTCGATAGTGCATCCGTATTCTCGTACATGACGTATGTTTTAACGGAGTTTTCTTATAATTTGAGTATAAGTTGTGAGCGCTGCGTATTTGGGTAAAGATAAGTGATTCTATTTCAAGGTCATCGCGAAATCTCCCCTTTGTTTTGGGTTTGTTATCTGTGATGTTTACAGTGGTGGATTTGGAATGAAAATATAGTTATAATTTTGCGATAACGACTTCGTCTTTGTTTTAATTCCAATTAATTTCGAAGTGCAATTTGAATTTATTTACTATGGTCAGGAAATTTAATATATGGTATTTTCAAAATTTGTAGAGTAAGTTCCGTAAAATTAATAATTAATTGATTAATTCAATGAAATCATCATGTCGTCACGTTATATTACTTGTCGCTTTGAAATATCTGGGACCGTTCTTCCAAGCTTGGATACCAAGCATATGCAATAGTTATTTATTTAAAAAAAATACTTGTTAGGAAGTTGAAATGGTGGTAATGCTTTGTGCGCTCTTTTCATTAAGGTTGATCTGCTGGTGTCATAGTTTTAAGATTTAAAACATTAGCAGATTACTGAAAAATCTAATCACTCTAAATCATAACTATTTAGTATGATCAATCTTAGCACCTTATCAAAGCTTTAAATACCACGTAGATCTGGCAGATATTGGGCAATGTACGAAATATGGAAAAAATAATAACATTGACAAGGGAATCTATTGTAATGAACAATAGATTCCCTTGTCAATATTATTATTTTTTCCACATTTCGTACATTGTGTGAACTTGTCAATTGACGTAACCTATTAAAGTGCATCGCATTCCACAGTACGATTAATCGAATGAACCAACTTCAAGCAAACGAATATTCACGAATCAAGTGAATTATTACATAGAACATAGATTATATCATCCCGCTACTAAGGTTTATCCAACAAGTTCAGACCCTAAGGTAGCTCAGTATCTTACTGAGGTCTCCTTCAAGGGAAGGGCTGATAATAATTATTATATTATAACTTTCCACGTTTTCTAAACACAGTCGGAGCCCGATTATATTAATCAAAAATTAATACTTTAATCAAAAATTCTATACAAATTTAGTTTACATTGTTATTGTTATGAAACGTGGAATTATTGTATACATTTACACTGACGGAACAAGTATCTTGACCATGTATTGTTATGCCAGGCAATTCTTCGTAACAAAGTTTTGCTGAGTTATGTTATTGGCTTATAATGGTAGACTCTTGTGATTGAGAATCATTTCGATGATATAACTCTAGAATGACCAGATGTACTTGGCCCTGATAAGTTGTGCGCTAACAGCCACTTTAACTTTTCATAGATGTTTCGATGTAACCTTCAGCTTACCGCAGATGACTTCCATCCACCATGACGTTTTAAGTCAGCAAATCACTGCCCTGCGTCTGCTAAGTGTGTAGCACTAGAACGTCTGAAGCAATGTCCCAGTATAAAGCTCTGAATTGGGACATTTTAGAAAATCAGCTATTAATTTAGGCATTTTGCCAATCGTATTAATTCCAATCGGGGCACGATATACAATAACCATAGCGATATGTAAGGAAGAATCTTGAATGATTAATATTTTTTTGTTGCAGGGCGACATATTGTTTAAATTAAGTAATCCATCTTTCATCCGTAATTGCAAAAACTCTTACGATATAATTTTTGTTTTAGTACTGTCACCAAATAATATCACTCTAAATTCTAAAATGCATGTATGGACATATTGTTAATTCATCTCGTGTACAGGCACCTGTGTAACCCATTATTAAAAACGATCTAAAATTAAATCCATTACATAAAAAAAATACATTTTGCAAATAATATCGTACTTTTATTGCTAAATACAATGCGTCAGAACCTTCTTCTATAAATTTATTAATATCTTCAATGCATAAAATTTAGATTTCTTAGGCCTCGTATCCCTCAGAGAATCGTTTTAAATAGGCTTGTAATTTAATATATTTTGATATGTCTGTATTTTTATAAATGGAAAAGCAAGAACAAAGATGGAAATCATAGACCATAAGGTAGAAGATTTCTTATTTTACCTTGTAATTCAAATATGACCAATAAAATGTTTTCAGATATTGTGTTGACATTATTCCTGTACAGCCCATAGTTCAAATTGATGGTAGCATTTTTCATATACTGCTTTTGATTTTTTCGGTAAATAAATTTATGACGGCGTTATCCGCAATTTTCACGCAGTTGTGGTGGCGTACAAGATAAAATTTGTCTCAGTATCACTCATTTTTACAGTTTACAGAGACTATAGTATGAAATATATTGTTTAAACAATTTAAATAGCCTGAATTTGAATTTTAATTCATCAAATCAAGTCGTATGTCAATGTGACCAACTTCATATAAAAATACAACTCAACATTTTTAATGAGATTTTTATTAAGTATTTATTATCAATTTATAATGCAAAATAGAAAAAATAGTATAAAGGACTCGTTTCATAAGGCTTTTTGTCGCGCTCGTTCATTAGAAAACTCGCCTGCGGCTCGTTTTCTAAACTTGAACGTGCGGACAAAATCATGCCTTATGAAATCTGACTTTAATATCATTTACAATTTTTTTCATCATCTTGTGTAATTTTGTAAAATTTCAATTTCTTTGTTTCGACTTTGGTGAAATTTGTGTTATTTTGGCACATTTAGGGGTTTGGGAAGCCCGCTTTTTTGTCTAATTAGAGCCTTTTTATGTTTTTTAAGTGGGTATACGATATACATTACATGTGTGGGTATATTTCAAATTTTCGTTCTCTTGGCCACAAAAGCAAAGTTAAAGGGAAATAAAAGTATTTTTATATTGTTTTGAAACATAAATAAGTTGGAAATAGGGACAAAAACGCGTTATATAGTGTAATTCTTAATATGTTGTAATGTAATGTTTCTTTTTACCTATGTAACTATTTTCTATTCATATTTTTATTGTTATATTGACCTTTTATTATTATTATTAAGATTTTTTTATCGCGTATGATTAGAACTACTACATATTACTTCATTATATTTTATATCTGTTACAGCCTGTATAGAACCTTTCAAGAATTAATCAGTTTTTAAGTAAAACTGTAACAATAATTATCCTACAACAACTATATAAAGTTCTTTTCCACCGCGACGAAATAGATAACACATCTTTAAACGCTTCCTTCAAAGAGCGATTCTAGCATCAAATTCTCTTGCCTTCTAGCAATCTTCCTAACCAGTTTGGATCTTCGTCCCGATTCTAAAGTGGGCAGTTGATGAGGTATACCGCTGTGGCGATCCCGGCCATTGTGGCGATACCATATAGACGGCACGGCGAATGGCGATACCCAAACGACCCGTGTGCTGCTTGCCCGCCATCAATTCCTCCCGTAACTTGGGAGCGACCCGTTTGGTTGTTCCGGGCGGGCTCGCGCGAGTCTCTCTCTTTCGCTAGTTCGACGGCTTGCGGGCGCGACGACGTGACCTCTGACCCCGTTCCAAATATAGAACGAACGCCACGCTCGTTCGGCGTAGATCGAAAACAAGGTTCGCGTCGCCGGTTTTCTAGAGAAGATACGCCGCTGCCGGCCCCGGTAATACGCACACACGAACCGGTAATATAGAGAGGGAGTCGGCGCGTGCGGTTTGACCAATTAGGGGAGGCGATTAGGGACAACGTGGAGGTGCGAGTCGGAATTAAATGAAAAGACCGAGGAATGTGGGCGGGAAACAGGTGGATTTATATTTAAAACGATGTGAAATTTATTTAATTACATTTGATTGATTGATTTAGTCACTCATTGTGAGTATGAACCAGGTCTTTTTATTATCACGTTAACACCGCCGTTTGAGGCGTATTGCATTATTCCGTACCTAGTATACAGGGTGATTCTCAATATATGCGACAAACTTTAAGCGCTGATTCCTGGCGATATTTTGATCATAAAAGTTCATAAGAACATATGTCCAAAATTCGCTTAGTTCTAAAGTTGTACAATGTTTAATAGTAAGTTAACATAATTAAATGTTTATTATACTTAACAAAATAATTAGTAAAACAAAATCAACTTATACTAACTGTTCAAAATGACCGCCCCCAACTGCAATACAAGCTTCTATCCTCCGTCGTGTTCACTGGCGAGTCCGTTCTAAAATACCAAGGGTATTTCGAATTGTTTGGAAAACCTGCAGATAATCGATTTCTCAGTTCATCGACATTTTCAATGGAGTCGTATAAACTAATGATTTAAGGGACCCCAGAGAAAGAAGTCCAAAGAATTTAAGTCTGGAGACCGAGAGAGCCACGTTGTGGACCTCCCCGTCCTATCCACCGATCTGGATACGTAACGTCCAAAAACTCGCGAGCAACTAAACTAAAATGCGCTGGAGCACCGTCATGCATTAAAATACATTTGTAATCTTTAATTGCAACGGAGCTTCTTCAGCAGTAGTGTAGCTCCTCTTCAAGAAAATTGCGGTATATCTCGCCATTAACCGCATCGGTAAAAATGTGGACCTATCAAGTGATCTCCAACAATTCCGGCCCACACATTGACAGAAAATTGATTGATGACGGGCATTCACTAGTTCGTGCGGATTTCTTCGCCCATGTGTGTTATTATGGAAATTAATAATCGGGTTCTGAGAATAGCCTCGTCGGTGAAGAATATTTGAGCAAATAGTTAGGATTTTGTGCGATTTTGTGTTGCATCCATTGATAAAAAGCCACTCTTTGCCGAAAATCTTCCGGCAAAAGTGCCTGCACCCGTTGAATGTGATATGGATACAACAGTTGATCTTTCGATATTCTCCAAACTGTGGCCTGACTAATGTTTAAAGCAAACGCAATTTTTATGGTGCTTGTGGTAGGATGTCCTCAATTTTCATTTAGTACCATTTCTTCAACTTGTGGAGTTCTCACTGTAGATGGGTGCCCGTTATCAGTCGTCCCGTTTTTAAAATTTCCTTCACTAAGACGGTTGGTGAAGACGGGGCAAAATATTGATTGATGCGCGATGATACGTTTCGAGTATCGTTCTTCATAAAGACGTCTAGCAGCACGCGAATTTCGATTAGCAAGACCGTAAACGAAATGCATATCACACATCTCAGCATTCGTGTAATTCATTTTAGAAAACAGAAACTGGCAATAAACCTGAATGAATACTCTGACAACTATTGACAAATATTGAAATGACAAAAAACAATTCCCTCTCAACACGATAGTTTTTGAAAACCAACTGTGATATTATATCGTTTAGTCATAGTTCATAATTTATTATTAAACATTCAATAACTTTAAACCAAACCGTTTGACATATACTCATATGAACTTTTATGATAAAAAACCCTCAGGAATCAGCTCTTAAAGTTTGTCGCATATATTGAGAATCACCCTGTACTTCTTTACATAAACAAAGTTGGTCTCATTTACTACATTTAAGTTTTACTAAGCTTTGTGGAAACCTTTTCACGCAAATCAGTTCGTCGGGTCCTGTTGTGCCGTTCCAATGCAACACTTTCAAAAACAACATGTTAGTATGGTCCTTCACTCCTCGTTGCATGGGTTCATCTTTTAAAGACGCTTATTTTGTGCAGTACTTCCTTAGACTCTTCGTTACTGTTGTAAGCTAAAGTGACCAGATTTTAACCTTGCAAATACAATATTGTTTGATGTAATTGATCATTCGGTGTTGTTACATAAATTACAATTCATTGGTATGCGTGGGATTGCTTATAATTTATTTCCATCGCATTTGTCGCAAAGGAAGTATGAATGAAATTTGAGAAGCGCTTTTGGGTCGTTTCATGTCAATATAACATACGGAGTATCACAAGGTTCCGTTCTAGGGCCCACGTTGTTTTTGATTTACGTAAACGATTTTGTTTGTCATTTGTCATCATCCTGTAATTATCACAATGCGCCAATGATACAGCTGTATCATAATGTATCATATCCCACTCTACCCGTGACGACGAGCATATCTGTGTTAGTTGATTTATTTGCCTCTGAAATGTTTAACTGGTGTAGGGATAGCGATTCTTGTCTTGAGGTGCGAAAATAACTTTATTGAGTCCTGAACTGTACTGATAAAACTGAATCAATGCTTTGCTGGCTTGCACATCGATAGGGAAGTTGAAACCGAAATGTGTGACGTAGGATTTTTGGAATAACCGGTGATTCTACTTACGGTTTGAGTCACACTGTCATGAAGTTGAGAGGTAGATATCGTCGGCAGTTATGCTCTAATCTGTTCTTAAAAAGTCAAGTGCAGCATACATTGCTTTAAAATATTTTATTTTGCTTATGTGGAGAAGCGCCTTAGGTATGGACTTGTTTTCTGGGACAACTCACCTAATGCCAGACGATTGTTTCTTTTGCAAAAAAGAAATTATTAGATCTTGGTTGCGGGCATCGTTTTTCTGATTATGGTGGTCCTTTATTTAAAGAATGTAATATTTTAATTTATGTAAATTATATTATATTTAAAAAACAAACGAATTAACAAATTGCAAGATTTTTTTTACAGTGAGAAAATAAATTAATGTATGCTTTTAACTGTAATAATTAGGAGTAATTTTTCCAAGACAAATTTTTCTCCTCACGTAGGATTCTAACCTACATCCCCCCGTTTGCCGGACGGGCGCTTTACCAATTATGCTCGTAGAGGACGAGGTTCGGGCGTTTTAACCGAACATATGTCGATATTAGATCTTGAAAGGCCGACAGGACGGCAAATATGCAAAGATTGCAAGTTTTTTACAGTGAGAAAATAACAAATTCAAACGAATTAACCTTTAGCAAAAATAGTGATATCTACAATAAAATGGAAACACGTCAGGCGCATAATTTTGATATATTCCAACATAGAACAAAGTTGTTTGAGGCTAATCCGAGATATAAGGCTGTAGTACTGTACAATAAGTTATAATACCAGTAAATTTAAAAACCCCCCATAACTTTATCTCAATTCAGTGTTAATGTCATTTTATGTCATTTTTAAACAATCATTCATTTTTCACTTTGGACGAGTACTTAAAATATGTAATTTTATATGTAAGATCTGTTATTTTTATATTATGCGCTGTGTTAATTCTAAGTTTTCTTTTTATAATTATTAACAAATTAATAAATGACGAAATATTGGGGTCATAAAAAAGTAGTTTTATTAAATAGGTCGCTTTATCGATATAATTTTATGCCCTATTATTTATTATACATATAACATTGAAGATTTAAAATTGCTTAAAAATTCCCACATTTTGGTTTTTATCTTCTGACTCTCTAACTTTAAGTATAAGGTGCGCCATGCTAGACATTTGCAGAGGGCCGCCAAGGCGTTATGCGCCGCCCTGGTGGCACCTCTTATAATTTCTTTTCAAGTACAATATTGTATATAATAATTCCGTACTGCTTTTTATTTTTTGAGCGAAATTTTAGAAGAAATGATCGTATTTGTGTTTTTTCCCTTTTGAAACATACCGCAAAATCAGCGCGAAAGTCAAACACGAAGACGCTTGTGCGTATACATATGTATGTGTGTGGGTATGTATCCCACATTTCAATCGCATTCCCTACCGTATCTACGTCTAGAGTCAGTTTACATTGCGACGTTAACTATATACATCACGTCGCTGTATAGTTAAAGAGTTAACTGTTACTCGTCCCAGATTTTGAACGAAGCCCGAGCGACCGTTATACCTTCGATAGAAAGAAGAAGTTGAGTGAACGCGCCTCCGAGGAACACGGATGTAGTGTGCGAGACGAACGTGTCCGTGAGACTTCGCTAATCCACGTGAGAATGAATGATAGTTCTTTCACTTTTTTTTTTGCTTCCATCCAGTTGTAAAGCGACCAGTTCCGGCATTATATGGAATTAGTTGTGATGAATGGAATTCTATTAAAAAGTCTGTATTTTCCCTAATTTTTCATGCGTTTTTTAGTAAACTTTTTGAGGTGATGTTGCTGGATGAGCATTTTATTGCAATATTGGGACCTCTTGTTCCAATCCTTCTAAAATGCGTTTTGATGCCGAGATTATATGTCAGTGAGATATTAAAAATAAATGCCCAAGAACTGTTGTTTTTTTTCGACATTTTGTTTGTTCTTAACCCATTTCAAAAGAAACTATTGGATGTCATTTATGGCTTTTGTTTGCTTGCTCTGCACTGAAAAACTGATTTCTTTGACAGTGCCAAAATTTTGTTATGGTTACTAAATAATTGAGTTAAATGTGGACAAACAAGTATTTGTTTACCTGAACAAAATTATTTGCTATCATCATATTTTGATTAGTTCCATTACATATACTGGTGGCGTAACTAAACGAAGTATTTCATTGATATAAATCAGATTCAGAAAAGCACCTGCATTGAGCTAATCAAAATTTAGTTAATTTAACAATGCTGTTTGGTTGTATATGGCGAACCAAAATATTTTGTTACAGGAACGAAAAAGAATTCTTAGGTATTTATTGTTAGTACAACAAATTTATATTGTTGTAGTATTCCTAGCAAGAGTACAATCCAACTCTTTGAAACGTATATCACGTGAAAAAAAAATTGTTGAAATAATTTAGTTATGATAACAAAAATGTAAGTCAAATTAATCAAATCCTCCTAGTTAGTTAAAATATAAAATGAATATATATAAAATATATATTCAGCTTCAGATCAAATTTCGAATATTCCACTTAAATGAATCTTTAATTGAACGAACTATAATCTTTAATTTTGTTTTAACAACGCACTTATTTGAGGGAGACGTGCGGTCGATATTGTAAACGCGCTAACTGTTTGTTCCGCATATTGGGGGTTGATCGTGAAGATCGCCGCTGTAGTATGCGCTGCAGGAAGTCGCTCTTTCAACGATCACAACTCCTATTAAACGCTTATCTGGTAATTATACCAGATTAACGTTATAAACGTACTTATCCCCCTAGTTGTGCTAAATATGTTCTGTTACTCGAGTGAAATAGGAGAAACGCCATCTATAGGATAATTTTTGTAATACATGTAAGTATTTAACGTATTTACTGTGCTATATAGGGAAAAAAAACTGTTACAAAACAGATGTGCTACTATCGTACTGATATTCTTAAATTTCTACAACTCAGAACGTAACCTGATGTAATGCTTCAGAGTTGTCTATCTAACCGCATTTTTAGTTGAATAAATTTTCTAGTAATATTAAAGGAACCATTTTCATTCTTAATTGGAACAAGTTCAAACTATAATTTAACCAAACCGATTTAAGCTAAATTCTTTCTTTACAGAACCCGAGAAATTGTTTTGGTTTAACTCAAATTTTGGTCATAATAACCAAAAAAAATTGACAAAGAGTATGTTGTAGTTCAACACAATAATCTTTCTGAGTGTATTGTTATATACACAATATTACAACTAAAATTTTATTCAAATTAACTAAATCGTTTCATTTAATTCAAATGTATATTATGCTATGCCGTGCAACTTTATCAAATTTAGAATATTCCATTTACATGAATATTTAATTTAATAAACCTTTTATTTTTGTTTTAACAAGGCGTTTTGGTTGAGCAAATAACTAGAAGTATTTAGCTTTAAATAAAGGAACTCTGTTGATTTTATAATTTCAATGGTACTGTTATGTTTATCTGGTAATATACTAGAATAATATGTTACAATTCTATGGTTATAATGCTATTTGTGCTAAATATGTTCTGCTACTATAATAAAATAGGAAAGGCGCCATCCACGTGACAATTTCTGTAGATATGTATTTTGTGTAAGCAGAGGCAATAACAAGGCTCTGAAGATGGCTAGTCAGCCGAAACATGTTAGCCAGTAATTACATACAGACTTTGATTGAGTTTTTTACCCTTTGGTTTTCTTATCATTAGACATCACTCAATTTGGATATAACCATGTACTTTATTTTTATTGACAGATATCAACAATATTATTTATATCAAGAGGTAATTAGGCAATTACACACTAATAAACTAATGACCAAATATATTCATCTGAATTACAAGTATAACACAAATAAACCTTTAAACTTACAGAAATCATATTTCTTTTATTGCCGACCTCCCACTTCTATATGTAAACCATCTGCGAAAAAAGTTTGCTGGAAAAAGAAAGTACATTATAACAAATTCTAATTAGACTAGAAACTTTTCAGCCTAACCTCGTTATTTATGAATTGCTAATAAAATGTCTAGGAACTGCTTCTAACACTTCAACAATTTATTATTATTATTTATTTAGTTATGTTCGTATAAGATAGTATGCACTTACGTGAAAAAAACAGTTAACTTATAGGAATACGATCGAGATTTTTTACATAACAATTTACACAGCAATAAAAAATAAATACCCACGTCCACTGACTTTCAACTTCACTTTAATCTGTGTTCATTAATACAATCAAGTAAATAAAAACACTCATTCATTAAAATTGCATTTCAATTTCTCACAGTTCCGCAATCCGTTAACTAATAAAAACCGTATATATATCACACTTTCACTAACACATCATACATATATGAGAGACAGTATTGCCAATATTGTAATATTACGTATAACCATATAAAAATAGTTATATCTCTATCTGTAATCCATAAAATATCCTTGCTTGATAGCAGTGTGTATGAGTACCCATATATATAGTAGTTGTAAGTACACTGTCGCTCCGAGCAGTGTTGAGAGTACTCGCGATTGATACGTCTACTAACGTGCATGGAAAGAGCGTTTTTACCTATATATTAAACGTAGGGACTATAAATACTTTATTCAGCGCGTTAAACGTCTTTAACGTCTGCGGTAATTCCTCGTCTAATATTAATTACGTCACGGGTGTATTAATAGCAATTTACAACCGATTTGTAGATACATACGTAAATATGTTTTCGTTGAATTAAACTGTGCAGTATTTGAGTATTTCACGCGCTGTAAGTACTTACGGACACTACCCGAAAATATCTAACGTTTCCAACTCTAATGGTATGCTATATAGAAGCGGCCGGACTGACCTAGATGGTGGGTATACGAACTTAGACTGGGTCACATTTATAACTGTCTGTATAAATACCGTCTGAAGACGGAGTTATGCGTTAACTGTGGAGTGGCAGACATGTGAAAATATCAGTATGTATTATAAACTTGTTTCTAATTTCAATATTGACTTTTCTAACAGGAGTACAGTCTAGCCGCTTTTTATGCGACGGATGGGTTACATAAATTAAGAATAATTTAATGCTTGGATAATACATACAGTTTTATTCTTAGAACCTATACTGCCTACAATAATTAAAAAACCCACCATGTTTTTTTTGGAAAATGATGTTTGTTACTACCAAAAAATGCTCATAATATATACGGGACGTGTATAAGTTAGTGGAAGAATTATATATAAGGACGTTCTAATCGATAAATAAAAAAATCTACGTTAAAGGAACGAAAGAAAGAAAAACTAAAACGCCCACAACACGTTTGTGACTGAATGGATACTAAAATTAATAAAAAACACATTAATTAGGTAATATTTTGAACGACAGAAAAAGACGTACAAGAAGCAGAAGCAATAGCAAGGATGACACATGTGGCCTTAGCGCCAAGGTGATTTTGTGGTTATACACAAGTATGGCTGTCAAAACCCTAAGTGACAAGTTATAATACCAGATAAGAAGGACTGGAAGACAAGCACTTCAATGAGAGGAAACTCGAACAGATATAAAGACGGCTCTAAAACTGTGGCATAGGAGCTGGAATATAACAAAATAAGCCTAAAAAGGCTCTTTCAGAAAAATCTTCAAGAAAGACACGACTATGCTCCAGGTCGAGGTTGCTGCAATTCATCATTGAGTCAGAAATAAAAGATTGACCAACTTAGGTACAAGCATTGTTATTTCTTTTGACACCCCTCCAACATTTAAAGCAATCAGTTCCAGGGGTTGACTTTATAAGCTTTTGATGGGCATCCAAAGGAAATTAACATTGGCCTGGACTCGGGCGTGAGGAGAAATGAGGACGAGCTGGCCAAGCAAGCTTCGCCAAGGTCGTTCGTTATTGCTGGCCCTTTTTTGGCATTACTAAATCGCAAATTTAAAAGTCTATTAATGAGTGGATACATAAAAGCCATCAGGACAGAGACAGGCTAGGCGGTTTCTAAGGGAACATGAATTGAACTCAAATGAACTTAATTTAATAAAGACCTACTGAGTAAAGATAGGAAGACTGTTAAAATGATAGTAGGTTTTCTGAGTGGCCATTGTTGACTAAATAGGCATATACAGTCCTCGAATAGAAATTTTTACAGTGCCTAATTCAATGTATTGGGCGTATGCAATTGTTGAATCGTAATCGTGATGCTCTGCCCAGCCTCCCGGTGCAAGCTTCGCATTGCCTCTGTGAGCCTCGCTGTCATTGTCGTATTCACCTTTACTTGCTGACTCCTACTTCGTTCGTTTGCCACGAGTGCGGTAGGAGGTCTCTGTGCTTGCTAAAATGTAATAGGTTTAATCCGCACTGTTAAAGAATGTCATTCTAGTTGCGTAGATGTACATACAACTTGGGCCTGATAGATGATGCTATTTGCAGATTCTGCTAAGAGGAGGAAGAAGCACCAATTCATGTGCTGTGCCAATGCGACGGCTTGGGAATGATAAGGTTTCTATAGTAATGGTCGTGGAGAACCTCACAGTTAACAGCTAGACAAAAGAGCCATTCTCACAGTCTAATTAAGAGCGCAAAATTAGGGAGTCTTCTAGGAAAAGGAGGATCGAAAAGGAAAAAGGAGAGCATAGATCTGAAAACAGGTCCGTAGACCACTTTCACCCTAATCTGATCTAATTTATGGGTGACGCAATTGAATTTGACAATTCGAACTAATTCGACTATTTACAGTGCTATATCTTGAATGCAACTAGTGCTAACTGCATTGATTGTACTACACCATATCGGCCCGTGAACATTTAGAAATAGGGAGTAAACCTATGTATAAAAACTCGCCTTAGTTGCTAAGCATATTGCAGTGAGAATCGGAAACCACGCCCACCACCTTTCTTCATTCCTTCACACAGTCTTTCCAAGCAAACTACAAGCGACAGTACTAATCTGGCACGCATTGATGAATGTAGGTCTTCGCTGCTGTCAGTGATTTTTTATCACCTCGCCCTTTTGTTCATTTCTTTTTCATTTATAATTTTTATAATTTTTCTGGCTATTTCATATTTTTTCATAGTTCTTTATTATACATTCTTTCCGCTGCAATTTTTATTTATACATGTAAGGAAAAGGAGAAAAATTATTAAATGACACACTACTCGGGTAACAATCTTCAGGAAATAGTTCAAAATAGTGCAGTCTCAGCTGTAGCGACAGTCTTAAATATTATACAGAAGTGTAAATCCACGTGTTGTGTCACCAATTGTCAAAATGTAATGATCATAGACACAGACTACCCTCAGACGACGAACTCGCATTCAGATATGTACCGCTCTCTCTATTCTTTTCTATCTAATGAAAATATAGTATAAGGTTATCTTTTTTCAAAAAACTCAAAATTTGTGTAGAGGCGCTGTTTAAAAGACTGCGTATTATAGAAATCTGTACGACAACATGTTAAAAACGAGATAGTAGTAGAGATGGCACATCGTATTGTAATATAAAAGATTTCATTTTTACCAACAGATGCATTACATATAGGTATATTGCTGTGTTTTTCGAAATTGTTTCAAAAATAGTGACATTTGTAACATATTTTGCGAAAATGTTTTGCATAGTTTGTGGTCGTTCTAAAACCGAAGTGCAGGAGCTATTTTGCTTTCCACGACAGGTAAGTTTACATCAATATATGTAAGTAATTTGTCTGTCTATAAAGGCCGGTTTACAGTTCGCAATTTTTTGTATTACGTGCAATAAAATTGCATACAATAGAGAAAGCGCATACGCATTCAATGGATTTCAATCAGCTGGGTGCAATTTTACTTGTATTGCGGGTGCAATACACGAAATAGAGTATGCGCTATTTTTATTGCACGCAATACAAAAAAATTCGAACTGTAAAGCGGCCTTTACAGACGGACAAATTACTTACATATATTGATGTAAACTTACCTATCAAGCTGCCGTGGAAAGCAAAATAGCTCTGCTACTTGTTTACGTATTAATATTTTGTAAATGAGAAAAATAAAATCAACGAGTTATATTATCTTTAGTTTGTTATACCTTTATGCAGTAGTACGAAGAAATTAAGTTTTAAAAAATTATTGTAATGTGTTTAATGATTTTATTGGACTATATTCTTGTTTATATGTATATAAATAACAATATAGTCAAATACAATCTTTAAACACTTTGTCCTCTAAAATAAATACAAATGATGTGCATATACTTTTTGAAATTAAGCGGGAAACACTCAAGCGCCATCTACCTAAATTTTGTATTTTTGTGAGAGAGAAAAAAAATCCGAAACGGTATCTTGATTTACATTGAGTTCGTCGTCTGGAGGTAGTCTGTGATCATAGATAATAAATACGTTATATAGACACAGATGGCAATGTTAGTACAAATTTTGTTAGTCAGTAACCATTATAACCGTTAGTCCTGTCAAACTAAAAATTATGGGCGGAAAATTTGACTTACTGACAACCTTTCAATTTTTTTGGACATATGCATATAAAGGTATATGCGTTGAAGTTGTACGAATTAAAATTTTGCTCAACTAGACGTCTCTACTTAGACTTACTAAAGCGCTGCCCTTATCATTCAAATATGTCTTGATATGTCTATATCTACAGGGTATTCCACGTAAGTGGTTCATTAAAAGTTTATGTTGTTCTATTATTTACTTATATTTGAGATTTTAGCACCATTATCTGTTCGATTGGAACTATAAATGTAAAATACCTTAACCAAAATATCACTTCCGGTTGACCGGAAATGGATGTCACCTTTGTTATTTTAAATAGAATGATCTAATTTTTTATTCATTTTTGGATTCTACGACCATAAATACGTCAGTATTCATTAGTTATTCCTATAGCTACATGTTGCCGTTTTCGAGTTATTTAAGTTTTTCTTTTTTTTTTAGTCATAATCATTGCATCATTGAGAAATTAATATCTCGGTTAATAGTGCAAGTAGAGACTCCAAATTTGCTATGTTATGAATGTAGATATAACTCTAAGAAACGGTACACACACACTTTACATTCTAACATACAGGGTGTTCAAAACTGAAGGACAAAGTGACATATTTTCAAATGCAGAAAACGCATTTTTTTTTAAATAGAACACTCTGTATTTTAATTAGGAATTGGGAAGCAAATATCATCCCCTATCACTTTATATCAGCATTCCCTATACCTATCTTTAATAGATTTTGAGATATGAAGGAACAGATAATGGTGCCAAAATCTTAAATATAAGTAAATAATAGAACATCATAATCTTTTAATGAACCTCTTACGTGGAATACCCTGTATATAATGGCTCAAAGCGGTGGGAAAGAGGAATCTGATGGAAGTGGGGGTCAGAGGTTGGAAGAGACTGCTATAGAATAGAACAGAATAGAGAAGAATTTGCGACAAAGCCATGGGCACAAGAGACCTGCAGAGCTGAACCATATATATACATCTCCCTATCAGCTTCACACATTTCATGAGAATGCTTATCTAAAGCACTAGATAATAGGGAATAATTAAACAAACGTTAAAGAGGTTTTAGTTTTTATAACAGAAACAAGCAAGTCTTTTCAAACCAAATTATACATTTAGAATAATAATTGTCAATTTTATCTATTTATGAATGAACTGTGGTTAGTTACCTCAAACGGTTACCTTAGTTATCATGGTAAGATCGTCAATTTTCTGTAGACGACACGCGACGGCGATTTTAGCGGTAAAGAGGCAGTCCTATGAACTAACAAAGTGAAGTGACTACGGTTTTGCTATATAACATTAATAGGCATGGTAATGACAAACAATTCTCCTGTTTACCCAACATATCGTTTTTGCAAAAAGCGATATCCCGATTTGACGCCCTTACTCATTTATGACTTTATGAACGAACTCATCCCCTTAATGAGCTACGCCAAAATAATATTTATGCTGTTGACAGTAAGTATAACTGTTACCACACTTCTGTACGTACACGAGGACTATATTATTGGGCTTTGCCAGGATAAAAGAGGCCACGTGCAAATCTTTCGCGAATATCTATCACACCTTCATACAAAATATTTTCAGTTTCAGTCAATTAATATATATGTATATATAAGTCGAAAGCAAACTTTTTCTCGGGGTAGCGGACTTCAGTTCGCCCAAACCGTCAGCCGCCAAAATTAATAACGCCATCCCCGACGGCGAATCGGCCGCGCTCCGGCAATCGATATTGCCCCCTCCACACCCCCCCGCGTCTTGCCGCTCGCGCTAACGTGTGTTCGCACGCGTCGGGGTGAACATCCCGGTGCTGTGGCGGCGGCGGCAACGCCGCCAGTGTTTAAAGAGCGCGCGAGAGATCTCCGGAGCGAACGACGACGCGATGATGGCGACGCTGGCTGGCGAGTCCTCCGCATTAATCAAGTTCAACTTCTCCATGCTCCTTTCAGATCCGTACATAGCGGCCGTCTCCCTTTCTCACATCAATTTGTTACCGGCGGCGGACCGCTTTAGCGGCGATTTTCTTTGACGAGACGCGTTCCGAGTGTTTTGGAGCGGTTTCAGTTCGAGGCGGTGGTGGGCGGTGGAAGGGTTTGATCGGCAGGGAGGATAATATGATGTATATACAAGTGTTGTGAGCGGTTTGGGTATTAAATTTGGTAAGTACGGGAACTTTCACTTTATTTTCGAAACTTTTTACTTCGGGTGCTACTATATATTCGTAAAAAAAAAATCAAATAAGAATTATACCGGGTAAAGAGTTACAAGCTGTGATTGCATTCTGGGCGACTGGAAATGCGAAGGACTTCAACTGTAGACCGCAGCACAGCTTTATTAACGTTCGACAGTCGTCATTGTAAACACGATTTATGAAGGTTGTAAAAGTAAAATTAAATACATTACATTTGCATTAGTAAAAAGGGAAATAATACGACAATACTCATTTGATAACTACAATTGTTTAAAACAGAATTATATACATTTGTTTTATCCTAACCCGACTCCGTAGTTTAGTTTTGTTACGTCCCCATATTTAGATTTAAGTTCCTTCAATTTTAAGAAGTTAATAGTGAAGACATCTTTCCCTTTTTCGATTCTTTCTTTATTCTATCAGACACCCTCTTCATTTGTAATTTACGACCACACGTACACTTTTCACAGGAAAAATCGGGACACCAGTAATTCAGAATTTTGAAATTTCTTGATTGTAAATGCAACTTTCGGAGGTCGTATTCATCATAGTCATAAATCATTTAATTACGTATATTACTACGATCAAAGGTAACGACTAGAAATTTAAACAGAAAAATAAATATATAGAGAGAAAAAGGTTTATGTATAGAATAAACAAATCGGAGTTTCGGTGGCGGCGTTTCCTTTAGAAATACCAATGAAAAAAAAAATACATAACAACAAAGAACTCTTGAATAGACGGCTTCATTTAGAAATATGTATGTATTTAACTTATTTGATGTTATGTAGAGATAATTCTTTTTTAGGAAAACATGTGGTGATGGGATTTTATTATTTAAAATTATGTTACTTGTTAGTGCTGCTTTGATATTAGTTACTTACTTCGATTTATGCACGCGAGTATTAGTTTAGCAATAAATAATGCCAGTCAGCCTCCTCAGTTTCGGAATAATGTGATTTTCACATATTTATTGACTACACTATTATTGATGTATTAATTAATATTGTTGTTTAATATTCTTAAATATTGTATTACAATAAAGTTTTCTTCTATCTATAAAAAATTACCAAAACCAGGTTTAAGATTATTTATAAAATTCTTAAATAATGCAATTAAGTTCGCAAAGAAATTATTTATTGTAAGAAAGCATATTGTTCGTCAATCTCAGTTAGTGCTAAAATATTTATTGTTGAATTTGATACATTTAATACTTTTTCGTTGCTATTACCCGAAGCTGTGTTACAGACCAAAAGTGTTAGCTATATTTCAATAAAATAGAACGATATTAGATTACACAGGCGATAGCTAAGATATATTCCTTGAAAATACAATAAACGGAGGGTTAATAGAATAAATAATTTCTTTGCGAAATTAATTGCTTTAAAAATTTTGTTCTTAAACTGTTTTTGCTAATTTTTTAATACATAGAAAAATATTTTGTAGTAATACAATATTTAAGAATACTAAACAACAACAATAATGAATACATCAATAATAGTGTAATTAATCAATGTGAAAATCACATTGTTCAAAAACTCAGGAGGTTGATTGACAATATGTCTATTGCTAAAAGTATTACTTGCGGGCATAAATCAAACTAAGTAACTAATATCATAGTAATAGGTAATATAATTTTAAAATCCCATCGCCATATGTTTCCTTAAAAAAGAATTATCTCTACATAACATCAAACAAGTTAAATACATATATGTGTATTTTCTAAATGGTGCCGTCTACTGAAAGAGCTTTTAGTTGTTATGTATTTTTTTTTGCATCAATATTCCGTATTCGCTATTTCTAAGGAAACACCGCCACCGAAATTCCAATGTGTTTATTTAATGTATAAACCTTTTTCTCTATATATATTTATATTTCTGTTTACATTTTTAGTCTTTACCTTTGATCCCAATAATACACACAAAAAAGTGATTTATGGCTTTGATAAGTGCATATATCCTCTGAAAGCTGTATTTACACCCAAGAAGTTTTAAAATTCACGATTGCTGGTGTCCCGATTTTTCCTGTGAGAAGTGTACAGTTCCTTTGTACACCACACGTAATCACTTTCAAAACCCCACCAAGGGAAAATGGTTAGTGTAATAAGGAACTACTAGTTCAAAACCATATTGTAATAAGCAGTTCTATTCCGACATTTCAAGCGACAATACATTTGTAAATATCTTACTATGTAAATATATGAAATTACAAAAAAAAGGGTTTTGTGTGTTTTGTTATTTAAACACATCAACGTAGAAGTGACAAATCTAGCACCAACGCAGTCACAAAATTGTACAACAATCTATAGATGCTTCTTTTCTATTCATATTTATTTTTGTATCGAAGCGTCAGATACTTGTAAACGCTAAATTTCAGTGAAAGAGCTGATAAACAATATCAAAAGAAAAAAAAATGAAAAGGGTTTTAAATGTAAATAATCAAACATGTAAAATAAACATAGATTCTAAAAAACCTAACACTAGTAAATGAAGTACCTATTCCTCGGTAAATAGTATATTATTGAACAAAATATTCATGTTCGGGATATTTATTAATCATTAATTCATAAAATTCTGTGTGAAGGTGCTAATTTTGTACGACTCATATTTATCCTTATGTAAAAGATTAAAAACAATGATTGGACTAATATTACAGAAATGTTAATAGACATGGCTAAGCATGGAATCGCATGATCTAAATTCGTATAAATTTGATTAAAAAAATTAAATAATGCCGTGTTAGTGGGCCGATTACTACGGAAACCATGTTGATAAGTAGAAAGAAAGTTAAAAGTTTGAAAATAATTTACTAATTTAGCATTTACTATACTTTCAAATATTTTTGAAAATACGAATAAAAGACTGATGGGTGTGTAACGGAAACAGGTTTTCCTATCTGGGGACTTTTGGGGATGGCCAGCCCAATTTCAAATAAGACAAGGCCAAACTCCGTCTCACAGATAACCCACACCTGCTCTTTTTGAGCGACCACCACTGTTGGAAAGCAATCTTTTTGTTCGGTAGCGGTTGGTTTTAGAAGTTTAGTCAAAGATGCTCTCCAACAGTGTTTTCCTCGGTCAGTCGAAGCAGAGCCGTTAGTTAGCCTAAAGATTGTCGACTTACCCTCCTCCTCGGCTTTCTCTTTACAAAGTAACTTCCTCTCCAGGTCTTTACTAGGGGGTTAAACTGAACTTCTTTTAAATGGCAAAATAATAGAACGACTTATATTTTTACAATTATATATTGAATAATTTAAGACATTGGAAACAAACTAACAATATACAGATTTAATAAGATAACAGGCAAATATCAAAACGAAGCACAACTACTTAAATGAATTTCGAGCTTTTCTTGATGATATTGATTAACTTAAATTCTAGTAATTTCTTACTTACAAAACTATTTTTTAAGGGAGAGGGAATGAGAGAGCGAATGAGTTACGGTTTTTTTTAATGTATTTGCATTGGTTAGTTATAACCAGAAATTTTGAACATCTTACCGGCCGATGTGGAAAATTAATTTTTCTCGTAATCCAAATTTTTAAGGCACAAAACGTTACACAACACTC
The DNA here is from genome assembly GCA_004143645.1 of Protaetia brevitarsis. Lineage (NCBI taxonomy): Eukaryota > Metazoa > Arthropoda > Insecta > Coleoptera > Scarabaeidae > Protaetia > Protaetia brevitarsis. Next base: position 1,966,748 of record RXPK01000022.1, read on the forward strand.
ACATTTTTTTTTTAAGCCAAGGAAAGGGAAAATTTATATGAATTTTATCACAAAACAAAACACCTCTCGAGGAAAGCTTTTGCTTCCTGTTCTCGAATTTTTGAGCGTATTTTGATTGCAAAAACTAAGATGAGAAGTTTTAATTTTAAGATTTAGAAACGCCCGAACAAAATGGAGACGCGTGCTTTTACTTTAGCGAAAACGAAATCCACGAACCAATTAATTGAAAACAGCAATGTTAAGGGTTTTTATAAACTTTGATTGTGACGTCATTTCGCACCGATAACTAGTTCGGCCTCTCTTTACAGGAGGGCGTAAGTATGAGCGAAGGCGTTATTTTTCTGATCTTCAAACGCCCTACTTAATAGCAACGTGGGAACCGCTGATCAGCATTTATAACATACAATAAACAATGAAACAGATAATGTACAAAGTAATACCATATTATCTTAACTACGCGAGTCTTTAAACGAAAATAGACTATTATTTCTTGTGAAGTAGACGCTGCTTCAGTGAATGCCACCTTACTTATCATCTACGTCTTGATAAAATGAATTTAAATACTTTATATTATACAGGATGGAATTTCGAATTTTTACAGGTCTATAATTATCTAAATCATTGTGATCACCTTTCTTAAATAATGGTTTTTTCTAATGCGATTTTTAGGACAGTTGGAAAAACACGCGTTATTAATTGCAAGGTTATAGAAACTAAAAGTTCTAAGAGATAGAGATAGCAACTTTTCAATAAATAAGGACAAATAATAAGATCATCGTCATATTACGTCTAATACATTGAGTTAGGCACTATAAAAAAAAATGTATTCGCGGGTTGGATGTGATCTATATATTGCCAAAGTTTTATAATTTTCTGAATTTCCGGTATCTTGTAAGAAAAAAACTCGAATATAATGATAAAAATAAAGTGGGAGTAGGATAGAATCACAGACGACTTGAAAACGTTTCCGACGTCTCAGCGACGTTCAACAGATTTTCCTCTATATAATGAGAATCGTATTTTATATATACAGACCTCGAGTATTACTTCGCTCCATATAAAACGCGATTTTTACGTCGCCAATTCGTACGGTTTCGTACCATTAATTCCAATTAACCCGGCGGATACGAGACGCTGTCGACGTATATAACCCACGTCAAAAACGAAATTTTAAACTGCGAAATACAACCTGACACTATGCCCGGTAGCGTCGTCCTATTTGCACAAAATACGTAGCTCCCGCACGCCCACCCTTCCCCTGGCCCTAAGTGAAAACATATTTCCAATTAGTCGAGTTATCCTAGGGAAAACCCGAGGGGGACGGCCGGCCGAACAACGAACGCCGCTGCCCGCCGAGAGAAAAGTGGATCGGAGGAGGCGATGAGGCGAACGCGCGCGGACTCGCGTCGAGAAAGTCGAGATCTCTGTGCCGGCAAAAGGAGGTCAAATCGTATGTACCCACCTATATATATATATACATGTATATATACCGTTCCCCGTATATGAATCGCCTCGTTTATGAAATTAGATCCCAAGATGGACTTTTTTGAACTGTATTTTTGACGAGAGAGCAGTCGGAACGATTTTAGGAGCATCAGGTGGATTTAAAAATGTGACGGTAAAGAAATTTTACCGTTAAAGACGCGATTGTCGACGATCGGTCGGTGCTGGCGTTGAGCGCGCACGGAGTTATTTGAGGTCAGGCGTCTTGTTGTCTTGACATGCCAATTAAAAAGAGAAATTTTCTCCGAGCTAATGGTCGCCGAGTATAGAAACCTGTTCCTCTGCCGTCGTTCGGGAGAATTTATGGCGAAAAAAAAAATTACTGCTTCATCATTGTTTATTCTCTTGGTTCTGAGGTGAGCGTATATAGGATAAGTAAGAATTACAAGAGAATTTTATGGATTTTAATTATGATAATGAAGAAGTGTATCTGTTTGCTTTTGATAAAGTTTAGTAGGATTGTAAATAAGTAACGTTTATTAATCCATAAGAAAAAGAAAAATAATTTACAAAGAATTAAGAAACCAAAAGTATACATAAGAAAATAAAACATTTAAAATTGTTCTAAGAATGTTAACAAAAAGTAATTCTTAATAATAACCAAAAATAAAACATGATGAAACCTTTTAGATGCCTTGGCAAACCAATGTGTTTATGATTACCAACGCATACATATCCTGTGTAACGGAACGGGGTTTTCTTGTCTGGAAACTTTTGGGGATGGCCAGCCCAAATTCAAATAAGAACAAGCCAAATTCCGTCTCGCAGACAACCCCTCCTGCTCATTTGACCAGCGAACCACTGCTGAGAAACAATCTTTTTGTTCGGTAGCGAATGGTTTTAGAAATTTTAGCCAAAGTTGTTTCCCAACAGTGTTTTCCACCCTCAGTCGAAGCAGGGCCGTTAGTTAGCCTAAAGATTGCTGATTTACCCACCTCGTCGGCTTTCCTTACCGATGAAAACTTCCTCTCCAACCCCTTATTATGGGTACCAAATAAACTTCTTTCGAGTTTTGTATGTGAATAATATTAGTTCTACACTTCTATATTGAATAAAATTTTGTAATTCTTACTTACAAATTATTTATTTATTAAGGGAGGGAGAGAGAGAGAGAGCGAACGAGTTGCGGTTTTTTTACGTATTGCTTTGGTTAGTTTGAAGCAGGAATTTTGAACATCTTACCGGCCGATGTGGGTAATTAATTCTTCTTCGCAATCCAATTATTTTTTAAGGCACAAAACTTTACAACCACTCACAATTATGTTAAGGCAAGAAAGGGGAGATTTTTATGATTTTATCACAAAGCAAAACCCTCTCGAGGAAGCTTTTGCTTCCTGTTCTCGAATTTTAAGCGTATTTTGGTTTTGCAAGAAGCTAAGATGAGAAGTTTTATTTTTAAGATTTAGAAACGCCCGAACGAAATTAGAGACGCGTGCTTATTCTGAAGCTAATTGAAGGCCGCGGCTAATTAATTCAAAACAGTCAATGTTAACGGGTTTTTATAAACTTTGATTGTGACGTCATTTTGCACGATAACTTGTTTCGGCCTCTCTTTAACAGGAGGGCGCAAGTATAGACCGAAGGCGTTATTTTTCTGATCTTCAAACGCCCTACCATTGATAGGAACGTGGGAACGCTGAACAGCATTTTTTAACATACATAAACAAAAAGAAGCAATAACATACAAATAATACCATATTATTTTAATTTACGCGAGTCTTTACGAAACATAGACTATTATTTTCTGTTTAGAAGACGCTACTCTCAGCAAAAAGTCACGGTACCTATCAACTACGTATTAATAAAATTAATTTAAATACTTGCAGTATACAGGATGGAATTTCGAATTCTTACATCTGCGCTGTGTACTGATTGAATTAAATGAATTTTAAAATGAAAAAGAAAATTAAAATCAGCTAGCTCAACGGATAAGATTTAAATTTGAACAAAAGGACAATTAACCTCAGACTTGCCCTCGCGAATTAAAACTTGAACCTAACCACGAAAAGTAAATTGTGAGTGAAAAAAAATCTGACTTTCTTAATTACCCCGAAAATTGTAAAGGTTTAAAATAAAATAAAAGAACAGAATTTTTTTTAACCCAAAGAAGCTAATTAACAATCAAATTTATTATTCAAAATGGGTTTAATTACGGATAGTGCAGAAAAAAACCGTGAACTGAAGGTTCTGGCCTAAAATAAAAACTGCACTTGACTCTAAATTACAATAGAACAATGCTATTTCCTATGCAAAGCAAAAATTTAGTTTGTTCAGGAAGATTATCCACAATCTTACAAATTTAAATCACGTGGTTTCAACAAAAATAAACTGAGGGTGGACAATTTCTAAAAAATTACTAAAAATAACTAAAAACAAGAACAATGCTTCTACTCACCCAAACGAGGTGATTGATAAAATAAAAATGAATCAGAAAAATTTAATAACGGAAAAATTAATTCTTAAAATAAAAAAGAGAGAATAATAAGTAAAAAAATATAATATATTTTTACTTATTATTCTCTCTTTTTTATTTGTTCGGGAAGATATTATCTTCCCGAACAAAAATAATAATTCATCTTATACCTATAATGTGCACACTTCAATATACTAACAACTATTACGAAAAGAATTCTTGATTGGCTATATTTTTAACAGAAATCAATTTCAATATCAAATGAATTACAAAATGGCAACAATGATTTACAAAAATACGTCTACTCACGTTAATAGTCGAACAAGGAACTGCCTGACAATACTCTACAATCGTTTTTCTTACGGAAACCCTCTCTCAAAAACGTACAACGCAAACGCACAATTCACCGACAAAATCTAGTAGAATAAGCATTAAATCACACTAGCAAATACTATACAAATAAATGAATGGAATTAATTTAAAAAAACTTAACACTTAAATAAATAAATCATACAATAAACTGTTTAACTAAAATTTATACAAAATAAACATTATTGTGAAAATTCTCGATAACATGAATATCGGCTGAATGGAGTAATCAAAACAACAAAACTATGCAACTCAAAATACATTCGCGAAAAAACGGGATCTACTACAGCAGTATGCAGCTGACCGCATACGAACTTTCTTAGGTGTAATTTAGTCAACGCAAAATATGTGAATTCAGCACACTTTTTTGAGTTATATATGAACAAACACAACTGTTATGTTTATTCAATCCATAAAACAGTGTTATTGTGCTATATGTTCATTAACACTAAATTATGTTACAAAAATACCAAAAGACGAGTACACTTAGAAAACTAAAGATGTTAATTGAACTATTGTCTGTTATTTCAAGGTGATTATTTTTGTTGTGTTAAACGCTAATTTGTGATGAGCTAAAGCGGATATTTTAAGAACAATTTTAATTAAATAGCGGTTATTTTTACAGATATACATGCAGTATATTAGTATTTTTTTTTTTGGTACGCAAGAATATTCGACATTTATTCATTATTTATATTAGGTCAGTAGTAAGGAATCTCGATATCTACAATATGTATTTGATAGCCCGTGGCACGTTTTTTTTTCCTTATCACACTCGGAGTTCAAACCATCTTTATCACTGTCACTTATACTTTACAAATCCTTCGTGGGTCACATCTACTCAAGACATAATTGAATGGTGTTATGCAACAGGGAACCAATTCTCAATGAATCTATTGGTGATTATATAGTGCTGTAGCATAACACCGTTCAATTAGTCCCCTAGCACCTCCAAAACGGATTGAGCGGTTTGCAAAGCAACTCATCCACAAAAATGATCCTAACGATAGCGCGCGTAAACACAGTTCACTCCATACCGTCAGCAACGGCACACGATAAAGTAGTCGCGAATGTCGAATGCCGCCGCGGTCGCTTCGAGATAAGCTCCGGCGTGCGCTTATCTGATAAAAATATTAATTCCCTTTGCCCGTCGGCACCCAACTACACACATACACACACAACCCGTCGACATCATTCGCATCGAGCACATGGAGGAAGCTTGTCCATTATCGACGGGGAATTCGAGCATGAAGTTATTCTATCGCTTTCGTATGGAAGAACAAACAAAAGATGACGAACGTGGCGTTGAGAATATAGAACGAACGATATGCATGCCGCTCCGGGATTTTGGAACACCTGCCAATTCTGTCGTCCCGGAATTTTTTGTATTTCGTGTGGGAAAAGACGTGAATTTGTTATAGTTGATGAGAATAATAATCAAGGTCATCTCATTTATATGTTTCGTTTGGGATAGTGTTGTTTAGTATTCACTTTTGAGTGTTGTTGTGCTGGCTGGATACCTTGACAAGACATTTTTCTATCAAGGGCTATAACTGGATAAGTTAGTGAAATCGACCATTGCATAGATCTATTATTATTTTCTTTATAGTTGCTTTATATACAGGCTGTCTCCACCTTGAGTTGCATAACTTCATACACTGTTGAAAATATTACGGTGTTGGCGTTAATTTTGCGCTAGTCAAATATTTTAGTGTTGATTTTTCCAAACTTTGCCAGACGAGTTGACTACGCGTATTTAATAGAACAGAAATTACTAGAATTTCGTGTGAATTCTTTGTTCAGATATGAGGATTGACTATTTTTCTAAACGTTCAGAAGCGTCACCAATCAGAATTTTTTCCTCGGATAGAAATATAGAAACCCCACCTATTCTAAATAGTATTCATATACGCACCACCTGCATGCACGTGTATCTGTTTTCGTGTTTGATTCTCCGTATTAACATATCCAAACAAACCACCAAATGTGACTGACCTTACAAAGTGTAACCTCGTGTTATTAAACGTTATATTCCAGTGGCATAAAAAATTTCAACATCCTAAAATGTATGGAACATCTATTACGCAATTAGTTTAGACTTGAATTCAAATAGCATAAACTTTCACTTAATTTTTATAATGGTTCTCAAAAAATCATTTTTAAAATTGGTACGTATGGTTGAAACGCAAAACTTGTGAATGAGTGGTTTTGATATTTATAATTGAGAAACGTCTTAAAGAGAGAATATTATAGCACTAAGAAATAGGAGTTGCATATTAAAAAGACGTTGTGTTTAGAAATGGTGTTAAAACACCCAATAGATCGCATTAATTTAGTTTAAACAGCTGTAAATTTGTCTAGTCTAGAATCAAATAAAATGTGACTAGAAGATTTTATAAATTCCACGTGTCAGTTGACAAAATAACCCCTTAGCAATAGACAATACTTGACTATCTTTGCTCGTCCAAATTTAAACTTCTATAGTTCTCACAAAATAACACGAAAAGAGTGTGGACCTCTCCTGACTATTAAATTAGTCAAAAAAGTGTTAAAATTTTCAACAGTGTAGGGTTATTCCTTGCAATCAAACACTTCCAGTCAGCATAGGTCCAATTCTCAACCGTTTTAGAGATATGGGTGGTCAAAAGCGCTGAAAGTCTCTGGTTACGGTTCATGGACGCATTTGGCTGGAATTTCGGCATGAAATGATTGCTAAGGAATGATTAACTTAAATTACAGTCTTACTTCTACAATAATAAGCAGAAATGGTGGAAGTTTTAACGATTTTAATAAATCAATAATGTCGTAAACAATTTAAAGCTGCTCAATAATGGCGACCCCTGACTGGCCAACACAACTCTGCTCTTTGACTCAGTCTCTTTATCCAGTTGACATTTTCCATTGTTTCCACGAACTTCCTGAAATGCCGGATGGACAATTTTACCTACCAGTTCTTCTTTGGTAGCCGGCTTCTCTTATCCATTTAGTCTTTTTCAAGAAGGATTCCGTTTGCCGGAGCGATATGAAATACAGTCGCGAGCAAATGTTATAGGCACCTTTGATAAAAACTAATGGTTTCAAAGTGTTTCCTTGGCATTTTTTGTTTGTGACAGTTATTTTCAAAAGTTTATATATAATCGTCTTTATGGTTACAATAGTCTTTATAGATACCTTTTGTGTAAATATAGTATTTTTTTTTTATATATTTTCAAGTCTTCGAGATGTCACTTTCCCCCTCCATTAAAAAAGTATTATAGCTGTACTAAAAACACTCTAATTATGCAACAAAAGGGATTCTTATTCCCTTAAAATACTACATATTTATAATGTATTACCTACGAGTTTTTATTTTCTCATTTCTTACTGTGATATTCGCCCAAAATTTAGGGTGCCTATAACATTTGCTCGCGACTGTAGTTCATGATGGTTGCTCGACGATGATGTCTTTGGAAGAGTAGCGTTCTGCGTATTCTCTTGCAGCTGCTGAAGCGTTTCCTCCACAATAGCCATACAAAAAATATCAGTCAGCCCTACTCTTCCCTTTCTTAAAAAGAAGTATTTTTTAAGTTCTACGAACGAATCCAAAACTGTCAAAAATACAACAAAACTGCTTACATGACAACTGTGCAAAAGCCTACTGTCAATGCACTTGGATCATATAAGTTACCAGTCGAGCAAATTCTAAAATGATTCATCTAAATTAGTTACGCAGATCAGTGATTTTCCAAGCGATTTTGACCACCCATATCTCGAAAACCGGTTGAGAATTGGACCTATGCTGAACTGGAAGTGTTTTGCTAATTTTGATACAAGGAATAACCCTATGCAGTTATGCAACTCAACGAGGAAACACCCTGCATAATATTTATCTGAATAATATCTCTGTAATGTTTGTAGTTTTCGAGTAATTCATTGTTAACAAGGAAAACAAAAAAAAAGAATAAGAAAAGAAATTATCTGTGGTTTCTTGACGGTTCTAGACGTCCCCCAAGTAAGCCAAAAATGTAAGTAAATACTTACATTTTTGGCTTACATCTTCTTAGATTTACTTGGTAGAAAATTTTGTTTAGCTCTTCGTTACTGCTACTCATTTCAAAGCTAGTGAAAAACACTAAGGTGTAAGTACTAATTAAAGTCTAAAATCTACTCTTCTACTTGTACAGTACATCTTTGCCTTGGTAAGTATTTCGATGACTTGATATAAAAGAACCCGTTTTCCAAAGGCGTTGGTCCAACATCCGAAAAACATTCACTATGGGATTCCTAGGGTTTGGATAGCTAACACATTTTCTCTTTACCTCATCCCCATTTTCAATACATGGCCCATGTATCAGATGCATGTTAGCATATTCGATAAATGAAAAATCCATGTTGAACGAACGAAACAGAAAACTTAAATGTCCAAAAACTCTGCAAAACTGAATAAAGATTAAAATCAATAAAAAAAACGAATTAATTACTACGATAAACATAAACAGCAAGGATGACACGATTAAGTTTGACAATTCGAATTGATTCAACTATTTACAATTGAAAAATTAACTGTCAAAAATGATGTTTTCCAAGTTACCAACATTTGCCTATTTAATAATTGCTCAAAAATGTGACTTGGGACAACGGTATCAATCTAATTAATGTTTCACAACTAATTTTTCATAAAAAAAAAAACATAATCTTATTTTGTTTAATTTGGCTTCCTAGACATGTCCTTAAAATGTTGTTGTGCCATTTCCTCGCGAAACAGCCTGTATATGTTGATGAAGATATGATTTTGATCGAAATATTAAAAGTAACAGCACAGTTATTTAAATTACAATAATTGTTTAAGTAGAAATAATTATTTGAATAGCGGATGAAATAAAACTTACGCTTTATTATCGAATGATAGAACAATGAATAGCAAGATCATCATGTATTATGTCTGAATAACAGTAATGCAGTTGTTCTTATCACTATTCTGAATAAATTTTGCCCAATCTTGCTGATCAGAATCTCATTACTTTCCCTCATGTTAATACAAATTGTACTTTATAACAGATATACAGGATGATTCTCAATATATACGACAAACTTTAAGCGCTGATTCCTGGGGTTATTTTGATCATAAAAGTTCTTAAGAACATACGTCCAAAATCGCTTAGTTCTAAAGTTGTACAATGTTTTATAGTAAGTTAACATAATTAATGTTTTTTATTATAAATTAACAAAATAATTAGAAAAACAAAATTAACTTATACTAGCTGTTGAAAATGACCGCCCCCAATTGCAATTACAAGTGCTTCTAGATTCTCCGTCGCTATTGACTGGCGAGTCCGTTCTAAAATTACCAAGGGGTATTTCGAATTGTTTTGAAATCTGCGATAATACGATTTCTCAGTTCATCGACATTTTCCAAGTGAGTCGTATAAACTAATTGATTCAAGGTGAGCCCAGAGAAAAAAGGTCCAAGAGATTTAAGTCTGGAGCCGAGGAGGCCACGGTTGTGGACCTCCCGTCCTATCCACAATCTGGATACGTATTGTCCAAAAAACTCGCGAGCAACTAACTAAAATCGCGTGAGCAACGTTATGCATAAAATACATTTGTAATCTTATTGCAACTGAACTTCTTCCATCGCATTAGTGGAGCTCCCTTCAAGAAAATTGCGATTATACCTTGCATTTACCGCATCGTAAAAAATGTTGACTATTAAGTGATCCCCAACAATTCCGGCCCATACTATGATAGAGAATATGTTGTATTGACGGGTATTCACTAGTTCGTGCGGATTTTCTTCGCCCATATTATTATTATGAAAATTAATAATCGCGTTTTCTAGAGAAAGTAGCCTCGTCGGTGAATGAATTTGAGCCCAATAGTCGGGATTTTGTGCAATTTTGTGTTGCATCCACTTGCAAAAAGCACTCTTTGCGGAAAATCTGCCGGGCAAAATGCTGCACCCGTTGAATGTATAGATACAACAGTTAGCTTTCAATATTTCCAAACTGTAGTCTGACTAAGTTTAAAACAAACGCAATTTTATGTGCTTGTAGTAGGATGTCCTCAATTTCATTTAGTACCATTTCTTCAACTTTGTGAGTTCTCACTGTAGATGGTTGCCCTTATCAGTCGTCCGTTTTTTTAAATTTTCTGTTTCACTAAGACGTTGGTGAAGACGGGCAAATATTGAATAATGCGGGTGATGCGGTTCAGGTTTCTTCTTATAAAGACGTTCTAGCCAGCACGAGAATTTCCATTGTGTAAGACCGTAAACGAAATTCATATCATCACATCTCGGCATTCGTGTAATTCATTTTAGAAAACAAGAAAGTGGCAATAACTGATATGAATACTCTGACAACTATTGACACATATTGAACACATTGTTTTGAAGAACCAACTGTGATATTATATCGGTTGTTCATAGTTCATAATTTTATTTTTAACATTCAATAACTTTACAACCAAACCGTTTTGGACATATACTCATATGAACTTTTATGATCAAAATAACCTCAGGAATCAGCTCCTTAAGTTTGTCGCATATATTGAGAATCACCCTGTATTTTATACGCAAGCTTGTTAGTATTAAATATGTTCACTTTACCTTTGTTTTGTACAGTTTTCTTTTCTCTCAATTCCAATTCCCACGGAAAAGGGCACTAAACAAAATAATGCACACGTCGCTATTCAGTTACACGGTTTAACGTTATCGGTGAATGCGCGCGTGTACCCACGCTCATGCTGTGAATAAATCAATCGGCCGTATAGGAGCGAATAAATCGCGCACAGAACTGGGCCGGCGATAATAGGAACCGAGCGGAAATCCTATTAAAAAAACACTGCGGTTCGAGTTCGAGGTTATGCGTGGAAATTGCGAACGACTATATCCACTCCATATAGTATAGGTAGGTGTGCATTACCTATTATAAGACCATCGATTTTCCGACTCTTGGATTACGAACTCGGGCCGTAAGTTCATCAATTATTATTACGTCGAGTATTCTATACGTAAATCGTCAATGTATACATTACACACACATTCCGGACGTATATTTACGTTCTCGCAGCATTCATGTGAGTGAATCACTCGCGCTTGGATCGCTCCCATATAAATATTCACGTCAAACGGCGTGTTTTCTTTTCAGCACGCGAATCATACAATCTATACACCTTCATGTACGTGTATGTATTGTGCATTACATATGCGTCGGTTGTTAAAAGCTTAAAGACGCCTTCCCTGCTGCGGGATGTATAGAATGTCGTTCCGTTACACGCCGGATATGACGTTTTGGATCGTCGGTGGCTTGCTCGCCGTTGGTGCGTGTAGTTGTTATTATATATCATGAGGTTTAAACAGATTCAATTGCCTTCCTATACTTACGCGCGATTCGCACACGATTGAATGTTGTGAACGTATCAATGATAGTGTAGATTAGTGTTGGGCAAGATAGAAAAAGCGATTAAATTTCTACAACGACTATATACAGGGTGTATCAGATATAAGGATAAATTATATCATATGTAGCAGCTGTATCATATACAGTTAAAGTCTATTGCAAGGGTTATCTGTAAGCATCAACGAGAAAAAATATTTTTTAAAGCGCGGCTAGAGCCGCACTTGTGCCAACCCTAAATGCTGTCCCGAGTTATCCCCACAATACCATATCATTCAGCCATTACGTGTTAGTTTTGTGTGAATCGCCCTTGGAGTGCATCCCTCAATTTTATTTAAATTTCCGTTCGAAAAAAACGATCTTTTCAGACCATCATTATTTATATAAAGAAAATCAAGCTTGATGCATCAGCAAGGCCGGGAATGTATAGATTCATTTCGCCGACCATTAAAGTAAAAAGGCGTGTTTGCAATTTTCTGTATCTACATTATTCTGTGTATTCGATCAATTCATTCGCGTTATTGATTAAATAAATCCAAAGAAATAACTTAGATTCATGTGGTTACCGTATTAACATTACTTCATTCGACAAGCAAAGAAAATATTTACGTTTTTTGTAACTACTGAAGTCGCATATCCGGTGAACTCGAACGTTTTTATCAGGAATTAAAAATAATACTTTGAGACTTACGTAGAATTTTCTTAACAAAAAGGAATGTTTATTTAGAAAAGCAAGAAATTTAAAATGACTCAGTTTTGCTATTTTTACGAGGGCACACTGGCCAATTGGCCTTTATTTATTCAATGACGTAAATGAACTTTACGGCTACTATAAGAAAATACTAAATGAGTGCAATGTATTTATACATAATACCGACGTTTAGCGGTTGCTTTAATGCGTTTTGCTTGCATCAGCCCGGACTAAAAGATTTTTGGCTCTAAATTTTACTTTTTTTTTATCTTATATGATGAAATCGATTTCGTGTTGTGCTTTATATGTCGTTTAGTTACACCCAAGCAAAATTTACTTTTTTATTGATACACCTGTNAAGTGGACGTACTGCTGTGTACTGAATGAATTGAAAATGCAAAATGAATTTAAAAAAAAAATTAAAAAAAGGAAATTAATAGCTAGCTCAACGGAAAAAAATCTTAAAAGGGGCAAAAGAACATTATTCAGAGTTACCTCGCGAAAAACTTGAAGCTAACCACGAAAAATAAAATGTAGTGAAAGAAACTGAATTCTTAAATAGAAAAATTGAAAAGTTTATAAAAAATAAAAGAACAGATTTTAAAACGACGTTAAATAACAAAAAAATTGTATTAAAGAAAAAAAATGTTAAATACAAATTTTGCAGAAAAAAAAACCGTGAACAAGGGTTCTGGTATAAAAAAACGCAAATGATACTAAATTAAACAGGCAATGCTTTTCTATATCAAAGCAAAAGATTAAATTAGTCCAGGGTATCAAATTAATAAATAAATTCGGAACACTAAAAAATTCAAAATGAAATAAAAGCAAGCACAATGCTTCTATTCACCCAACCCGAGGATAATAATAAAAACGAATCAGCAAATTGAAACGAAAAAATTAATCTTAAAATTATATGAGAGAATAAAACTAAAATCTATCTTCCTGCACGAAAAATAATAAATGATCTTATATCTAAATGTGTACACCACAATATAATAACAATATTATAAGCGAGTTCCTTGTGGACAAATAAATTCAATATTAATCGAACAAAATCTCTAAATCCAAATATTTAACAAAATGGCAGCAAACAGCTTAGAAATACATGTACTCACGCTTTCGACCTAGGAACTGTGATAAAGTTGAACAGTCGTTTTTCGAAACAACAGCTGCGTACAACGCAACGCACAAATCATATCGCCAACGGACCAATCTCCGAATAAAACTACTTTACAAGCGAACGTAGACATTTAATGAATGAAATTAATTTAAAAAAACTGAAACTAAATAAATAAATTAACAATTACTCAATAACTAAATCTCAATAAAAAATAAAATCTACATCTGTAAAAATCCTCTCGAAACATTGACAAAGGCTGACGAGGTAAACATGACAAATTATCCAACTTAAAATACACTCGCGAAAAAGGGTGTCTGTCTACAGCAGTAGTTCAAAGCAAAGCTACATCATTCAGAACATTGAACTCCTGAACTGAAATGGTTCAGGTTTCTGCTGTGATGATAGCTTTAGGTAGTTCGCAGGGAATCACAAACTATCAGACGCTATTCTTTGGTCAAAGAAATCCGAAATAGTTTGCGATATCTCTGCGAACACAGCTTTGCTATGAAAAGTACGTCCAGTTTAGTGCAGTTTGTGGTGGGTTCTAGAAGAAGTTTGCGCTTTAACAAAATTGTTAATGTTAATTGATGTTATAAAGTAATAATTAGTTTTATTTTGTGTTAAGATGATTTATTACACTCAAACCGCTGACAGGTTTTTGAGGATTCATGCTAACTTTTAAAATTTCCAATCTTTATGGTGGAGGCATGCAACGTAAGTAAGTACGTCGCGTAAAAAACAAATATTATAAATTATAAATATATAAATATAAATTAGCTTGGTTTCCAGCGCGGAACCCCTGGCACACCCATACGAGTCAGATACTTTTTGAATTAACGAGTCGTACCGGACTTCACCCCCCATCTTTCAGTTGCAAAGAAAGTGTAGTGGGAAACACAGCAAAGCTTAGATAGATAGATAGATAGGTCGCTAATCTGAATGGAAAAATGAAATACTGAACATTTTATTGTAGTATAAAAGTACCAAAAAAGTATTAGCTAAACGAAATCATCTGTATATTTCTTTTGATTACCCAATAATTATTTAACCATTTAAGCACAACTCCAATGTTTTTTTTTCAAGTGTAACTAGTTTGACCGAATTCTCGATGACGCTATTTGTCCCCGGCAAAACGTTTTTTGAATTTCGTGGGTACTTTGAACTAAATAGGGTTTCGCCACTGTAAAAGTCAAAAGTGGTTCGACAGGTGGTTCGGAAGCTAATGGTAACTGTTGCGAATGCTTCATTACTTACGTTATGCGTGTTTGATTGGACCAGCATATATGAAAAAGTTGAAATTAAAAAAAAAAAGAAATCAACTTAAATTTACTAGCTCAGTGGATAAAATTTAAAAGGGCGCAAAAGACAATTTGATTCAGGTAACTTTATGAAAAGTATTGTGGGCGTTTGAACAATTTGACTTTCTTTAAAATCCATAGATAAAATGATTGATCAAAGTAAAATACTATGATTTTAGAATGATATTATATCATTAATTATTGTCAAAAAAAAGAAAAAAAAACATTTTTATACAATTACAGGGTTAAAAAAAACCGTAGGCAGGAAGGTCTGGTTGAACAACCCTGTGAATTTACATTTTTAAATAGGGACAATGCACTTCAACAACAAAAGGTAGATTTGTTCTAGAAGAAAATCCAAATCGCACAAAAATTCACGTGATCTCTCTTACAACACACTTAAATTAATTTAAACGTGAAAAAATATATAAAGTTAAATGATTTTAATTACAAGTCAAGCTATATTTACCTAACCGAGTGTTTCATATCAAAACTAAATTGAAACTACGAGGAAAATTAACTCTAAACTAAAAAAACAATTTCTTCTAAAGCAAATATGATAATTACTGATCTTTATCAAAGTGCACAATTAACACAAACGCAAATATTAATTAAAAGTTCCTTGAAAGCTGATAAAATCATTAACCGACTACATTTTAAAATTAAAATGAAGTTTACCAAAATGGCCAAAGAAAATAAAAACATCTACTTACGATTACTTTCAGATAACTCCCCTTTTAGAGGCCCTAACTTCGCATTAGATATATAAATTATCTGCTGCACTGCGCAGCGCATAAATTTAAACGAAATTCTCTTGAATTTACATGAACAAAAATATATTATACAACACTGACGAGGCAAATATACAAATGCTTGAAATTATTATAAGCTGCTGAACATAAAATATTAAATCATAACAAAACTATTAAAAATCTTACTTAAATTAAAATATAACTTCTGAGAACTTTTCCCGACGCATCGACAAAGATTGATCTCTAATAATAACATACACGAATTATAAACCCGGGTGCCAGACCATAGCCAGTATGGGGTAAATGAAGGGTGATGTTTAATACTGCTATACTAAAGATCGTTTTGTCCCTATTTTGCTGCTTTACAGCTGCCTTCCAATCCTGTTCCTTTCAGAAAGTGTGGGATGCAGGGGCCCAGTCTAGTAAGTCTCACTGTCCCTCGAGTTGTGCACAGTGCTACGCAGTTTGAGAGGAGTGGATGGTTGTTTCTCCTTTCCCCACAAAATCTACATTCAGATTCCTTTCCAATCCAAGCTTACTCGGGGTCTTTCAGTCTATAATGCCTGAAGTGTTCCTGTAATTGCGAACGTTGTTCTTACTCAGTTGATGCATTCTGTAAAACCTTTTGTTATAAGTTCCCAGAGAATTTACTTTGCCTCTTCCGTGGAGATTTGCTTTGCTCCATCGTTACTACTAACTACTATTAATTTTGACTGATTAACATTATCATTTCAAAATGCAGATAAAATCACTGAGCCTAGAGCAACTTGTCCGTCTAATTTCTGACAGCTTGTATACAACAGTTTACCATTAATTTCGGATAGCATCTTTCCAGATAAAGTTTTATATTAGTTTTTCCTTAACCCTTAGCGACGATATGTGTGTGCAAAAGCATACCCGACACTTTCGCGTGATAAAAAATTCCATATATACCCACGGCCAACGTGATTTATATTCGAACTTCTACATCCACGACATTAGAGAACTTTTCATGGATAACCGACAGAAGGAGGTCGAGAACCAAAAAGCGCTTACCGAGCTTAAAAAAGACTATATCGAAACGAAGCAACGCGTTACGCATTTTATCCCCCCGGTAATATCTCGACTTTGGAATTAATCTAAGAGGTGGGATTTTCGGATTAGAGGAGCGTCTGGGAATTCGTTAAGTTCGACTTCGGAGCCATCTAGACAGCGATTCTAGTATTAAAAAATGTGACTGTGTATGCGGCTTGGCTGGCAGAGGCGTTAGGTTTCGTCGTTAATTATTGTGCGCTTTGCATGAAATGCGGGCGGCGGTTTCCCTCGCTTCCAGCAGCGGTGGTTCTTGTCATGGATATTGTTTGGATATGTATAGTGAATCGTGGCGTTTTTGGGGTTATAGTGGCGTGCGAATCGATTTCTCTGGGGAATCGGGGTGAGAAGTTGACGGTGGTTCATGATACATAAGTATCTGGTTGTGGAAATCTTTCGCTAATTCAAATTAATTCGTGTAAGGGTAGATAAAATTTGATGTTGCCGGAAGACCTGTTGATAGGACAGGATTAAATGATGTTTACTTTTCTAAATTGTATTTGCTGTATGTGGGTCATTTACGTGTGAAATGTAACAGGTGATTGATTTATCATGTAATTCGCGTTTATCTCGTATAATCGCGATGAAATTTTTGTTGACCGTATTATATTGTCTGTATATTGATTAGCGCTGAAACTTCTATGTCGGAGAAAAGGAAAGCGCGAGGACTACAAAAGATCAGATAATAAGTTTTTGGAAAGAGGGAAGATTTAAGGGGACGCATTTATTATCATCAAATGGTGAAATCAATTATTTTAGCAATAGTTCATAGTGGGAGGTGCGGTGTGCAGGTGGGAGATGGTGATTAAGAAAGATTGATTCTTGTTTTTTTTTTAAAGAAGGAAATAGTAAGCCAGCGAAATATTTCAGGATTAATTTTTGTTAATAGTTATTTGTATCACTAGGGCCAGAAAACTACTACAGTTTTGCGAGTATGAGTACGTTTGTGGTGCAATGAAACACCAGTTCATCTTAAGCATGGTTTGCAGCAGTAGCTTCCCAGATAACAATTTAAGGTTTATATAAGCCTCTTTAAAGGTTGTCCCGACAAGGGAAAAAGCTTGTCAACAAGCTTATAATGGCAAGGGTGCAAGCTTGCTGCAAGGTTATGACAAGCTTGCTAGTTGACACAGGACAAGGTTTTTCCAGTTCGGTTCGTCGGTTAGAATTATAAACCATTGATATTCTTGAAGCAACAACGCATATTTAGTAAAAGATATAAAATTAGGTAATACATACTTTTGCATGAATGCATGTCTGTCATGTGGAATCTAGTGTGGCCAACCTTTAGTGACATTTTTGCCTGTCTAGAAAGTGCCGCTTTTAAGTACTGCAAAATGAGTGTTCCTGGGCGGAGGCGCAAAAATATTATTTTTTACATCAAGGTGGGGAATCTTTTTAAACGATGAAATTATTTTTTGACAATATTTTGATGGAGGAAGGGGGGATAGCTAGCAAGAATTAATTAAATATTTTGGAAAGAAATAAGTATATATTTTGATAATAAAATTGTAATCTTGGCAATATCGTAAAATGGGGTTAATAAAAGATATTTAAATACATTTATGAGAAAAAAGTGTAAGGGGAGCAGATAATGATTTGTAAATTATTAATTAATTTCTAGCAATAATTCGGAGCGGGTCGGAAGGGCAGGGTGCATGATTAGAGTATTACTAACGTATTATTAATATTGTTTTGGAAATACGTACTGCTGTGTACTGACTGAATTGAAAAAAACAAAAATGATTAAGAAAAGTAGAAATTAGCTAGCTCAACGGATAAAAATTTAAAAAAGCGCAAAATAACAATTAACCTTAGAGTTACCCTCGCGAAATAAATCTTGAATCTAACCACGAAAAGTAAATTGTGAGTGAAAGAAATCTTCTTAACTTTCTTAAATACCCCAAAAATTAAAAAGGTTTAATTTAAAATAAAAGAACAGAATTTTTAATCTATAATGTACACACATCAATATAATAACAATTATTATAAAGCGAATTCATTGATAGACGAAAAATTCACAGAAAACATCTCTATATCAAATAAATTAACAAAATGGCAGCAAAAATTTAAAAATACAGGTACTCACGTTAAAGTCAACCAAGGAACTGCCTGACAAAGTTCTACAGTCGTTCTTGTTACAAAAACAACGCAGACGTACAAACAATACGCCAACATTCAAAAGACAAATAATTGAATGGAATTAAATTAAAAAAACTGAACTATTAATTAAATAAATCAAACAATAAACTCATTAACTTAATTATTAAATAAAATAAATCTAAATTTGTGAAAACCCTCTCGGAACACTGACAAATGGCTGACCGGAGTAAACAAGACAAAATCTATGCAACTAAAAATACACTCGCGAAAAACGGGGTGTGAAAGACTTTTTTTTCAAATATGTATTTTTTTTTAATTATAAAATTATTTTGTTTTTGCACAGAGCTCAGGAAATTAATCAAATAAATTTTAATTTAAAAAGAGGGAAGATTTGAGGAAGCGTATCTATTTCCTTTAAATGGTTTAATTATTTTTTAGACGTGATTATTTAAACAATATTTAAATATTTTTTTTTTGTAAAATGGGAGGTGTAAGAGTGAAATGATATTTTGGCAAAAAAGAAGTTGTAAACGCGTAAAAAAATCTTGTAAATGTTTTTTTAATTATGGTTTTTTTTTTGTACCGTGGATTTAGATTTTTTTAAACGATAAGATTTTTTAGAAATATTTTGCAGGAGGAGAAGGAATGACTAGAAGGAATTAATTAAGTAATTGTTTTGAAAGAGGGGAGATGTAAAGAAACCAATTATTTTTTTAAATAATAATAATAATAATTATTATTATTATTATTTGCAATATTGTAGAGTGATAAATAAATTTGTAAAAAATAATGCAAATTTTTTTTTTTAATTTTTTTTTTATATATGGAAGAGTTTTAATTGATCAAATTATTTTTTAGCAGGAACAGACATGCTTAAGAAGATTTAATAAAGTAAACAATATTTGGAGTGTAAGTGAGTGTTTTTTTTAATGATTATTTATCTTGAAATTATTGTTTTTTACAGTGGATGTGGTTTTTTTAAACGATTTTTGGAGATGGGAAGAATTACTTAAATAATTTTCTGGAAAGAGGGAAGTGCAAGGGCGGCCGATTTTTTAAAAGCATTGAAATAGATTTTGGTGACAATATGTGGACTAGAGGGTGGATTAATAAAGATTAAGAATAAATTTATGAAACGAAAAATAAATTTATGAAACGAAGAATTAAGAGAATGGATTTCTTTAAGCGATTTAAATGATTTTTTTTCAACAATAACTATGGAGTCAGTGCAGGATGGGATGAATTAAAAAAAATATAATATTTTTTTTTGGACAGAGGGCATGCATAAGGGTGCAAAAGATGTTTCTAATTACTAAGTTTTCCTTAATTATTAGATTATTTTCATTACACCGGAATAGAGAATTTTAAATGATTAAATTGTTTTTTTTTTTGTAAACAACACTTTGGAGTGGGTGTAACTAGAAGGGATTTGCGATTAATTTCTTTTGTGGAAGGAATCAATCAACACTTAACATTGAAGCTCTAGTACCGTCTTAATGTTACGGTTGAGCGTATAATATCGTTAAATGACGATAAACAAAACAATAATAACACAAATTTAGAGAAAGTTACAAATATTTTTAACATACCCACTAGATCGTTTCATCACACGGTTGCTTCATCAGGTGGATTAAACTATGTGTGATAAACAAAATTTCTAGAGAATTTTATTTACATTACCTGTTATGATTTACCTAAAATAGGGTTACATTCATTACAACTTCGTACGATGTGGGATTAGACCCTATAAAGGAGAATGATATCCATCCCTTATGATCGCTATAAACCTTAGCTCATCATATTATTATAAATTCCTAAATACTCTAATAATGTCGTTTCTTACTTTGTCTTTGTCATTTTATTTACATATCTAAAGTAAATATGTAATATATGATTTATTTGAGACATTTTAAGATTTTCTTTTATCAATGTTAAACCCTCTTTGCTCTTGGCTTCGTTTATCCGTCTTTATATATTGACATTAGCGGTATCAAAACGCGAAAAGATTACCCAAAAAAAGAATTCCCTTTAGGAACGGGCTGTGGCTTCCGTACTTTTCCATCAAAAAGAAAAAAGCGAAAAAGCGGGCATTCAGATAAGACCGCCGATTCTCAGAGACGTACATTCCCCATATTCTACGGGCGAGCTTATCTTTGCGAAGGCCAAAATCCGACCTATAGGGCGCCCCCAGGCACCTATACCGTGGACCTCATTATCGGACGGCGAGTTCCTCTTACTAGCGACGGATTCGCACAAAAGCCGGCCCTGGAATCGGGTCAAGACGTGACTATACCGCACCGCCAACAAGTTTCCGTTCTGACCGTAAAAGGGATAATCGTTAGCGGTAATAGCGAGCCGTAGCAATGAGACTTTGGAAGTTTAACAATTTTTACTGGCGGAATTTCGATGGATAATGGGCCTATCGCTATATAGGGATATCTTCGTGGTGAAATTGAAAATTCGAGGTAAAGGGAATAGGGCGGTTCTGAAAGAAATTATAATGTGGCCGATAAGAGTTAATAACGAGTAATAATTGTTTTTTTTTTAAATAGCGCATATGAAAAAAAAGGTGCACATGAAGTTTATCGACGATAACTCCTTCCTTAAGCTTTTCCTTTACACACGCTACCTGTTTCACGATAAATAAGATGTAGAAAGTTTGTCCAAATTAAATGTTGAGATTTGAAAATTCACAAATACATTTAGATAGATAGATAGATAGATTTATTGCCAATAAACAAATGCATATTGTCTGACAATACATAAGCATATAAAAATATAATAAACAAAAATAGAACAATAAACATGTTCACTATGAGGAGACAGGTCAACATTTATGGTTACTAAATTCGTCAAATGTATAAAAAGGGTTCTTTTAGTAATATCATCTTCAATTTGCATCGAAATTTAGTTAAATTAGGAGAAATTAATATAAGCGAAGGTAATTCATTGAAAAAATAGAAGTCCATGACGTACAGAGATTTTTAGCAGAGAGAGGTATCAGTTTTCGGAAGATTAAAACTATTGCAGTTACGAGTGTTGTTAGAATGAATGTCGGTTCGATAGGTACCCTAACAGCCAGAAATATTACATAGATATTTTTAAAAGTATATTTTATAAATATTTTTCGTGAGAGGTTTTTGAATATATTTTTCATATTTTTTTCTAAATATAGATAAAATATTCAACTAAAATATTATTCCATTTTTTAAAATTAATGTAAGCGCAATATTTTTTCTAAAACATTTGTAAAATATTATTTATATGAAAACTGGGATTTTTTATGCGATCTATTTAATTTGTCAAAGTGAACTAAAATTGTTCTTGGTTATTTAGAATGTATAACGTCGATAACGAAAAGTTGAAACATACATAGAGTTGTCTAAAAGGCAAGAACTTGTTTTTTCACACTCACCATACAAGTTAATAATCAATAATTCTGGCATCTTTTAAGGCATACTGAAAGGTTTATCAAATTAATCATTATTTTGTAATTGAAGTGTTCTAAATAAAAAACAAACGTATTTATTATCATTTTATTTGAATAAGCCAATAAAAATGAAAAATACTCATTTTTAAGTCTAGCCTTGGCTGGTGCCAGGTACAGCCCTATGGCTTTTTTCATATCTTCGGTAGTGGCGCTCTCATGGCGTTTCCTTGTGGCCTCTAAAACAATGCCAATTGTATTAGATCATACCATGAATAAAACATCGTACAACATTATCAACACCTACTAATACATTTGGAGCATTTACAATAATTGAAGTGGTAGCTACATTCTAATACTTACGATACTTATTTTTACTTTATTTCATAATATTTGAAAACATTCTACGTACAAACAATAAAACCACACAACGTATTCTAACCTCTATTTGAGGTAATGACGCTTATCTACCGAGATGAATCTCTTAAGCAAAATCAGCTAGCAATTTATCTGGTAGATGCAATACATATATGATGCATAAAATTCCTACAATTATATTATTAAACGATTTCTGTACATAGCGATATTGAGCATTCCAATTATCTTATAAATGCCATGACATGTTCAAAGTTTTGCTTATCTCATAGTCACCACAAAAACTAAAACACACCCCGGAACAATTAATTACACAGTTAGCCCTAATCTGCCCTAATCGTATACTATTATAAACTATAACATGTAACGGACAAACGAATGAAAACGTTGATGATACGCACGTGCGCGTATGCATTCTATGTACCTAATCCATAGACGCATAAACAATACTAAATCATATAACACCGGCACCGTAATGAATAGAGGGTGTTGTGTTGACGTTCGCAACTTACAAATATTACAAATAATTTAATACAAAACGCAGATATATTAATAGAAAAGTTACAGCGCTCAACTTAGATACTAATTAAATCATATTAGATATATGTTATCTAATTTAATCTTTAAACTATCATTTTAAATAGGTACATACCTACTTAATATGTATGCATATTTTACCCATTTTATATTATTCGTCCTACGCACCAAATGTACAAAAGCAAAAATTCAATCTTTTTTTTTATATGAAATAAATATTTACAGAAATACAAAGCAAAATATTCTTGCAGAGTTATGAAAAATATATTGATATATTTGCAATAAAATATTACAAATGCTACATAACATATATTTTTTAAATGTTTTCCTAATATATTTTCTATAATATATTTTATGCATATTATATTAATATAACTAATATTCAAGAGATTTAATTTTTTTTAAATATTTATAAAATATGGAATAAATATAGTTGGTCACTGGGGTAGTATATCTGCTTCTATATTTATACACCATACTCATCGATTCATACATAAATAATTAATGAGTATAAAGTTAAAATTTTTTTGGGAAACAAACAACGGACGACAATGGGCTCTGTTGCCCTCTCTACTAATCCGCATTTCGAATAAATTCGTTGTAGTGGTGAATCCCCAACGAGAAATATAATATCTCATGCGAGACTCAAATAGTGCAAAGTAAAACCCTCTCGCAGTATGCTCCTCAAGATTTAGAGCATAACAGGCTGATGACAAACCCTTCGGCAACATCTCCACCCCAAGCTGGTGGTATCTACAGTAACACCCAAAAATCAGTAGCAGGGGATAAAAGTCTGTTATTAATAACAATATTAAGGTTGGTTTGTTGTCTGTGCAGTAACAATTTGGTTTTACTAGTGCTAAGAGTAATTTCATTAGCATCAAACCATTCACAAATCCTGGAAATGTTGGCGTTGATTAATCTCTCTAGGTCATCACGCTTCGAAGCGTGCCACGTAAGGGATGTATCGTCGGCGAAAAGAACCGTGTGTGATTGGCGGGCTACATGTCCCGCAAGGTCATTAATAAATATTAAAAATGACGTCGGTCCAAGCACTGAGCCCTGCGGCACACCACAAGACTCGGCCAACTGTCGAATCGACATTGTCATCGTCAACTCGCAACCGTACAAATTGGCACACAAATCTCGTTTGCAAACTATGCCATGAATTACACTTAAAATATTATTTAGAGCTAGAGAAGCGTTCATTTGGCTATAGTTGAACATCAAGTAATGCTGTGGCCGACTTATTTATAGTTTCGAGAACTTCGAGTTATCAGAAGAAAATATTTTTAAAAATGTGGCAAGTTAACCATCCGCTAGATGACGCAAAAACAATTGCAATAGAACTATCAATATTCTGTTCACCAAAATGTCAGCACGTCTTAATTACATAAACAAAGATTATTTAAATTTATTTATTACACATGTATGGAGAATGTAACAAGTAACGTCAAGAATATGTGACACTTTCGCTCGACGGCATCCAGAAAGAAACACAAACCATATACCATACATACAATATATAAATATTGAGGGATGTCGAAGATGTCGGCACATATAAATATTACTGTTTTGCTAACAGATCGATGCATTTCCTGATATTAGCGAAAATCTTTTTGTATGTTAGTATCATTTTTTTGGCGATTATTGAGAGTTGAGAGAAAAAATAAGTGTGATTTTTACAAAGTTTGATTGTTTGTTTGCTGGTTTCAGTAACGACAATACATAAAGCTTGAGGAATGTCCAAGATGTTGGCGGATATTCCTTAACATCAGCGGAAATTTTTATTTTAACATTACTGCTCATTTGTCGAGTGGCTTTGGAACATACTGCTTTAGTTCCCCCTCTTGCATCAATGACTGTTACATAATTAATAAATAAACTAATCGGGATATTTTTTTTTTAATCATTTTGGATAATTCAGCTTTCTCATATAATATATGTGCATTGTAATATATGCACCTCTAACCGCCACGTCCATGTTAAGAAAAATTAATCATTAAAAAAATCTGAATTTAAAACACTTATTCAAACCATGGTTTCTTTCTGAAGAAATATTTTTGATATAGCTAGCTATGATCGCTCATAATACTTAAAAAAAATCTTGTATATACCTACAAGAGGTAATAATAGTCAGTAATATTTTTGCTGTAATTGTAGCTATAAGCATTGCATATCTGCATTTCTGTCCTTGGGACAAGGATTTAGTTTAAAATAAGTCATATAAGAATATCAGGTTTTATGTGTTTCTCGAATGAAATAACGAAACAGAAACATGAATCTCGATGCACTTAAAACATCGTAAACCGTTGTAAGTCTCAACGTTACGATTTCCACATTCGTAAAGAAGGGAATGTTACGTTAGATCGCTATTGTTATTGATGAAAGTACGAATTGAGTTTGGAATTACAACTTGACATCCAACAATAAATCCCGTACTTATTGTTGGCAGGAAGGCTATCTAAAATTTGTTATCTTATCGACAATTGTCGTTTTTCGGAATTGGCGGTTTCCATATCGACCGGCCAGGCACGCGAAACGATTCTATTTCTGTCCGATACGTATTTATTTTTGCCTCCTTCTAGGAGGTAATACTATTGCGGTTATTAAATGCCCAATTCTTCACGTGGAATTAATCGAAAGCCATAGAATCACGGTTAGAGCGACGAAGGACAATGAAGATAGTCGTGGGGGAAAGCTCGCGAAAATTGGATTCTGAAAATATGAATTACAACGTACGACTGGGCTGGCCTTGATAAAGAAAATATTTTCCAATGAATTCGTCCGGATGGGGAAGGCAGTTGAGTTAGACTGGGATCTTCCGTAAAAGGGACAGGAGGTGGCTTTATTTAGTGTAGCGTGTGGACATAAAGTTCAAGTAATAGAGTGAATAAAGTTGAACGTATGGTATCAGCCCTTTTGTGGAATAAGGCGATAAAGAAGTTGAGTGGAAGGGCTATCATTGTATCACCCTTGCACCAGGAAATTTAGAACTTCAATATAAATTATAATATTATTTCATTTCGTTATATTTTCTTCCACTTCGTTTTACATATTTATTATGCAAGCGATTTCTTTGTATAGCTTATAGCTTTAGAGTTCTCCACGCCCATTACCAGAGTCCTTGCCCTCCCCATGCTATCGCATTGGCACAACATATGAACTGGTGTTTCTTCATCCTCTTGACAGAATCCCATTTTAGTCTGCAGTGACCACTTAGGAGACCTACCATCATTTTGACAGTCTTCCTTTATTCAGTAGATTCATAGTAAATTCTGGCCTCTGTTCCTTTAGGAACTCTTTTGCTTGTCTCTGTCCCGGTGGGTTTTACCACCACTCTCTGAACTGATTATGTATCCATTGGATTTTTTAATTTTGCGATTTTGGTAATGTCAAAAGAAGGGCCAGCTCCAAAGAATGTCCTTGACGAATTTCGCCTGGCCACCTCATTTCCTCTCATGCCCTAGTGGTTAGCAACCCAGGCCAATGTTGATTCCCTTTCGGTGCCTGTCTCATGTAGGGCGCTTACGCAGTCCCAAATCAGTTTAGAATCCACATCTATGAAACTAATCGAAGAAGATAGCTAAGAGATTACAGGTTAGTTGGGCAAATACAACGTGTGTATAAATTGTCGCAAAAGCAACACGTAGCGACATACTTCGTTCGTTTCTGAATCGAAAATCTAAATGGTAAAATATTGTACTATGCTTCATAAGTCTTTACGAGGTTCTTGAAGTTCGGGTTTTTTAGTTCCTTAATAAGCGTTTGTGTTCGTTATTTGTCGGTATAGATAGCTGCAATTTTGAATTTAGACGATTTCTTATTCCTGTTTTTTCGTAAACAGTTTCTTTTTAATTTTAGAGCCTGGTTTCAACATTTCTTCATAAGCATCCTCTCATGAAAAAACACATTTGGCAACATTGTAGGACAATGACTTTGTATTCTAATTTGATTTCAATCAAAACCATTACTGTTAAATTTTGACATTAATCTGAAGTGTTCAATTTTATGCAAGCTCTGGTCTTTTTCGTGATTACTCGTATTCTCTTGATTAGTTTTTTGTTTCAGTGTTTTTATCGTTCTCGTATTATTGTTTTGTTTATTTACAATGGTTTTTACATTTAATGAATATGCCAATATGTATATGGTATACGGCTTTTGTAATGGAAATGCTAACATGGCAGAACAGGAATATCGCGTACGTTTTCCAAACCGGAGACATCCTACTGGAAACGTATTTCGACGGCTGGACCAACGTCTACGTGAAACTGGTTCGTTTAAGAAAAGAAATGCCAACGCTGGTCGACCAAGACAACGGCGTACATGACAACTGGAAGAGGAAATTCTAGACTCAGTACATGAAGATCCCTCCGTCAGTACACTGTTGAAAATATTACGGTGTTGGCGTTAATTTTGCGCTAGTCAAATATTTTAGTGTTGATTTTTCCAAACTTTGCCAGACGAGTTGACTAGGCGTATTTAATAGAACAGAAATGACTAGAAGTTCGTGTGAATTCTTTGTTCAGATATGAGGATTGACTATGTTTCTAGACATTCAGAAGTGTCAACCAATCAGAATTTTTCCCTCGGATAGAAATATAGAAACCCCACCAATTCTAATACAGTATTGCATTATACGCACCACCTGCGTTGCACGTGTATCTGTTTTCGTGCTTGATTCTCCGTATTAACATAGCCAAACAAACCACCAAATGTGACTGACTTACAAAGTGTAACCTCCTGTTATTAAACGTTAATTCCAGTGGGGCATAAAAAATTTCAACATCTTAAAGATGTATTGGGAACATCTATTTACGCAATTAGTTTAGACTTGAATCAAATAGCATAAACATTCACTTAATTTATAATGTTCTCAAAAAATCATTTAAAATTGTACGTTTAGTTGAAACCAAAACTTGTGAATGAGTGGTTTGCATATTTATAATTGAGAAACGTCTTAAAGAGAGAATATTATAGCACTAAGAAATAGGAGTTGCATATTAAAAAGACGTGTGTTTAGAAAATGGTGTTTAAAACACCCAATAGATCGCATTCATTTAGTTAAACAGCTAGTAATTTGTCTAGTCTAGATCAAATAAAATGTGACTAGAAGTATTTATAATTCCACGTGTCAGTTGGACAAAATAACCCTTAGCAATAGACAATACTTGACTATCTTTGCTCGTCAAATTTAAACTCTATAGTTCTCGACAAAATAACACGAAAAAGAGTGTGGACCCTCCTGACTATTAAATTAGTCAAAAAAGTGTTAAAATTTTCAACAGTGTACTCGACAGTTGGCGTCCACATTCAATATTCGCTGTAATAAGACCGTTCATTTGGTTCTACGTGAAAACCTTCTTTATCAATACCATATAACTAAGGTGCAGCCACTCTATGAAAACGATAACATACACCGTTTAAACTTTCGTCATAGTATCTTAAATAGGATTCAAGAAGATGGCGACTTTTTAAGAGGTGTTCTTTGGACCGACGAGTCTATGTTTACCAGAGATGGTTACTCAATACCCATAATTTCACATTGAGCAGATGAAACCCTCATGCGTTTCGGGAATACGGTCACCAGAGATAGTTTTCAGTTAATGTTTGGCTGGGTATAATAAATCACCGTGTCGTTGGCCCAATCTATCTGCCAAATCGACTTGATGCCAACGGGTATTTAAATGTATTAGAGCAAGTTATTGACGAGATGCCATTGAATAAATATACGCCGTAACATGTTTTACATGCATGATGGCGCTCCGGCACATTTTTCTCGTAATGTGAGAGAGTGGTTGGATGAACACTTCCTTAACAGGTGGATTTGGTCGCGGTGGTCCTATCTTATGGCTTGCGAGGTATCCCTAATCCTTTAGACTTTTTTGTTTGAGGTTTCATAAAGGTAAAAGTTTACGCAACACCTCCACAAGACGCTGACGAAGTTATAGGACGAATTAACGCGGCAGTATTAGAAATTACACCGGAAAGGCTTGTACAAGTAATACAGACAATACCTCGTAAATTGCAAATGTGTTTACAAAGAGACGGATATCAATTTGAACATATGCGTAGGTATAATAGTGTCGCTAATTTATTACAAGAGATGCGTTCGAAAAATCAAAACTACTAATTCTGTTTTAATAAAGCTTTCTTATTGCTTTTCCCTATGTATCATTTGTGTTATCCAATTTGTCATTTGTAATTCTGGTTTGTCAATTTTGACAAGTATTGTAACTACCATTACGGTAGTATGCGACTACAGTGTTGCCAAATGTATGTTACTTTCAAGTGGCTCCTGAAGACGCATGAAGCATAGTACCATATTTTACCATTTAGATTTTAGATTCAGAAACGAAGGAAGAATGTCGCTGCGTATAGCTTTTGCGACAATTTATACACACGTTGTATATGAAGAAATACGAACATAAAAGAAGTAAAGAAGAAGAAAGCAGTTGACGAAATGGGGATGATATAGAATACGTATAAGATATGAGACAACTCTAACACAATTCGATATTCAAAGCTCTAAGGATTCCAAGGTCAAGTGAAAATGTAGTTAATTAGATCACCCTCCATCTGAGGCGTAAGAAATAGATACATCCTCCAAGTAATAACCCCTAATGTATTAACTCCTTTGTTTGTTTCGAACACGAATTCTGCATACTTAAACATTTACGGCCCATCTTCGCAAGAAACTCATTAGCACAACCATTACGCTTTTATACCCACACTTACCTTGGAACGCGTGCTTTGTATTGATAGCGCCAGCATTTATGGGGCAAATACATCATAAGCAACATCGTAACGAAGTACTTAATTTTAAAGTCCATTCAAGCGTTTGGCAAAATATAAATCGCTTTATTGTTACTCCGTGTACAGTTTATTGGAGTGGGAGGGTAACAGCCGCTTTTAGGTGGTAGTAAATTTTTACGGGGTACGATTTGTGGTGAACGAAATTCTTAGGTGGAGTTGCTCCGATATTCCCAATAAGAAGTTGCTACCAGCGAATTCTCAGGGCGTATTAAATAGTAGCAATTTCCCAGAGCATGAGACCAGATTGAATAATAATAAAAAGTAAATATTGCTACAAAAGATATTAAATATAAATAAAATAAATGATTGCAAAGTACCAAAGGATGGGAAAGAAGGATAAATAAAACAACGTTTATATTTATTTCCCACGCTGCGACTATAGGAGTCGTTTCGGCCAGTGAGCGCCGGAGAGGTGTCGGATTGAGCGCCACGGGTTGAGTCAGCTGTTGCTTCGCTGGCCCGACACTGTCGCCCGTACTGTAGCCACAGCCCAGATGGCTATTTACCAGTCGGGGAAACAGGGATTGGTACTTGCAGAATTTTGATTTATTTTTAAATAATTAAATTGAATAAAAAAAGTTAATTAAATGAAAAGAGAGAAAAAAAAACTAGTGCGCCAAGGACGATCAAATTGAAGTAAATAAAACTCAGAGAGACTATATAAACAGTTATATTGACACTTGATTCGGTGAAGCCAAGTATTACATAATTACAACGTATAAATATATGACATGAACTGGGGGAAGTGCCGGTTATTATTAAAAATTGGTATTATTATAAAGAAACAAGAAAATAAAATCTCGCATGCAAATGACTACGACCTACCATTGTTTTAAGGTGAAAAGATAAAGGAAAACAACAATTAAAATAATTTCACAAAGTACGTTAAAATTGGACAATGACAGCAAAGACTAGAATATTAAAAAAAGAATTACGTTAAATTGAACAATGACAGCAAAGACCAAAATATAAAAAAAAATTACGTTAAATTATTATTACTCCAATGGTAGTTCGTTACTACAAATACAAAAGCAAATAAATCTTAAAATTAACTTACATTTAAAAAAAAACAATGCACAAACGGTTGATTATCACCACACCAGGGGAGGGTGAGGAAGAAGTAGAAGAGAGCCGGTGGATGAAGAAAGAAAGCCCGGGTCCAGGGACGACTTAGGGCGCCGGTGCTCGCGAAATCCGCGTCAGCGGGGCTCCAGAAGAAGTCTTCGTAGTCAAAACACAAGGACTCAAACGGCTTCCGTGGAGTGTTTCCTTACGACAGAGATCCCCCACAAGGGTTACCGAACGGGTAAATTGGTCGAAAAGGGTGCAGCAGGGCGTCGCCTCTTAGACGCGTAGGTCTACACACTTAGCGGGCTGGAGTGTAAGTGAAAATTCAGAAGGGGAGAGGAATCTAGTTCCCGCGCTATGCCATTAAGTAGCCAATAGGATCCGAGTATCGAGGATAAAAAAAAATGCAGGTGTTCGAGTTTATGCGAAATTCTAACGTTTCAAGTACAGTGCGCACAAAAAAAGGTGCAACAATTAACAAAAATGAATAAATTCGGAGCTAATTATGAACGGAGTTTAATGGAATTACGATCTCAATGCATCTAAATAGATACTAAATTTGAAATTTAAGAATTTAGAAAAAGGTCAAATAAAGCGGTACATTACAAAAAAACAACTTCAAGGTTAAACGTGACGTTATATGAAATAAGTAAATAGCGAAATTCTCGGTAACTAGTAAAGGTCAATGAACTTAGATGATTTCAGAAAAGATAGTGTACAGTTGGAGAAATAAGAAAAGGTGTTTTCAACACGTAACAAAGTCTTCGCCAGAAAATTCCGCGCGAATATCATTAAGAAAAGAAACCATTTACTCTGCAATGGTTCCAACGTATAGAACTTATCCTTGTCTATACTGGTTAGGACGGCGCGGCGTGAGATCCGAATTGGAGTCTAGGATTTTCCAGGTTAATCCTTTTAGATTTGCCCCGAACCAACCAGTTTGCGGAGGGGTTTAAGCTAATTAGTTTCGGAGATCTCGTCACTTCTGCAGAGCCGAAGGTTTGTCGCGACAGCTCACTCACTATAACGTACCTACAATGTCTGGCGGTTGAGATTTCACCCCTCACACACACACACACACAATGTCGTGTTTAAAAGATGGCGGGCTGGCTGGATTTGGAGGATTGCTGTCGTTATTGACCTGACACTAATTGAACGCTGTGGGATGTGAGTTTTAGCGGATGACCGTGCAATGATTTAGAAATAATCGAAATCGTATCTCTACTGAAATTAAATATACCGGGTGTTTTTTTTTTTTGCATGACACATACCTGTTTTTCTATGTGTAGTTCTAAAAAAAAAATTAGTAATGAATGGGTGAATGGCGAGTAGGCAACCAATTATATACGCATTTAATGTTTGACATTTCATTCTTAATTATTTGTTACTTAATTTCATTACCGGCCGTTTGCACCGTTCGTGATTAAG
Source organism: Protaetia brevitarsis (assembly GCA_004143645.1). Lineage (NCBI taxonomy): Eukaryota > Metazoa > Arthropoda > Insecta > Coleoptera > Scarabaeidae > Protaetia > Protaetia brevitarsis. The sequence continues at coordinate 1,999,098 of RXPK01000022.1, forward strand.
TTATTATTAAAATTTAATCATAAATTAAAGTTTTAAATTCCCTTGCACCGACTGCTTAACTAATAATTAAATCCTTAATTCGTGATTATCTTTAATCAGTACCCTAGGTACGAATTAACTCATAATTAAAGTTGGCGCAAGCGTAGTTTCTTTGTTTACAATCGTGTTTATAGGCGATTATAGGTTATGTTATGCGGTTTTTGGTTATAATACAAAAATACAAATATCTGTGACTGTAAATTGAAATAGCTAGCTAATTAAAGTGTTCACTTTGAAGATTAGGATAAGGAATAGCGGCGTGCAAGGGTTTTAGAAAGTCCAAGGCAAATCAAAAATTAATTCTCGAAATAAAAACTAACAATAAATGTATTTGAGGATTACTCGTGGTTTCAGGTGGGAATGACCCGGAGGTATTTCGTAATAGGAAAGGATATCTTTCTATGAATTCACAATTTTTATATGATGCTAATTTAAAAATAATGGATATCGTAGTACAATGGCCAGGGAATACACACTTTAACGATGCATTCTTTTCCATAAGCGATAGTGGATATACCTCAAAAACATATTTATTGACCCCACTGTTAAAGTCTGAAACAGTTGTGAAAAATCATTATAATGAAAGCCATATTACAACACGGAATGTTATTGAAAGCATGTTTCTAAGAAGAATGTTTTCCATTACTGGCATATGGTTGTCGCTTAAAGCTGGATACCTTTATCGCAGCAGTAGTTGGTACCTCAGTATTGCACAATATAGCCATAAATGTGGGTGAAGAGGAAATCAATGAAGAAAAATTAAATCAAGAAATTTTAAATGGACAACTTTATGAGATTAATTATGACGCTGTTGATGATGTACCTGCTGCGACACAGGCATTACTAATTAATGATTATTTCAAGAATTTGTAATTCATTGCTATATAGAAATTAACCTTTGAACACTTTTTTTTGTATTTGTTTTCTTTGGCTTTTGTATAAACGAAATTTATTTTATTTACTCTAAATGCATTATCACTTTGATTTTTTTAAAAGAAATATTGTGTAATTAACCATTTATTTATTAAATAAAAGGGACAAAATATATAAGGAAATGATGGTAATAATAAAATAATTCCAACAAGTAATAGCAGAGGTTAAATAAAGTATCAAAAATTGGAGCATTTGCAGAACAAACAAATAAAAGAATTGCATAATGAAAAAAAACCTGCATTCACATATTAATTTCCATTTTAAAACTACTTTTTTTTATTTCAATATCTAATTCTGTAGCAATTTTCTTCAGCTTAAATTCCAATAACTTTCAAATGCCGCTTAAAATCGCGCATTCGCATAGCGGCAATTTTCATTATTCAATATAAACACTATTTTTGACTAAAAACTAAACTTAACGCACTACCAACCTATATTTCTGTCGCAAACTTTTTAATTAAGTAATCATTAATTAAATTTGTTCGGTGCAATCCTATTCATATTTAATTCGTAATTAAATTTAATCTTTGATTAGTTAATTAAAATGTTAATCACAGACGGTGCAAACGGCCGTAAGTGTTAATTAAAACATACAAAACAACATAAGTAGGATAAAGCTTTATTTCACAGCAAGTTTTCATTATGAAAACGTCATTCATGCTCTTGTTTGGTCTTAACAAGTACGCAGATCATTTCTAACAAATTTGTTGCAGGATTCCATCAGTGCAAATCCAAGTTATGTACTTGGGCAGTATCGTAAACTTTGGCTTTTAGGTGACCTCAAAAAAAAAATAATGATTAGAAACAAATTGGCTGATTTTGGTCAAACGCCCTAATTCATCGGATTTCAAAGGTGCTATTTAGAAAATTCTCGATGGCATTAGTAGAATTTGTCAGAACCCTATTCCTTTGAAATGAAAGTTTATCAACATTTAGTATATCGATTAATGAAATAGTGCGGTCTCACAACAGACCAAGAAACCCGAAATTCTGCTTTGTCAGCATATTTCATAGGTAACATGCTATTAAATGTGCGTCTCGAATACGCTATAGATGCAAGATGGAGCTCCCACTCGCTGTATTCTTAATGTTATAGAGTGACTGTGTCAGCTTTTTCCAAACAAGATGAATTGATCGTGGTGATCCAATATCATGGTCCGTTAGGGCACACGATCTGAATCCATTAGATATTTATGTTTGGGGGGTTATCAAAAAAAAAAGGTTGTGTACACCACACCGTCATTAAATGCCTATAAGAATAACAATGTTGGAGATTACTCTAGAAATACTGAAGGGGATGATTAAAACTATAGCGCGAAATCTGCAACTATCTACACTGTAAAAAAAGTTGCCTACAATTTTACCGGTAAATTTGCTTCATAAGGTAAAATTTCTACCATCTAGTAAATTTCACATGCTGATGTATTTTTCAAAGATTGTACTGTAAAATTCGTATGTGATATTCATATGAACTGTATATTTGCCGAACGCGTACAGTTAAATAATCTAATAACCAATCACATTGCGGCGTATTCAAGTAAAAATAAATATAAAAGATCCTCAAATTTTTACCCAAATTTAAATAGCCAAAAAAATTGTTAATTTTACACCTTTAAGTAAATTTTGATAGTAAACATAAAATTGTGCATGTTTTTTCCTGTATTTTCTTTTCGAATTTTTATTACATCTTAAACTTACATGAAAAAGCTATAAATTTTACCGAAATCTTTTTTTCCATGTTAAATATCCTAGAAAAAACATGTAAAACAAAATTTACATGATTTATTGTGGTAAATTCACAACGTTATTACATGTAATATTCCTAATCTACCAGGGCAAAATTACTGTAATTTTTTACAGTGTATGTACTGAAATTAACAGCTTTCAATTTCAACATTTAAAAAAATCAAAAACTCCTGTATTGAATTGAAAAGCCAAATCAATACTAACTTAAGACATATACAACAATGTTGCCACATGTAGGTTTTTTGTTTCAAATCAGTCCGAGCGTAGGAGACACAGTAGAATATTAGAATATTAATATTTTCAATTAAGAGATATACAAAGAACAGTCCTACACATACATTCCTTCCACAAATTATATTATACACATTCTGTATTCGACAACGGCGCCGAAGTTAAGATGACTGCTTGATTTAAGTAAACCCATTGCTGCTAGCAAAATGAACTGGAACACTATGGTATCAGAGAAAATACGTTTCAGCTATTAAAATCTTACTTGCTAAACAGAATATAGAAAACAGAATGGAAAACATTCAGTCATCACCGAAACAGACCAAGTGTGGAGTTCCATAGGGTTTTATTTTGGGGCCCCTACTTTTCATCATATATATTAAACCGAATGCAGAATTCTGTTTATATGCTGATTACACTTCTGCTTTGCTTCAAAGTAATAATCATAATGAATTCCATAAGCACTCCAAGATAAATAAACTTTTCAGTTGCATATATGAGCTTTCAATTCCTGTATTGAATTGGGGGGAAAAAACCTTGTTTTACCATTTATTTCGGCATAATAATATTAAGAATAATCAGAATCATTCGATGGTTTTCTGTGCAGCGTCAATTACTGCGCAAATCAATACAAGCTTAAGTAACATACAGCAATGTTGTCACATGTAGATTTCCTTCAAATTAGCTCTACGAACATCAAGTACAACATTAAATTGATGCAAATTTTCTTCTGCTCAGTAAAAAAAAAACTTAGTAGTATTAAACATTCGTCCATTTCTGTTAAATATCGCTTCTTGATTGAAAATTTGATTATCTATTTAATGTAGTATCTTTTGTACCGGTTTTGGACCCTTATAACCGACGTGCTCTATAAGATCAGGAAGATCTATTGACGCAGAAATGAGCGTGCAATTGTTTGTCGCATCCCACAGAAGTATTTTATTTTATAATTTAGATTTATGTCATTTAAGATCTACATTCAAAAGGAGAATTTTTATAAATACTTTAAATATAAATGCTGAATTTTTTAGTAAAATTTACTTTTGAATTTACATGCGTTTGTAACGGAACGGGTTTTCTTACTTGGAAACTTTTGGGGGATGGTCAGCCCAAATTCAATCGAGCAAGACCTAGTCTCGTTTACAGGTAACCCCTCCTGCCCTTTTGACCGGCGAGCCACTGCTAGGAAACACACTTTTTGTTCCCCAGCGAATGGTTTTAGTAATTTTTAGCCAAAGATGTTTCCCAACTGTGTTTTCCTCCGTCAGTCGAAGCAGGGCCGTTAGTTGGCCTAATGATTGTTGACTTACCCTTCTCGTCGGCTTTCTCTTACCGATGATAACTTCCTCTCCAACCCCTTTCTAAGGGTTCAAACTGAACTTCTTTTAAATGGCGAAATAATAGAACGACTTATATTTTTTTTTTACAATTATATATTGAATAATTTAAGACATTGAAAGAAAAACTAACAAACTACACAATTAAATAAAATAACAATTGAACAAAAAAATCAAAATCACAATTATCTTAATGAATATTTTAACATATTATATTGTCGTTTAACATAAGCAGAAGTAATTTTTTTACTACAATAATAATTTATTGAGGGAGAGAGATAGAGCGAACGAGTTACGGTTTTCACGTAATTGCTTTGGTTAGTTTTAAGCAGAAATTTTGAATCTTACCGGCCGATGTGGGAAAAAAATAATTCTTCTCGTAATCCAAATTTTAGGGCACAACACTTTACACAACACTCACAAAAATTTAAGCCAAGAAAAGGGGGAATTTAAACGTATTTAACACAAAATCACCAAACACCTCTCGAGGAAAGCTTTTGCTTCCTGTTCTTTTTTTTTAAGCGTATTTTGACTACAAATTCTAAAAAGAGAAGTTTTAATTTTAAGTTTTAGAAACGCCCGATACGAAATTAGAGACGCGTGCTTTTACTTTAGCTGTAACGAAGACCACGAAATTAATTTATTAAAAACAGCTATGTTAAGGGTTTTTATAAATTTTGATTGTGACGTCATTTCGCACCGATAACTAGTTTCGCTTCTCTTCACAGGAGGACGCAAGTATGATCGAAGGCGTTATTTTTCTGACTTTCAGACGTCCTACTTGAGAGGAACGTGGGAACTGCTGAACGGCAAATGTAATATACAATAAACAAAGAAGCAGATAACATACAAAGTAATACCATATTATTTTAATTACGCGAGTGTTTAAACGAAAATAGATTATTATTTCCTGTTAGGTAGACGCTACTCAGCAAATGCCAAGGTACCTATCAACTACGTATTAATAAAATGAATTTAAATACTTGCATTATACAGGATGGAATTTCGAATTCTTACACGTTTTAGGGATACTACCGATCGACTAAATTAGGAAAATATTAGTTTGTAACCAAACATACAGGGTCTGAGAATTTTCTATAAAACCTCATCCACATCTGCAAAAACACGCGTTAAGTCCAAGTTCTCGGGATATTAGAATTTTTTTGAGTGAAACATTTGCGTGTTCATCTCTCTACTCATATCACTTCGACCATTCATGGCAAAAGAAACACATGCTTATGCAGATCTGGCTCAAACTCAAGTGTGAATTATCAATTTCTCCAGTGGTACTAGTGTCTTCCATTCCTCTCTAATAGAAGAATATAAATCCATTCCCTAAATAAATAGATTTAATACTTTAGGCAAGATAAAAGTTCCCCAAAAAAAACAATACAGCCCATCCAGCTGTCGCTGTCAGTAATAAATATTTCTCCTTTCGTTTCTCCTCAATAACTCACACACACACGTCACGGAAGCACAAGATGCCGCCGCTTTCACCGTCTGACCCTGCCTAAGAACGTATAAAGGTCGACCTAGTAGGCTTTGATATTGCGTCAGTAGCACACTCGAATCTGGACGGGGCGCCCGTTTGTGCATGTCCGAGGCACGCTTCGATCAGACGGTCCCTGACAGCCAGGAGACGAACTTTTCCCGAGATATCGCCAATATTTTTTCTTTCACTCGCTACGTTGAGTGTCTGCATCGTCCCCTGCTTTACGTCCTTGTCTACTGTAGGCGATGAGAACTTTTCGGCAAAGGGTACAAAAGGAGATGGATGTTGAAGGAGGTGATTAATACGGCACTATTGAATTATATGCTAATGGAGCAGTGGGGGAAGCGAGAATTAACTTTTTGAATAAGAGGAGTGAGGGTTGTTCATTAACAGAAGTTATTTGATGGAGAGAGGGAGGGATGCGTTTCAGAAACTATAATAGGCAAGCTTTTAGATGATATAGCACTATGAGTTTGCTTTTAAACGAAATATAGTTTTATGAAAATCTTAACTTGATTTGACCTTCGTAGTTTTGGCAAAAAAGAAACATAATACAGAATATTAAGAGATAACAAGTTTGGAAAAAAAAACTAAAAATGATAAAAAAATTAAAAAAAAATTAAAAGTACGTAGTGTAAAAAAGAAGTAAGCAATTTTGAAAAAAAAACACTTGAGAAAATGAAAAAAACATACAAAAATTGAAAAAAATGTTAAGGTTGAGTCCATTGCAAATTAGAAAGATATAAAAAAAAATGAAAAAAAATAAAACTATAAAATGTTAAAAGAATAAAAATTGCTAAAAGGAAAAAAGTTTGAAAAAAATAAAAATACTGAAAAGTTAAAAAATGAAGTAAAAAAAATATTAAAAAAATAAACACAGGTAAATGTAAAAAAGAGATAAGCAATTTGGGAAAAAATAAACACTGTTAAGGAAAATGAAAAAAAAGAATTAAAAAAAAAGAAAAAATTGTCAATGTTGAACTCAATTATCCATCATTTGTTCCAATATCTATTCCACGCCGGAAAAAAACAAAGGAAAGCTACCTACCTAAAACATATTACACATTCTAAAAGTGTTATGTTATCGGATGAAGGTATTGACTTATAAAACCAATTTTTTTATGGGGCACGTCCTGGCAGAAGCTAGCGAAGTTTTGTTTTAGATACCCTTTTTTTATCTAAACCAAAATACCTACAGACAAAATTAAATTTAATGCGAACTTGATTTAATTTCTATAGTTAACTAAAAAATGTTAGTTATAACAAAACAATTGGATATACAAATAGAATTATGAAAAAAAAATATAGGTAAAAAGTGCTTTCAATAAAATTTAACTGCTCTTGTAAACAATGCAATAATAATATTAGCATGTTGTAGTATGCTAACTATAATAGGCTTACGATATTGTAATGTTGACAACGTATTTTCACTTTTAACAGTGACATATGCAATAAAACTCTATCTCTGTTGCAGTTAAAAAAAATGCTAAAATGAGATCAAAACTTTCGAAAAAACAATGTTAGAAAATTTTCCAAAAATAAACACATTCAAAGAAATATGAAATAGGGGACAAGATTTAAAGAAAATTTGAAAAAGTTTAAAAATGCAAAAATTAAAAAAAAATTAAAAAAAATGGATCAATGTAAAAAAGGTAAAAATGGGGGGAAAAAAATAAAGGAAAAATGTTAGATTAAAAAAAATTAAGAAAATAAAAAATTGAATAATGTAAAACCGTTATTTTTTCAATAATATAAAAGATATCAAGAAGAGGTATAAATCCTGGAAAAAATGGTTAAAAATTGAAAAAATAAAATTATCCTAAGGTTAAACAAATAAAAATTGATAAAAAGAAATAACAAGTTTGAAAGAAGAAAAAAATAAAAATGTTGAAAAGATGAGAAAGGATGGAAAAAATTAAAGATTGTTAAGATAATTAAATAAAATGAAAAGAAAACGAAAAAAAAATGCAAAAAATGTTAATGTCGGATTCTATTGCCCATCATTTGTTCTAGTATCTATTCCACACGGCAAAAACAAAAGGAAGCTTCATTCTGGAAGCAAATATTATCCGGATATTAATATCAGGTGAAAGGATCTACTTACAAAATCATATTCTTCAAGGGGCATGCTCTAGGAGTACGCCCGATTTCTAGTTTTGTTACTAAATTTTGTTTCAGATAAGTAGCCATTTTTTTTTCTAAATCAAAAATACACACGCGAAATCAAATTAAATTTCATGCGAACTTGATTTAATTTGTTCACTTAACTAAAAAAATGTCAGTTATTATAGTTGCTTTATAAAGCAATTAGATAAATAAATGGAATGATGAAGAAATATTAATAAAAAGTGCTTTCAATAAAATTTAGCTATTGTTGTAAACAATGCAACAATAAGATTAGAATGTTGTTGCTTTATTAACAGGTACTTACCATACTGTAAAATTGATAATATGTTTATAATTTTAATACTGACATATGCAATAAAACTGCATCTATTTATCTATCTGTTAGATTGTAATTCTGACACGCTTTTTTGTTATACACAAAGGCGCCATTTACCCACGAAGCAGCCCTGGATATCCATCTGCCATAGATGAAAACTGTCTGAGCTCTAAATTTAAAATAATGTGCCATCTATGTTTTAAGCACCAACACCAACATAAAAAAAATAGATTGGGAGCTACTACTTTCGGTGGTAGACCAATAAACCAATCAATTTACGAACCAGACGAAAATAATAAAAAAAAAATTAGAAGTGAAATATGCCCCTCATTAAATTGAATCGCAAAAAACCTATCTAAAGAAGCAAAACACGTTCCTTTACTCGCATATTTCAGCCCTAGTGACCCTTAAAATTTTCCTCCCCGCTGAAAAAAAGAAACGTCTTATTTATTATGAACATTACAAACAAACCAAAAAAAAGAAAACCACTTTCCCCCAACACGTCGCATTAATAGTCTAGGGTAACTCTAACGTTTTTCTTTGTTTTCTGTTTCAGTGAAAAAGGCCCGTTACGTTGGGGCGCAAGGTGAGTACAGTTTGGATGTAAATTAATTTAGGATAGCACTTCAATGTGAATACAAGCCCGTGGTAGTCTGTAATCTAGTTATATATTTTTTTTTGCTTTAAAAAAATAATTTATGCACATAAACTTGGTATAACGCACGGTACAAATAATACGGTATGCTCGTTTTGAATCTCAAATTCGTCAAGGCCGGTCAGATGACGTCATTAAGGAGCGTATCGAAAACAATAAAATACATGTATGGTAAATAGCAAAATGTTAAAATCCAAATTATTCACAACTATCAATTAATGTAATTCAAATGCAGCTTTGCTTTAAAAAAGCCCGTTTCAAGTTGAAATTTACTTTATCTATGTTGTCGCCATCTAGTAGCGCGCGTGTTTATTTCTACAATTGTAGCGAATTTCGTGTGTGTTTACAAAGTGTTTTCGTGGTTTTTCTAGAAAATTGAATCGTCAAAACACCTTAACGCTTTTAAAATATGTTCCGTAACCCCGTCCGGATTTTTTAAACTTACCTTTCGCATTAACAAAACCCTCACGGTCGAAATCGATTTTAATATAATAATCATTATATATGTGGCGCCATTTATGCTCCTATGTGACGTAACTTCTATATGCGCGTAAGCATACCGTATTATTTGTACCGTGGTATAACGCAAATAACTAGAACGCAGCAACTTTGACAGAATATGCGAAGAATAATAATCATAACTTAATTTTTTATGAAATGAAAGTATTAGACATGCAATGTTGATTGAAATACTAAATTTTGTTACAAAAATACACTCAGAAAACGATTAGTTGAACATAAAACACAAAAAAAGTACCAGCTGTACTCGTTAGGTCCACAAGGGAACCTATAATGGTTATAGCAGGCACCAAATACTGAAATGTTCAGATTTTGAGCTATTATAATCTAGTTATTGCTTCATCAGAGAATTAGCTACAAGATATAATAACAAGTTAGAAATGTAAGGTAAATATAAGTGAAAAAACGAGTCCTGAATCTTCCTCTGACCGACGTTTCGTCCACACCCGATACGTCTTCAGGGCTGCTGCTACTGATCTGAAATTCAAAGACAATCACACCGGGGGAGAGGGTTATATAGAGATACGGGTCAGTGAGACATGACGATTACGGTTCAGAGCAGTGTGACGTTTGTGATTGGGTTGTTTGGGGAAGGGGAAGGACTTCCTGGTATTATGTAGGAAATAACCATCTTCATAGTTTAGGTTATTGGGATGTTTATGGATTTCAATGGTTTCTCAGACTTTATGGATAAATTGAATTTGGTGACTGATCTTCAGCCTATGCTGAGCAAGTGCAGACAACACTCACGTTCTGCAATACGAATGCCGACCGAACGTTGTGTTTCATCAATGTAAACACTGCCGCACGAGCATGGAATACGGTAAACTCCAAAAGCTCCGAAAGGATTACTATTCTTTGACGGGAAAGAAGTATGATAGTTTGGAGCCATTAGTGTATCATTTGATGGCATTTCGATTCAATTTCAGGATGGTGTTATGATCCCACTCGCTCTTGTTATTAAGGTTTGTGGTGAATTCCTTCACAAAGCTGAATTTTTTTGCCATGTCATCCCGGGACATGTCCCAGGTTTGATCGCCGTCAGGAGATTGAGACCCATGCATTCTGAGTGTGGCTCTTTTTGCCACGCTTCCTACCACAATATGGAGAGGGGTAAGATCTAATACTACCTCGATAGCTGCTGTTGGGCAAGTCCTCATAGCCCCAGTTATGCATACGCATGCTAATCTTTGCATTTTCGAGAGGTTAATTCTCGCGGTGGCCAGATTAATTCTTTTTGCTCCAAGCTTCTGATGCATAAGTGATGATCGGTCTCACTATCGCTGTATACATCCAAAGCAGTATTTTTGGGTTGCATCCACAATATTTCCTTGCAAAGTTTCTGCACACCATCAGAGCTCTTTTGGCCTTGTTGGTTACTTCAAGTTCATTTTTGTTCCATAGAAGTTATTGTCTAGGGTAAGGCCTAGATATTTAACCTCCGTTCTCCAATCTATATTTTGCCCATCCAGTTTTATGGTTTTAAGTTTGGATTTTCTTTTCCTAATAAATGCTACTAAGGTAGTCTTAGTGGGGTTGACATTGAGTCTCAGCGATTGACACCATCTTCTCGTAAAGTTTAATCCTCTTTTAAACTATGTCACAGAGGGTATTCTCAAATTTGCGTATATGACAATATCATCAACATATCCTTGACAAGGGTCAGTGCCCTGCTGCGGTCTTTTGTGACTTAAGCAGGGCTTTTGATTGCGTCAACCACTCAGTTTTGCTCTCGAAGTTGCATAATTATGGGATTAGAGGTTTGGCCTTGGAGTGGTTAAAATCTTACCGTTTTGAACGCAATCAGACCGTTTCATTGTCATATCTTAATAATAATGTACGCGTAAATATTAATTCAGAACCGTTAGGGGTTCGTATGGTGGTTCCTCAGGGCTCCATATTGGGCCCTGTACTCTTTTTACTTTATGTTGCTGATTTTGATCTGTGTTCTGATAGTATTCAGCATATTGCTTACGCTGATGATTTTTCATTAATAGTCAATAGTAATAAGGATAATGCTGAGAAGGTTTGTAGAGACGCAATAATTGAGACCATTAATTTTTTCAGTTGTCACGATTTATCTTTTAATACTGCCAAAACAAGTATTCTGCAATTTCATAATTGGCAAAATGATGTTAAGCCTATGTCATTGTCTGTTGGCGCTGATGTCCTGATTAGTAGTAATGATGACTGTAAGTTTTTGGGTATTCATTTTGATAACAACTTAAATTGGAAACTTCACTGTAACAAATTAATCTCGAAACTTTGCTCCGTAACTTATTTGATTATGAATTTGAGACATAATTTAGAAAAATATCAACTACTTGCTGTGTACTATGCGCATGTTGAGTCGCATCTGCGCTATGGCATTTGCTTGTGGGGCAACTCTACACTTGCTAGGAGCATCTTTATTTCTCAGAAACGAATACTTAGAAGAATGGCTGGAGTTAGTGATGCGCACTCTTGCAGATTATTGTTCAGAGAATACAAAATTTTACCTCTTACCTGTTTATATATACTGGAATTATGCGTCTATATTTACAAACACAAAAACAAATTTCCTTTGAACTGGGATATACATAATATTAACACCAGAAATAGAAACAAATTTCATCTTCCTATAGTAAAGCATAAAGTAGGCGCTAAGGCTCCAAGTCATTTTGGTTTATATATGTATAATAGACTGCCTTTGAATTTGCAACTTTCGAGGAATGTTAGCATTTTCAAATTTGAACTTAGGAGGCTGTTACTCGAGAAGTGCTTCTACATCATGGACGAATTTTTCGTTATATACACTAGAATGTTTGTTTGTCTTTTGTAAGTCTTTTGTTATATACAGGGTATTCCACGTAACTGATTCATTAAAAGTTTATGATGTTCTGTTATTTACTTATATATGAAATTTTGGCACCAGTATCTGTTCGATTGGAACTATAAATGTAAAATACCTTAACCAAAATATCACTTCCGGTTGACCGGAAATAGATGTCAACTTTGTTATTTTAAATAGAATGATATAATTTTTTATTCATTTTTGGATTCTACAACTATAAATACGTCGTTTTCATTAGTTATTCCTATAGTTACATGTTGCCGTTTTTGAGTTATTTAAGTTTTTCTTTTTTTTTTAGTCATAATCATTGCATCATTGAGAAATTAATATCTCGATTAATACTGCAAGTAGAGATTCCAAATTTGCTATGTTATGAATGTAGATATAACTCTAAGAAACGGTAAGCACACTTTACATTCTAACATACAGGGTGTTCAAAACTGAGGAACAAAGTGACATATTTTCAAATGCAGAAAATTCATTTTTTTTAAATAGAACACCCTGTATTTTAATTCGGAATGAGGAAGTAAATATCATCCCCTATCGCTTTATATGAGCATTCCCTATACCTATCTTTAATAGATTTTGAGATATGAGCGACTTTTTGTTAAACAGACTAAGTAGCCCTATCTTTAAATGCTTGTAGCTGGCTCTGAAATGGATTCACCATTGAATAACCATACAAGAATGTCTGTTCGAATAGTCATTTCTATTAATATTGCGTTGTACGAAAGTGTAATTACAATGATATACATAAACACTTTTGGTTAGTCAATGAATTTGACATTAATCCCATTCAGAGCCAGCTACAAACACGCAAAGATAGGGCTACTTAGTCTGTTAAAAAAAAGTCGTTCATATCTCAAAATCTATTAAAGATAGGTATAGGGAATGCTGATATAAAGTGATAGGGGATGATATTTACTTCCTAATTCCGAATTAAAATACAGGGTGTTCTATTTAAAAGAAAAGAATACTTAGTCTGTTTAACAAAAAGTCGCTCATATCTCAAAATTTATTAAAGATAAGTATAGGTAATGCTCATATAAAGTGATAGGGGATGATATTTGCTTCCTAATTCTGAATTAAAATACAGGGTGTGATGAGTTTTCTGCATTTGAAAATATGTTACTTTGTTCCTCAGTTTTGAACACCCTGTATGTTAGAATGTGAAGTGTGCTTACCGTTTCTTAGAGTTATATTCTACATTCATAACATAGCAAATTGGAGTCTCTACTTGCAGTATTAATCGAGATATTATTTCTCAATGATGCAATGATTATGACTAAAAAAAAGAAAAACTTAAATAACTCAAAAACGGCAACATGTAGCTGTAGGAATAGCTAGTGAAAACTGACGTACTTATAGTTGTAGAATCCAAAAATGAATAAAAAATTATATCATTCTATTTAAAATAACATCCATTGACATCCATTTCCAGCCAACCGGAAGTGATATTTTGGTTAAGGTATTTTACATTTATAGTTCCAATCGAACAGATACTGGTGCCAAAATCTCAAATATAACTAAATAACCAGAACATCATAAACTTTTAATGAACCAGTTACGTGGAATACCCTGTATGTATATTCTAATTTTACCTTTATATATATTTTTTCTTGACAATGTCTATATTCTACGAATCTACGACAATAAAGATATTATTAAAAAAAAAGGTATGCGTAAATCAGTCAGCCCGCATAGGAGTTGGTCTATTATTAAACTCCTTTAGTAGAAATTAAGGAAGTACGTCCATGTGACAAGTTTACGAATATGTCGTCAACGTATTTGAGATTCTTTTAGCAAGAAAAATTAGATAAAAATACCTATTAAGTAACTGAATATTGAAACATTGGAGACTTTATATCAACGCAGGCTGTAAGATTGAAAGCTTTTTAAATTAAGATAAATTGCTAAGATTTTAACAAAGAAGGTGCTACGTGCAGTTTTTTTTTGCTTTATCCTCAAACAATTATGAAAAAAAAAAGAAATCGAAAAGAATGCCGAATCAACTAATCCTTCAACATTTGAAGTACACAATATGTTTCAACGTTTCGACCTTACTTTCATCAAAATTACGATTCCCAAGTAGGTACTTACCCGCCTCATTTACCGAAAAATTTCTTCAGCGCGCCGTGAGAATTACCGCTTCAAATTTCCACACGCACACTTTGCTGCGAACTTTAACTGCCAACTACGTACCTATCTAATAATAAAAAAGAGCACCATGTTCTGAAAATTGAAATTGCCAGTTCCATATCCTTCGCCACCGCCGCCACCCACCCATTATCGAACAATTCCCTCCACATACGCTGCCGCTTCAAGTCCGCCGACTTCCTCTTGGAGTGGGCATGCCGTGTTCAATTGGTATTCTTTTATTATCATCCAGAGTTCGGATGAACCGAGGGAACCTGGCGTCGTCGCCTACGAGGGCTGAATATTCGGTCGCTCAATCGTGAAACGTCGACGTGCTCATACGTGGAAAGTGCAACTGCTCCTCTATTTTCTTTCCAATCCAACTTTACCTCGCTAAAATGGATCGATAGGTTCTGAATGCCTTCAAACAGTATGAGGTTGGATGTTAGTCTGAATATATAGGTACACTTATTTTATTCCTCATAAGTTTGAAGGATTAAACCACTTCATCTTTTACATACTTGTTATACCAATGCAGTGACAACCATCAGAGCAGATTAGGTTAGGATTGGGTTGCTCCTTTGTCTTCTTAATTAGATCTATCATCCTTTAAAGCTGCTCATTTGCATAACTATCTGCTTTAGGGTTATCCCTAGGGGGACGAGCTGGCTAGGCGAGGTTCGTCAAGGCCATTCGTTGGAGCCGACCCCTCCTTCGGCACTACCAAATCGCAAATTAAAAAATCCATCAATGAATGGATACATAATCAGTCCAGAGAGTGGTGGCAAAAATCACCGGGGCAAAGGCAGGCAAAAGAGTTCCTAAAGAAGCATAGGCCTAAATTCACGAGAGATCTACTGAATAAAGACAGGAAGACTGTCAAAATGATTGTAGGTCTGCTGACTGGTCACTGTAGACTGAATAGGCATATGTACAACAGATGATGCAACCTGCAGATACTGCCAAGAGGAGGAAGAAACACCAGTTCATGTGCTGTGCCAATGTGAAGGCCTAGCGAGGACAAGGTTTCTAGTAACGGGGGAGGAAAACCTCACAGCCAGTAGCTACATAAAGAAGCCGCTCTCAAAGATGATAGGCCTAATTAAGAGGGCAAAATTAGAGAGCGTCCTCTAGGAAAAAAGGGGATCACAATAGATCTGAAATGGTCGCGGTGAAACAGATCGCTAGGCCATCCCAATCCTAATTTAATCTAATCTAGGGTTATTCAAGCCCATTAGTAGAAATCTTGTCCTTAGCAAGGCATTGACACTAAACGTGGACTAGAGTTTCTTTTTCCTGTTGGCAGATTCTCCAACCAGCGTCCTCTGCCAGGCTTAAAACAAGAACACAAAACTTGCGAGCATATGAAATCGAAGAGGGAATTAATCTAAGCTTTTTCCCAAGGGGAGGCACACGTAATAATCAAAGGCCTTATGAAAATAAGCCGGAATAGGACGTTTCGACGCGGCCATTTCGACGCGGCCATTTCGACGCGGCCATTTCGACGCGGCCATTTCGACGCGATCGTTTCGACTCGAAGACGAAGTCGTTTCGACACCAGTCGAATTTGATTTGAATATATGGTACACAGGTTTTTTGTTATTTTCTTTTGATCAAAGAGGACACATTAAAAATGTTTCAAATCACATTTTTTAACATTGGAAGGGATAAAAGGAGTGGGGGAGGTAAGTTTTTTTTCATAATATTTTTTTTTCTTTTTTTCGAAACATCGGGCGAGAGGATGCATTAGAAATGTCCCAAATCATTTTTTTTTTTAACATTGGAAGGGGTGATAGGGGGAGGGAGTGATTTTTTTTAATGATATTTTTTTATTCCTTTTTTAAACATCAGGAGATAAGATGCATTAGAAATGTTTCAAATCATATTTTTTAACATTGAAAGGGATAAGAGAGGAGGGGGGTGATTTTTTTAAATAATACTTTTTTACTTTTTTTTTAAACATTGGGAGATATTCGAAAGAAATATCTTTAAGGCGTCTTCTCTGCCGATGTTAAAAAAAAAAAGAAAAAGCTATCTCCTACCCCTCCCACCCCTTCCAATGTTAAAGAAATATGATTTCAAATATTTTTAAAGCGTCCTCTCTCCCGATGTTTACAAAAAAAATTATCATCCAAAAACATTCCTCTTTCCCTCTCACCCCTTCCAATATTAAAAAAAATATTATTTGAATTCTTATTGCATTCTCTGCGTCGATGTTTAACTAAATCATTCAAAAAAATCATCCCTCTCCACCTCTGACCCTATTCAATGTTAAAAAAATTATGATTCGAAACATTTTTATTGCGTCCCCTATTTTGAAAAAGAAAAGGTATTTAAAAAAATCCTGCTCCCCTTCTCCCCCCTTTCTCCCTTTCTAATGTTCATCAAATATGATCAATACATATTTAAGCCGTCTTCTCCCCCGGTGTTGTGAAAAAAATTATTTTATCATTCAAAAAAAAAATCGTCTCTTATCCCTGCCGATTTCTTATCTAAAACATTTTTAATGCATCTACTATGGTGTTCTGACAAAAAAAAAATAATTTTATCATTAAAAATCCCTCGCTCACCTTCTAATATTAAAAAAAATATTTAAAACATTCTTATCCCCGTTGATATTCCAGGATTTTCCTAAATCTTAACAAAGGTCGTTCAGAGCTACGAAAAATTCACGGGACACATTTAAATACCTGTACATTTACGATTTAAAGCTATTGGAAATCCCGAATTCCAATCAAACGGGATTTCCCTGCTCACCCGAATTCACAAATATAATCATAAATATCATATCATGCTTAAATCAATATTGTATCTGACGTCAAAACGTCCCGGCGTTGAAACGGCCCGCGTCCAAAACGTCTTCGGGTAGAAACGGCCGCATCGTTACGTCCTAGACCGAAAATAAGCGGATCTATACTGTAATAGACATCCAGATGGTATTGAGAGCACTAATGAACCGTAAGATGCGATCAAACTGGTTTGGGAATGTGTTCGTGAACTGAATAACCTGACAAACCGTAATAAAGTCACTTTGTTGTGGGTGCCCGAACATTCGGTAATGGAAGAAAACGAATAAGCCGATGAGTTCCTTGGTACCAATACACTTTGCCATCGCGGCGCCTTAACAGCTCCTTTGCGTTTCATAATATATATAACTGGTGTAACCAACACTTAATGGCGGTCCTTACAACACCGCCCTTGAGCCACTTAGCACATCTGCGTGCTTCGAGCGCTGGGTGCCGACTTTCTCTTGTTGCAAATGTTCCTACGCGCCCCCACGCGCCTTACTCGACTGCCCGCCAACAAGAAATGCTGTTATTCCTGGGATTCCCATGACGGAAGGAATCATCTTCTTCATATATTGAGCAAGAAGCGGTTCTAAGAGGGTCTCAAAACAGCACGTGAGCAGGTAAAGTGTTGGATCTCTGGATCAAAGAGAAACACAAAGAACACTGGATTAATAAATAGTACGATCAGGCAAATTCACTTCACAAAAGAAGGCTGAGAAACTTCTACAGCTCAGTAGAAAACATCTTCGCACGTAACAGGTCTCCTAACAAGACACTGCATTCTAAAAGGACACCTACAGAACAGAAAATTGGGATCAGTACTGGAGCTACCAGCTGCAGTATCTACTAGGATCCTAGAATGGCTGGTATAATTTAATGGGTAAAATAAATGGGAGACTAAATGCAAAAAGTCAATAGGTTGCAGTGTTTCTGAAGACTCCATGTTAGAACGGCTTCCACAACTGAAAAAAAAAGTTGATTGATGTGTGAGTTAAATTCCGTGTGAGTCTTCTTTGAGGCAATAATGATATTGCAAATAGGTTAAAAATATTTTTTTTTCGACAGATACCAAGGGAATAAGTAAATTAATATCACCATATTCACTTTAAAAAAAAAGAAAACGAGATCATCAATTGTTTATCTGCCCCTAAAGATTTCATAGCAATTCCGCACATCAAATCGGTTTGTTTGTAATTCGATTTGACACGTCCGCCAGTAAACTCAATTTGGTAAACGCCACTGGCGACGGTACCTCGTTCGAACGGATCGCTATCGCCGACTAATAAAAAAAAAAAAAGAAATTTAGTGTATCGCCCGACTGTATATAATCGGACAGTTAGACGTACGACACGAGCGACATCTACGGTTGGTTAATCAACGTTCGGCCTACGGTACGTGTGTACATGTGGGAGCTTTGATGACATCCGTGGTAATTCAATTGCTCTACGACCGGCTCGAAGCGCTAGCTTCGTCGGAATGACACGTATTCGGGTCCGATGTGTACCGTAGGAACTAGGAAAGGGTTTGGCATCGGAGTGGTAGCCGTTATTACGAGATTAGTGTGTACAGAAATTAGAGTTGGATGGGATTTTCGGATTAACTTTTAAATTTTCTATTGTCCAGTAAAGCTTGCAATTTCTCTATACAGAAAATTTGCATATGCCTTAAATCTTCAAAAGCTTAACTAACTTCGTTGTTAAACTAATCTTTTTTTTGACATATTCCAATCCAAACACCAACTTTATTGGGAATTAATGGCAGTTCAACAAAAGATGACCACAACCTCATATTCTTGCGAATTTGCATATCCAGAAAGATTGAGTTCGTCCGGAGTAGACTGGGCCCCAGATAAGAATCGTGTATCGTCCACCATTAAGTGACATCAATAGGAGTACATGCCTTAAATACGCGAAAGAGTGAAAAACATATCCACAATAACTTCCAAATTTCTTTGCCACCCTCAATCAGACAGAATTTTTTCTTGTCAACTTGCTAAACACTCCTTAATCTAGATTAGATTAGGATTGGAGTGGCCTACAATCCTGTTTCATCCTTATTGTGATCCCCTTCTCCCTAGAAGACGCTCTCCAAGTTTCACCTTTTAAGTCGGTGTATCATCTTTGACGGCAGCTTCTTTGTGTGGCTGCTAGCTGTGGGGTTCTCCACATCCATTACTAGATAGAAACTTTATCCACGCCAGGCCGTGACATTGGTTCAATAAATGAACTAGTATTTCTTCCTCCTCGTGGTAGAATCTGCAAATAGTGTCATGAGCAGGCCTATGTTGCCCATATGCCTATTTAGTCTACAGTGATCAATCAGACGACAATCATGTTCTTCCTACTTTATTCAATAGATCCATTGTAAATTCAGACCTCTGTTCCTTTGGAAACTCTTTTGCCATTACTCCCTGGTAATGCCAAAAGAAGGGCCAGTTCCAACGAATGACCTGACAAACCGTCGCCTGGCCAGCTTGTCAACCGTCTAATTTTCCCTCACAACCCAGGCCAATGTTAATTCCTTTTGGGTTTCTTTTGATTTCCCACCTCATTTAGACCGCTTACATAGTTCAAATCAGGCTTGGAGTCTACACTTACGGAACTAATCGCTTTAAATATCGGACTAAGTTCAGTCCACACTTAAAGACAGTCGTCAGAGAAGCAGAACAGTTTTACCTGGTACGGCACACCTTTCTATTTCTCTAAACAATGGTTAATTGCAACAACCTCAGCCTGGAACAACCGTTGTGTCTTTGCTGAAGCTTCATCGAAAGAGCCTTTTTCTCCAGCTGCCGACGGCATAGTCCGTTTTAGAGGCGTCTGTATACCAGTTTGGAGTGCCTGCGTCCCAGTTCTTCTTATCTAGTATTAATCCAGAAAGATGAAACTAAGCATCATCTAAGAAAAAGTATAAACTGATATCCCTCATAGTTTAGAATACCTTGGAAGTATTGACAAAATTTCACTCGTCTTGGATAAAATGCATTGTAAGAAGCTC
Organism: Protaetia brevitarsis; assembly: GCA_004143645.1. NCBI lineage: Eukaryota > Metazoa > Arthropoda > Insecta > Coleoptera > Scarabaeidae > Protaetia > Protaetia brevitarsis. Next base: position 2,019,245 of record RXPK01000022.1, read on the forward strand.
ATGAAAACATTGCAGCTTATATGCATGATAGTGTAAGCTTTTCTTCAGAATGAGTTGACATGTGCCATAAGATAAATTTGTTTGTTGGCCCATTACTGAAATGAATGTCTTTGGATTTTCATTAATAACATGCCTAATGGCTGCCAATATTTCAGCTGTGCGTTTAGACAAGGGCTATTTTCAGTTCTTATCGACGCAACAGATTTTGTCTAAATAATTGCAAAGAATTTGCCAAAACATTGTAAAAATTATTGCAGTCAAACACTAATTTAGGATGTTCTTCATATGTCATGCATCCTGGAATTAAATATTACTACATATTCGCCATTTATGAATTGTGAGAGAAACGAAATACTGGGAGGAGACGATGTGACAGAAAAATAAAGTCGCAAAGAATGAGATGGTATGGTCATATAAATAGGGAAAAAGAAGAGTCATTATTAAGGAAAATTACTAATTGGAAACCATGCGCTGATAGACCTAGGGGCAGACCAAAAACACAGTGCGCAGACCAAGTTATATAAGATATTAGAAGAATGAGAATTATGGGGTGGAAAATAGAAATGAAGAATAGGAGACAGTGGAGAAAAATTTGCGAAGAAGCAAGAAGAAACAAGAACCTATGAAATTGCAAGTAGAAGGGGCGGTGGATTGACAAAACCACCATCACCTGAATTTATGTCGGAAGAGCTCTTAGGAGCGGCTTAGATTGTCTAAAAAACTGTTTCTCTCATTTACTTTCACACCGTACAAAGAACGTCCGATAACTTGGCTTCTGTTCTGTGTTGCATAGCATTTTAAATTTAATGTAATTCAGTAAAAGTTTTGAAAGATTTGCCACAAACGATCGGATTGAATGTTATGTAATAAATGTCACTATGTGGGACTGGCTGCAGTTCTAACCCAAAACATTGACATAGTCTACTCAATGATTCTCCTCGATAGCTTATTATATTTATTTATGTTAAAACGTTTATAACCTCAAAATTCCTCTTTACAGCTTCACAGTTCAACACCTACGTGACTTTGAAGCTCCAGAACGTCAAATCGACAACAGTTACGGTCAAGGGGCGTCACCTTGTTGGGAGCAGACATTCCTTACTTAAGTATTCAACCGGTTTTACACGTAAAACTTGACAATAACAGAAAAAGCAGACCTAACCTCAAAAATTCCATTCCCCTTTCAGATTTTTGCGTTCTACTAAACTTATTTGATTATCCTACCTGCTGCGTTGATTTAACCGTTCAGAACTATACGTGTTTTCGATATCTGATGTGGCACCGTTTTTTTTTTTTTTACCTTTATTATTATCTCGCTTTTGTCCCTCTAAATTAATTGAGTGGGAATATTAATCATCGGAGGCAAATTCTAAAGCCAGGTGGCGTTAAAAGGAAGGGTGGAGGGTGAGAGGTTGGAGGCACTCGTGTCGTGTGAATGGACGCACGGGTGCTTCAGCTAATGGCTTCTAATTTTAATCCCATTCATTCCGGCATCGTCGGTCGTGAAGAGGATTTGATTTGTTCTGGGTGAATGTGGGTTTTGGGAATTCTAATGTTAAAATTTGAAAAAAGGAAGACTTGGGTTTTCATTATTTTTTGTCCGAAAAATTATGTTCTAAGTCTCTAAATCGCTGATGGCCACGTCTTATTCATTATTATTTTTTTTTTTTAGCAAAGAAAGACTCAAGAAATGCGCTTTTTTTATTATCCGTGGTTGTGTTTACAAATTTAGTGATTTTCCCAAAAAATACGTGTGAAAATTGATATTAACCCTATTTTGTATTGTAGAAAAATACTTCAAAAATACCTAATGGGTAAATACACTTTACAGCGGAGATGTACAACCAGACATTAATAATACTGTTAATATTGAAAACTGCATTATTGTATTTATTTAAACAAATCGACATTGTCTAAATTGGCCCGTAGTAAAGTTAAGTGTCTTAAAACGATTAATAGCAACATTTATGGTGACGAGACAATCTATTTCGACAGATGCGGCGTGCGTTATTTCGGATATATTTACGTTTTTGAGGGAACTTAAATTTCGTACGGATGCGAATAAAATAGGGTTTATTACGGTAACAGAATTAGATTGGACGCGGGTGATTTAGAAAGGCGTGTAGATATGCGATATTAAAAGTTTTACTTATAACAAATTTATAGTACTTTTGAGGGGCTTGGAACACAACAAGTTTGACAAAGATGTATAGTATCATTGTGTGTGAGATGGAAGACTTTGACACAGGAAGTATTTCTGTCGAATTCGCAATCATGTTAAAGATTTTGAATTTGAATACTAATGTTCTTATTTACTTATACACAGTTTGCTATTTATGTACCATCTTTAGCAAATTAAACGCAAATCAACCCTAACAGCGAAATATTACATAGATAATCTTAAAAAATATTTTATAAATATTTTTAGTGAGAGTTTTTGAATATATTTTTCATATTTTTTTCTAATATAGATAAAATTCATTAAAATATTTTATTCCATACTTTAAAATTAATGTAAGCGCTATATATGAAAATTGAGATTTTTTATGCAATCTATTTAATTGTCAAATGAATTGAATGATTGTTCTTGTTATTTAGAATGTATAAAGTCGATAATGAAAGCTGAAAATATATAGAGTTGTCTAAAAGGCAAGAACTTGTTTTTCACACTCACCATACAAGTTAATAATCAATAATTCTGGCATCTTTTAAGGCATACTGAAGGTTTATCAAATTAATCACTATTTTTTAATTGAAGTGTCTTAAATAAAAAAAACGTATTTATTATCATTTTATTGAATAAGCCAATAAAAATGAAAAATATTCATTTTTAAGTCCAGCCTTGGCTGGTGCAGGTACAACACTATGGTTTTTTCATATCTTCGGTAGTGCGCGCTTTCAGGCGTTCCTTGTGGCATCTAAAACAATGGCAATTGTATTAGATCATACCATGAATAAAACATCGTACAACATTATCAACACCTACTAATACATTTGGAGCATTTACAATAATTGGAGTGTAGCTACATTCTAATACTTACGATACTTATTTTTACTTTATTCATAATATTTGAAAACATTCTACATACAAACAATAAAACAACACAACGTATTCTAACCTCTATTTGAGGTTATGACGCTTATCTACGAGATGAATCTCTTAAGTAAATCAACTAGCAATTTATCTAGTAGATGCAATACATATATGATACATAAAATTCCTACAATATATTATTAAACGATTTCTGTACATAGCGATATTGAGCATTCCAATTATCTTATAAATGCCATGACATGTTCATAGTTTTGCTTACCTCGTAGTCACACAAACTAAAACACACCGCAACAATTAATTACACAGTTAACCCTAATCTGCCCTAATCGTATACTATTATAAACTATAACATGTAACGGACAACGAATGAAAACGTTTATGATACGCACGTGCGCGTATGCGTTCTATGACTAATCCATAGACGCATAAACAATACTAAATCATATAACACCGGCACGTAATGAATAGAGGTGTTGTGTTTGACGTTAGCAACTTACAATATTAAAAATATATAATACAAAACGCAGATATATTAGTAGAAAAGTTACAGCGCTCAACTTAGATACTAATTAAATCATATTAGATATTATTATCTAATTTAATCTTTAACTATCATTTTAAATAGTACAGACCTATTAATATGTATGCATATTTTACCCATTTTATATTATTCGTCCTACGCACAAATGTACAAAAGCAAAAATTCAATTTTTTTTATATGAAATAAATATTACAGAAATAAAAGCAAAATATTCTTGCAGAGTTAAAAAAATATATTGAGAAAACATTTGCAATAAAATATTATTAATGCTACATAACATATATATTTTTTAAATGTTTCCTAATATATTTCTATAATATTTTTATGCATATTATATTATATATCAATATTCAAGAAAGATTTAATATTTTTTAAATATTTATAAAATATGAAATAAATATAGTTGCAATCAAAGCTACACCACACTGAAATAGTAATTAAAAATTATTTAAACAATTCTGAATTATTCATTACGTGGTACGCAGTACTTGTAGTTTAGGTTGCATAAAGAACTGTTTTCATTCGCATTTAATTTGTTAAAGATGGTACATACGTCAATATTATGCAAACTAAACATTTACACCCTGAAATGACATTTGATGTTTTTGATTATTGACAGAAGCCTCACTTTTCACCGAAGAGATGCAAGTATCACTATCAAACCAAGAGATCGGCAAGATTAAAATAGCTATATTACTATTATGATTGCGGAAAAATTAGTCTATATTTATTCTATGTAAAATTCATCATTTGTTCAAAGAAACACTCAAAATTAAAGAAAAAAAAAATATAACAAAGTATGTAATGGCAAGGGCCGCGCCATCTGTGGTAGAAATGCAAATCACGTACGTAAAACTCGAAAATTCGAATAATTCAAACACAAAAATTCATTAAAAATATCGGAGAGGTAATTAATAACCTTTTCATAATTAAATTATCTTTCAAAATTGAATTGTAAAAACTTAACATGGGAAACTTGAAAATTGCTATATGCATGTACCGCGTGCATCTTCATATGTTGTCGTTTTATTAAATTTTAAATTTATTTTACATCAAATTTGTCCCAAACCTGTATATTTAAATTGTTATCAAATCAAAAATTAGTTTAACTTTTATTGATCTCAGGTGTACAAGTAAAAAAATCTTGAAATGTAAAATACTATATCCATACTTCTCTTAAGTTCCTTTCTTTACCTTATTTTATAGCGAAACGAATGACCTTAATACGGGCCTGCTGATAGAAGTTTGGAGCAAAGGCATGATCTGGGACAGGGCTATGGGTTACCATTGGATACCACTGCAAGGAGTTCAATATTCGAACGAGGTAATTACATGTTTTTCTTGCTATAGAATGAAATTATGAATATAATTAATTATATATTGTTATTACGTACTAATGAAATATTAAAATATGTACTGGGTGATCGATTTATCATGGGAAGGGAATTAAACCCAATAAAGTGTTATGCTTCTTGATTAGCACTCTAATGAGGGTTAAAACACGCACAATGCTAATTGTGGCACTTCCACTTTTATTACAATATTGGAATTAAAGACTATTCTAAGTACAATTATTTTCTTATTTATTTAATATTGATAATAAAAAGCTCTTTTAATGCAACGATCATTTGTTTTATACGCTTGGCTTAGTGAAACCTTTTTCTGTTCTATCCACATTTTACGTGGTAATAAAGTTAAATATAAAATAATTTGCCGAATTTTACATGTGCAGTTCAGTGTTTTTGCTGATGATATAGCTTTTCTATCGAAACTACGTCCAGTTTAGTCAGTTGTGGTGAGGGTCCAGGAGAATTTGCAGCAGTTTACCAGATAAACGTCAAATCAATCACCCTTAAAGGAGGCAAATTCGATACTTTTAATTGAGAACTCATATTTCTGAAGGAATTAGATAAAAACATACCTATGCTTCTATGGTACAATGAGCACCAACCTCAAGTGCCCGGACATCAAGTGCCCACCCTAACCTATGCTTCTGGAGTTGGATTTTAAAGAGAAATTGATTGATGACTTGCGTATTTTTATTTCTTCCTTAATATAATGAAGGGAGTATTCAGTTATTAAACTCTAATAATATTGTGCGAAATTTTGCTAATGTAGCATTTAAACAATCAATTTTTGCTTCAATCGAAACCTATTAATATAAGTTCATTTTTAAGCCGCTAAAATTGCGCTGTTGCACTTAATAAATTGGTAAACATCCCACTATCTAAGTATATATACGCTTAGGCGTTACACACAGTTACCACCGAGGAACACTGAGGAGCTTTGGAAAAAAGCGAAACAGGACGTGTCTGGCCATTGTGGTAATTGTGTGATACATTTTCCTGCAGTTTACTGCTAATTACCAATTTATTTATCTCCTTTTACAGCCACATTCAAAGATGGCAGAAACCAGACCGTTTTTCAGTTACTGCGTGCTTTGTTATACCATACTAACAACGATCTTTCAGGCTAAAATCTGTGCCATTGGGATGTGTGCGAGAGAGATTTTGAGGTGCATATAGGTGCAATTCAAAACAGATCTGGAGCTGAACCCTAAACACATTGAGGATGGCTAGTAATCTAGCCCTAATTTGAATACCTAGACACTCACTCATTCTTGGAAATGAGGAAACAGACATCGTTGTCAAAATGAGTGCTGCGATGCAATTGGAGGGACCAGAACCAACCATAGGCATAGGTCTTATAGAGCTAACCAGCATATGGAATTCTGGGCAAATCAGAAAGTGTTCCAGTATTGGAACAATTGCCCTGATTTGGTGCATGCGAAAGGGTGTATTACACCTAGCCATACCAGAACCAAGGAACTTGTAGAACTTTTGTTTCTGTCTTTACAGGTGACTATAAACTCAGGCAGTTGAACATATTTTCTGCCACTGTCCTGCTATTACAAGAATCAGGTATGCAACCTTCGGAAAGGCTGACCCTTCCCTAGAAGACCTAAAAATAATTTCATTTAGGAAGATGTTGAGCTACCTTAAGGGGTTGAACCTTTGGAAAATAGCTTTAGTTACTCCTATTCCCAAAATTAATAATCCTTCAGAATTAAGCATCTTCGACTATAAGTATCTTACCAGTTTTCTCTAAAATTATGGAAAGAGTTATTTGTTTGCACTTAAGGAGTTTCTTCTCTACAACAAAATTATTCCTGATTGTCAATCGGATTTAGATCTGGGCACAGTTGCACCACTACTCTTTAAGTGTAATCGATGATTTGATTTCAAGTACTGATACTGGCTTGGTTTCTACACTTGTCTTACTTGATTTTAGTCGAGCGTTTGATACTGTCAGTCATGAAATGCTTGTTGCAATTTTCGTACATAGGTTTATCTCCTACTGCAGTATTGTTGCTTGAGTCATACTTGAATAATGTTACAAGGTGTTACTTTAATAATATAACTCCCGCTATAGGCTTGTCTCGCGCGGCATTTCACAGGGATCCATACTGGGTCCGCTTTTGTTTTCAGTTTTATACGTCCTCTTTTCCAAGTGTCATTAAACTGTAGAATACATATGTATGCGGACGATATGCAATTTCTCCATGCGTTTCATTTGTCCAGCAATCAGAGTGGTATTAGGATGTTAGTAGTGACTTGCTGCCGTTGCCAAAATATCGGCTGATCATTCATTAATGATTAATCCGGTAAGTCAGTGTTTTACTGTTCGTAGCAAAACCATGTGGACTGCTTAGAGATTCAATAAAGTTGCAAAAAACGGACAGACGTGCCATTCTATCTGAATATAAGAATTGGTTAACCTGGATGGGAGCCTTAGATTCGATAATCACGTCTCGAGGTGCATTAGATCTGCTATGCAGCTTTAAAGCTGATATCCACACCGCCACTGTTTTTCGGTTAATTTGAAGAAAATCCTTTGTGAAACCCTGGTGTTGTCACATTTATCATATTGTTGTGAGTGATATGGACCGTGCTTGAGGCGGATACCTCTGCACGTATACAGAGGGTTTAAAATTCGTGTTGCGTTTAATTTTTGGTATAAGGAATATGAAAGAATTTCTCACAAGTTGCCTGAGATGGGATGGCTGAATATGAATGACCGTAGATTGCTTATGAGCGCTTGTACATTCATAAAATCATTTTATATAAGAAACACTTATTTGTATCAAAAAATTTCATTTCGTACTGACGTGCACATTCTGAATTTGAGGTTTAGGGGTAAGCTTACACCCCCTACTCATCGTACTGCTTATTTGAGCATCCTTCACTTATCAAATAGCAAAGATTTATAATAAGATACCGGATCAATTAAAATGCTGAGTGTGTCTGCGTTCAAATCTGCATTTAACGATATCTTTTGGAGCGATAATTGTTTCCGTGTGCCATTCGCAACGCTTTCTTACTTTTTCTTTTTTTGTGCTGCTTAATGCATATTCACTTTTTTGCTTTAATTTTATTTTGCTTTTGAATGTGGTGGGGCTCATGCAGAATATTAGGTAGTAAGGTAGTTTAGGTTTCACTTTCTTTATATATTATCAAATGTTTCAAGGTACTGGAGAGCAAGACAGCTTATGCTGTCATTTGAAGTACGCCTTGTGATTCTCTTGATTTTTTGACTAATTTAGTTTTCTTCTTTATTTATTATTTTCATGTCATTTCAATGTCATAATCTGAAAGAATAAAAAATTATTATTATTATTATTATTTTTATTATTATTATTATTAATAAACTAACTATCTATACCATACTAAAGGTATTTTATATACCTTTTTAATAATGTAAAAATATACAGGGTGTTCCATTATTTAAAAAAATAGTCTTGATAATATCTTAAAAAATACGAGTTCAAAAAACAAAAAATTAGAACATAAAATACTGCGTCAAAAAGTGCCTTAATAAAGTTTTTTTTTATGGATCAAGCATTTTCACAAATAAAAGAGTTAGAAGGATTTTTAGGAATCACTTATTTTACGAAAACACTCTGTATCTTTTAGATTAAAGAAAACATAAATAAATAAGGATTTGAGCCTTTAAAATCGAACTTCGGAAGTATAGGTCAGATTTTGTGTCATTTTTTTTTAGAAAATAGTTTCCCTATTAAAGTTTCAAAATTTGGTCCAGCCTGGACGCTAATATATGACGTTAGGCGTTTAACTACATTTATCCAACTTTTTTTTTTATTGATTTATTTGATGTAACGCACAAAAATTCCTTAATGAATTTTAATGCTTTTTTTTAACATAATAAACACGTCAGCTTCTTTGAAACGACGTCCATACTTAAATATATTTTTTAATAAAAATTTAATTACAAGCAGTACATAATATTATCCCCTGTTTTGTAAACAAATCAATTTCGCCTCGATCGTTGAGGATGGAATTAACCCCCACCACCCACGCGGATAGCATCTATGTATATGTTGTTTCACCCAAATCGAATCCTAGGACAAACAGGCTTTTATGATTTTACAAATTGAGCGCGTAAGCAAATTTTCCGCGAAAGATATCAGTCGTAATCTCTCCAATTAACTCCACAAACGTCAACAGAGGCGTCGAGTCGCCTGTACATACATATATAAAATTCGACGTAACGGAAAACGGGACGTTTGTACGAAATTATTTCAGTTGACTTTGACCCGATTGCCACTGATTAAACGCTCTGGGAGTTATCAGAAAGGAAACAAACCACGTGTACAATCGCTGCAATACACACACACACATACACAAACACATACAGCTGTCAACGAGATAAGCCAGGTCCAGGGACGCACAATAGAAGCCCCGGCACACTTCGGTTTTTATCGCGCCATAATTACTTCGAACAACGAAAGAAGCGAATAAGGATCGTATTGTGTGCCGCGTTTGCGGAATGCGAAATAAAACGAGGAAGACCTTGAAAGGGACATTGACGGATTGTACCACTAGCGTAATGGAATATAAAAGTTAAAATCTAATCCGGCTTTTATTCTCTTGTATTTGAGGAGAAATACTAATATTTATTAAATAAAACATAAAGCTATGTTCTGACTAGCAAACATTTTGCTGCAAATTGATTGCAGCAAACCATTTTTGCAAGTGTGAACTGCTCAAAAAACAGATTGCAGCAAAAACATGTTGTTGGTGCAAGTTATTGCAGCAATATATCTTACGTAGGTGTGAACATATAACTTTTGATTGCTCGTACTGTTTGCATGCTTGCGACGGTCGATTGCACGTGTAAGTCGCAAGAAAGTGTTTGCACGAGATGGCCAAATTTGCGTGGACAAAAGAGTTGACCCAAAATAATAGCAATTTATGAATCTAATCCGAATTATGGAGGTATCAAATGTGGATTACAAAAATCGCAATAGGAAGCAAAGCATTATTGAAACGATATCAAAAGAGCTAAATATTTGTGAAAATGAAATACAAAAAAAATCCATAATCTGCGCACACAATTCCTATAGGAAGTGCGACGTATTAAAAAGAAAAAAAAAGTGGACAAGGAACTAATGATTATTATGAAAGTAAATTTTTGGAATGATTAAAATTTATTTCTACAAACATAGAATGCTCGCCAACTATAAATAATCTGGTAAGTTGGTGGTTGTAAACAAGTAGTAAATAAGTAAATTAAATGTGTTGGTATTGTCAGTAAACTTCTCCTGCAGCAGATAGAAAATAATCTCTGAACTCATCGCGGACATCTCTGCTATGATTCTCATAAATTTAAAAACTGCGGGCATCTTCATTTCTCAGATTCTGTATAGAGTTTATTATGGAAACCCAATTAGTTTCTTTGTAGTATCCATTCTCTTACCCATATTTTCCTTTTCTTATTTTTACTTGTTTTATTCCTTTTCCTTTTAACAAAAGCATTACTGCCCAGCAGCGATTCTTTCACGACGACATATCAATTAACTGTTAGAAGTTTCAAATCAAACTGATGCAAAAACATGTGCAATGTGAATAGCTAGGCAAATATTTTGCAGCAAGTAGGCCGCAGAGAATTAACATAAGCGTGCGATCACTTGCAGCAACAATTTGCATTTATTTTTTTGCACAAGTGTGAACAGAGTTGCAAATATTTGCCGCAAATGTTTGCGTAAATTGTTTGCTAGTCAGACACAAGGCTTAAGTGATTAATTATAATTAGCTAAATGTTAATTTGATTATTAATTTGATTTAAAGATGCGAAAATTAGCTGTGTATCGTATTCTAACTATTAGTATATCTAATATATTGGCTCACGTATTCAACATTTGAAAACGACGTTTTCTTTAAATTGTAGAAATAAATTTGCTGATAAAATGTAACGAGACTTTAAAATTTAAATACAGGATGTATCAAAATAAAAGTAAATTTTGCTTGGGTGTTAACTACATGAACTATAAAGCCACAAACCTGCGAAACCGGATTTCATCATAAAAATAAAAAAAAGTAAATTAGAGCCAAAATTCTTTAGTCCGGGCCTGATGCAAGGAACGTCATGTTAAGCACCCGCTAAACGTGGTATTAATGTATAAATACATTGCATTCATTTAGTATTATTCTTAATGGTATGCTGTAAGTCATTTAACGTCATTCTGAATAATAAAGCCAATCGGCCAGTGTACCCTTGTTACCAAAATAGCAAAACTGAGGCATTTAAATTTCTTCTTTTTATAAAATAAACATTCCTTATTTGTTAAGAGCATTCTACGTAAGTCTACAAAGTATTATTTTAATATCCTGATAAGACGTTCGAGTTTCACCGGATATGCGACTTCAGTAGTTACAAAAAACGTAAATATTTTTCTTTTGCTTTGTCGAATCGAGAGTTAGTTGTTATATAACGGTCCACATGAATCTGAATAATTCTATTGGATTTATTTAATACAAATAACGCAAAATGAATTGAATCGAATTGCACAGAAATAAATGTAGATACAGAAAATTTGCAAACAGCCTTTTTACTATGATGTCGCGCGAAATGAATCTATACATTCCCGCGCTTTTGCCGATGCATCAAGCTTCGATTTTCTTTATATGAAATCATGATGGTCCTAAAAAGGATCGTTTTTTCGAGACGGGAAGAATTTCAATAAAATGTTCGAAGGGGCTTGCACTCCAAGCGGCGATCCACACAAAACTAACAGCGGTAATGGCTGAATGATAGTGGTATGTGGGGGTATACTCGGAACAGCATTTAGGTTGGGCACAGGTGCGGCTCTAGCCCACGGCATTTACAAAATATTTTTTTTTCTCGTTAATGCTTACAGATAGACCCCCTGTGCATTAAGACTTTTTGATCGTATATGATTCCAGCTGCTACATATTATTATATTTACCTCTATATCTGATCACACTGTATGTGATTTGGTAGAGTTAAATTCTACTATGGCATCTTCGATAAATTACTCGCAAAGTTTACGATTGTCCGACTTCATAAAATCTTTTTTAGACGATTATTACCGCCATGTGAAGTTTTGCGAATTCATTATGGTTAAATGTCACAATATAAATCACGCTATCAATAATAACGTTTTCGCTACGGGAGGCTTGAATTATCCAGTGCGGCACAACACATGTATTATACCGGACATAGTATTCAAATTGAAAACGAACTGGTGATGAACATAATTCCTCGAGATAATTAAAGGTGATTAGATGCCTATGGGAAAACGCCAGAATAACTCATTAAACTACGAATAGACCCCTATGGAAAAGATATCCTTATCCTTAGTAGATGTTGTCTCATATAATGATATCCTCGCCCAATTGTAACCGGTGTTTGCTATCTATATTATTTTCTTTTAATTATTTTTATAACAATATCCCAATTTATATATTAGATACGTCCTACAATGTCCTAATATGGTGGAAAGAATCTCTCCTTTATCGTTTTATTGCGTTTCCGGAAAAGAAAGTTTATTACTTACTGACCCGTTATAATAAAAGTTTTTATTTCGGTAGCGGCGCACTTCCTTGTCCGACAAGCTGCCTTCATTCCTTTCATTGACCGCCACAGCACGCGATCTAGTAAAAGATGGCGGTATAAAAACTTTTACGAGCCACTCGATTCGATAAAACAAAATCGCCCGTTTAGAATGCAAGCGCGCTATTAGCAAGTATATTTATGTAGAATTGTGCGTTTAAGATAAAAATCTAAACGGGCTTCTTGACTTGTTTACCATAAGAGTCAAACAATAATTTAATATTGAAAAATTGGCCAATCTTCAATACACTACAATCAATTCGTATCGCGATAGCAACGATAATGTATGTAACTTTGCGCCCCTATAATCAAGAGGAAATGAAAAATTATGAGTAAGCTCTATAGATTCTGTCACAACCTTAGGTAGGTAGATGGGCTCAAGAATTTCAACGTTATATTTCGAAACGCACGCGAAAATCTTATTAAGTCCCGGTCACACTGCGTTTGGGGAAATTAAAGGCACTGAGTTGACGGAATGGAAGGTAGGGGAACTCCCCCCCCCTTTTATGTAGACGAGGAATGTGGCCGAGAAACTGAAATACAATTTAAGTTCTGAATATTTTCCGAACTTAAATCCGGTAGATGTAAATGTTTCATTCAGATAAGGTTTATTTATATGTGTGGACGCTTGTAAGTTAAAAAAAAAGGTTAGGGGTATAATAATACATAGAAAATAAATAATGGGTGGTATATTTTATCAATAATATAAGGTAGTTTTTACGTACCAAAAAAGTTATGATTCATTTACATAACCTCAATTAGTCATAAGTTATATGTGGGGAAAATCATAGGCCAGCGAGTTAATCATTATTAAAATAAAAAATAAAGTGTTTTACCAACGACCAGGACTGCGCAACTATTCTGGCGCTGCAGAAGAGTTGCTGGTAAAGTCTGGAGACTAAAGCCAACAGTGATCCGTTATCTATAGTTTGAAAATATTTGTCACATACGTCAAATGTATCATCAAAATTCTTAATAATTAATAAGTAATTTTATCCAAAAACCTAAATTCTATTAATGGACACCTCTCAAGCCTTCACATCCAAAGTTGACCACGAAGATTGAAAACGAATTCAACTTAAAGACTACAGGAAGAATACCCATCGGTGATGTAGTCTTTTTGGCAATATATTAGGCTTGAAATATTGTCAATAAACAACATAGTATAGTAACATAGTATATACTGCTGCAGTAAGACCAGCGATGACATACGTGGCAATAGTCTGGTAAAGGAGGGCAGAAATGTCCTCCGCAGTGAAGCTGCTAACCACTGTCCAGACATAGGCATTGCTGAGAATCACTGGTGCAATCAACAGCACAGGGACCACTTCTTTCGAGACCATATTGGGCCCCCTCCCACGCATGGAGCTTTATATGAAAGCGGAGGCTATGAATACTATCCCCAGACTGAAAATCAACAACTTGTGGCATCCCAACATTAGGGTTGAAGGGCACACTGATACTACTGGATGGGCCATTGCTGCAAATGCCCACGGACAGCATGGCACTCGAAATTATCTTCACTGAAAAGGTGAGAATATCCATATCGAACAGACATCAGGCATATAGTGATGTCACTGCTCTTTTGATGACTGGTTCACAAAACGGATCAAAATCTAGCCAGTGCACAGGAGCCGGTATTATAATACAAAGTCACTAATTCCACATGTTTTTGGATTAAACTAAAAAGTAAACCTCACTAAAGAACATTCCATTAAACAATGCAAAAGTAAACTAATACTGTACCAAATAAGTGTCTAAAGCTGGAAACAGAAGCAAAAAAAAAAGTGTAGAAAAACCACAAAGTGAAATGCCCTGTATATTTAGCCATACTCAGTTGTCTATTAAAAATATGTCGAGGAGCTAAGCATTTAAAATGGGCTAAGAATTATTCTTCAAGTAAATCAAAAAATGTTCAAAAATGTATTCCTCATTTTTGCAATTCTTTATATAAACCTAAAATACTGATACAACTTGTTTTTTTGCGACCAACTATTTGGATTACATTGTATAAAGAATGCTAGAATTTTTTGAAGTTTTTGACGAATTTTATGCCCCACAAACTAACACGACACACGTGACATTTTCAAACACTTTAGAAACTCGAATACCGCAAGTGCCTGTACACGCTAACGATCTGCTTCACACTTCCCAACTTCTCGAATTTAACCACAAACATCCGAACCCATTTGAGAAGTAAAAATATCCTTCCCATCCCCCCCCCTCGATAACCACGAGATTCACGGTCATCCTGAACCCTGCATCCGCCCACACTCTCCCAGCCCTTCTTTCAATAGTCGTGGTACCGAATCGATTAGAAGCACTAACTTGCAAAAGTCTAAAAATCCACCTATATATCCTGCTATTGTTCGGAGTTAGCGGCCACGTCGACAATATTTATCGGGATTATTGGACAAAAGGACTGGCTTTCCGAAGACATGTGACCTAGATAGATTTCTCGTGTTTGGAGCGCGTGCCAGACGGTAACTTTTAAGTTTCGTAAGAGAACCTACAGCATATACATATATACCACAGCAATATATATGCCATAGCAATATATATATATATACCATATATATCCCAATTGTTTCCTTAGACATTACTTCAACTAATTATATTTATTTTGATACTTTTTTAAACCAATTTTAACAGCATAGAAATATTGCTAGGAAATTATTATTATGAATATTTTAAGGACTTTTTAAGTCAAAATTAAAGTTAAAGCCTCGCTATATTAAGAAGTGGACAGGAGTGGATGTAATCGGCCAACTTGTACAGCTTAACTTAACTAAAAGGTACTTAAAATACATTAATAATATTGATTTTGTGGCAATACGTCATTTTAATTTTGTCCACAACGAAGTGCATATCTGGTTATATAATCAACATGTCAAATGCAAGTAGATATTTACAATTATTATAATAAACGATATTTTGGTGTTCTTTAAATTTATTATTTTCTTATTTGTTTTTTTTTTTACTGTAATTTCTATTTTACTCTCCTCAATTTGGAGTAAATTTGGGAGTCCATCTAGTATCCGTTTTTGATCCTTGCTTAAATATGAGTTTGTTGGCTAATCTTCGACAAACCAAATAACTGTTAGGAATTGGAAATTTTAACCACGAGAGGGGACGGTCGTGTTGGTGGTGGGTCCTACAGTTTAACGCCACACAGTGTCGCATACACATTTATCTAAGGCGTTCAATATACTTTCATCAAAAAAAAAATTGAATTTATTGAGATACACGGCGTGGCCTATGATCTTATGATCTATTCCTTCACACTGGTATTGGAATGCTGTAATTAGCATTAGGAGTGAAAAACATAAGGTGATAATGACTCCTTCCAAACAGCTTTAACCTGATATGTGGAGTTCCGCAAGGTTCAATTTTAGGCCCCACCCTATTGATTATAATTTATGTGAACGATTGACAGTCGAAACTTGGTTATTCCAGACTGGCACAATACGCCGATGATATAAGCTGTGTTATAGTGATAGATACTATTGAATCAGCCTTCAATTTATGATTTATGTTAGTGCACCACATGATGGAATGGTGTGATGCTAATGGTTTAGTTCTTAACCAAGATAAGATGGATTTGTTGCGATTTTCGCTTGCGACAGTGAGAAGTGGTAGCAGTTTGTGCGTACCATGCAATAAAAAATCTATACCACAAAGTGATAATGTTAACCTTTTGGGATTAATTGCGGATTTTAAATGAATTTCAACTTACTGAACATTTTGCATACTTTTACTGCTCTGTATGGACAACGATGTCTACGGGTGCCTTGAGCCCAAACTTGCTTCGATTATTCTATTTTGTGTATGTGAAGTCGAGATTACGGTGTGGCATCGTATTCTGCAGCGCCACATCTAATTCTCGTGCCGTGTTCCTGTTTACCGAACGTTGACAATAAATTTATTCTATTCAATTCCAGTAAACTGCACTTGTTCCTGATTTTTTACTAGAACACGTAATCGTATACAATGACCATACGTTAAATTCACATTTAATTGTAACAACCTCTTGCATTTTCCTATGACCGTTTCCTGAGGAAATATCCTTATGAGAGCCACCATTTTTATAACCAGATGTTCATCAGTGATCTTCTATCAACAATAGAGAAATGTCATTTAGTTTTGAATTAATTTCAAACATTTAAAGAATATTTTATATTTCAATTACGATAATTTTGCAGTTACTTTTAAATAATCACCTCTATATATCGTTTTGTAACTGATAAGAATATTTTTATTTAGTTCAAGTTGACATAATTGATTTGGTGTGGTTTATTATAGGAGAATTTGAAATTCTAGTTAAATTTTCATGCGGATAGTGCCCTATTAAGATTTAATTCAACTGTTGCTCAGTAGAGGACGATACTGTGTTAAATTAAATGTTTTTTTTTTAACGTATTTAAATGAGTGAATTTACAATAGGTAGTTTAGGTAAGCCTTGAATAAACTGATTTTATCGATTCGTTAGCAGGCAGCTGGGAGGTATTTCGGCAAGTGATTTGGTGAATCCACGAGTGTTATCGTGCCATCTAGGAGATAAAGGTCGCTACTCGCAATTAAAAATGGATTACAGAGAAGCCGGAGGGATGCAATAAAATATTTTTTTTTATATCGTAATAGAGTTTTATTGAAATCTGAAAAATAAAGCAGTTATATTAATTCAAAATTATATCAAGCTTATATTTTATTTTTATATATAATAGTTAAAATTAAAAATTTAAGCTGGGCAAAGTCGAGGTGTGGGTTTGGTTGCATCTGCTTGATTTTAAAAGGATGTTTGCTATGTGAACGCGTGGGAATAAGAGCATCCGATTTTGCCAACGTGCGTGGGCAGGATGTATCGTGTGCGTCATTATTTTCATTGCCTTCTGAATCAAAATATTAATATTAAAATTTAGCATGCTTGCTATTACTTCGGAAATCATTTGAACGTATAATAATAGCACTTTACGCAGACAATAATAATTATACAACACACAGTTTTTATATACAGGGTGTTCCTAAATATCATGTACATAAGGAAGGGGGTAATTATTTGGTTTATTTTGTTCCTAAAATCTCATATAAACATAGGTCTGCAAACGCTTCGTTACCAATCTGCAGGGTGTTGAAATTTCAAGATTTTTTCACTTTTTACTGTATAGCTCCTACAGTTTTTGAGATATTTTGCTCAAATTTGGAAGGTAGGTTACGCTATAAGGCCTGCATCATTAGCCATGCCAAATGATGATATAAATCTACAGGGTAATAATTTTTTCGGGGTCATGCCCTCTTTTCTCACTCTGAACTTTTTTTGCGATGCGCCACTGCTAGATTCTAAAATACGCAATAGATTTCTGTCTTGTTTAGAAACTTTTTGATCTCTTGTATTTTTTTCTTATCTCTGACCGTTATCGAGAAAAAAAAATAGTAAACAATTTTCTGTAATTCGCCAGAGAAAATCAATTTTTTAAAATGGTCTAGCAGGCTCTGGCTTTATTCAGATAATCACTTGAGTTTATTAATTTGACAACTGACATTAGAAATCGTAACTTGTGTCTGTATAAGTAAAGTTTTAAATTGCAAACTGTAAGGTGTAAAAGTGTTTTAAATACTCGTTATAATTTTGTAAATATGCCAAATTTCACTAATTCTGAAATGGCTGACATGCATTTTATCTACGCCTTGCGAATGGAAATGCAAGAGAAGCCAGGCGTCTGTACATGGGCGCTATCTCAATAGAATGATACCGATCATCGAATATTTTCAAATGTTCATAGGCGTCTTGGAGAAACTGGAACTTTTGAAAAGAATACTAATGATGCAAGTAAACACGTACTGTTAGAACACACAGATCGAAGAGGCTGTTCTGAATGAATAGACAGACATCCTCGCACCAGCACCAGAAAAATCAGTGAACATTTAAATATTAGTCATCAAGTTGTTTGGCGTATTCTACGTGTTTCCCTGCTATACCTTACCACATTCAAAGAGTGCAGGCTCTTCTCCCGAGACTTCCCTTTACGGATTGATTTCTGCCAATGGTACTTAATAAGCTAGCAGCAGACCGCATTTTTAATTGTAAAATCCTTTACCGATGAAGCGAATTTTTCAAGGACTTCAATTATGAATTTCCACAACAACCACACGTGGGCAGATGAAAATCCACATGAAATTGTACAAACGCATTTCAAGAACAGTTCTCATTAAATGTATGGGTGGTATAAATTGGAGATAATTTGATTGTCCTTGTTTTTTGTCTGGTCGACTTACTGGTCAGTCATACAGGCTGTTTTTGCAGAATGGATTGCTTTATTACTTGAAGACTTGCCCTTTTACTTAGAAATCAAATGTGGTATATACACGTTGGCGCCCATCACATTTTTCTATTTTGGCTCGGGATTATTTAAATGAAGTGTATGAGAATAGGTGGATAGGACGAGGTGGACCTCAGCCTTGGCCCCTAGGTCCCTGACTTAAATAGTCTAGATTTTTCCTGTGGGACATCTCAAATCTCTAGATATACAACACCTGGAATACTGTTTATGACTTACGAAATCGAATAATCGATGGATTTGAAACGATAAGAAATACACCAGGAGTATTTGAGAGAGTGCGAGCATCAATGAAAAGAGAGCGGACGCCTGTATAAGGGTTGGAGGAGGACACTTTCAACAATTGTTGTAGCATAGTTTCCTTGTCATTGTTATTAATTAGGGTTTTTATTGTTATTATTATGTTACTTGTATTGTAATAAAACAATGCTACGAAAACCGGGTCATCCTATTTTTAACAGGTAGTAGCACCTTAACTCTTAAATTAATAAACTTAAGTGATTATCTGAATAAAGCCAGAGCCTGCTAGACCATTTTAAAAAAAATAATTTTCTCTGGCGAATTACAGAAAATTGTTTTCTATTTTTTTTTTCTCGATAACGGTCAGAGATAAGAAAAAAAAATACAAGAGATCAAAAAGTTTCTAAACAAGACAATTTATTGCGTATTTAGAATCTAGCAGTGGCGCATCGAAAAAAAGTTTAGGGTGAGAAAAGGGGCATGACCCGAAAAAATTATTACCCTGTAGATTTACATCATCATTTGGCATGGCTAATGATGCAGGCCTTATAGCGTAACCTATCTTCCAAATTTGAGCAAAATATCTCAAAAACTGTAGGAGCTATACAGTAAAAAGTGCAAAAATCTTGAAATTTCAACACCCTGCAGATTAGTAACGAAGCGTTTGCAGACCTATGTTTATATGAAATATTAGACACAAAATAAACCAAATAATTACCCCCTTCCTTATGTACATGATATTTAGGAACACCCTGTATATACTTTCCAGAAAAAATAAATTCTTATATTTTAGGAACTTGTGCGTATCGAAATTACATGAAACTTCATTACCATCTCCCAGATCCATAAATTAATATATACAGGGTGTCCGTCACTCTCACCAATCACCATATTATACTTAGCAGCATCATCATTCTTCGAGCTTAGATCATACAGTAACGTATCATGACCGTTACATATCTATTATTGTCTTTTTAGGAAGAGTTACCAGTAGTATTTTTTATATTTTTGTATTAGATTTTTATTATCGTTAGCTTGATATAATAGTTTAGGATCCGTTTGATCGCTTCGCGCTACATCGAAGCAATAATAATCATTCTCGTCTCATTAAGTGTGTTGTTCATCACGGTAGATATTAGTGGGAACATTAGCTCACCGGGCTCTTTACAGGAAGGCAGTGGCCAGTGGCTCTCCCTGGAGGCGGAACTGGTAATGAGAGACGGGGAGGTGGTCGGTACCAAGAATCCCACTGGGCATTCCTTGCTGGTGGACTGCAGGTTTGAACTGCCCTTCGGTAAGTACAATTTATTAGATGTGTAGATCCTTCGCAAATATTCTTCTAATCTGTACATGCGCAATGAGTAGCTACATTTATGCTTGTGTTTGTTTATTTATTTATTTATTTATTTCGTATCTTTCATTGTGTATTACTCGTACCCCATTGTATCTTCATTTCATTGCTCAGAAGACACATCTAATACATACATAACACATGATCCAACTCTTTATTACACGCGTCACACACTTTCATAAATATTAACTCTTTAACACATTCTTACATTTTTATCTTTATCTACAGCATTTCTTACTTTATACGTCTATGATACTCCAATACTTACTATATTAATACTACATCTATTGCAGAATTTTTAACGCGAAGATAACAAATATTATCAGCGCCATCTCTCGGATGTTGCATTAGATATATAATTTAAGAATTTACCAGATAATTAGGTTAAATAATGTATTAAATGAAATATTTTTGTTCTATCGGTTGTAATTTATTTAAAATATATAATATACCGGGTGCTACAAAAAAAATATATCAAAAAAATTGAAATATATCGAGTTAGAAACATCAGATCACTTTTCTCGACTCTGTATATAGAGTGTTAATACTAAGTCGTTACACTTGAAAACAATATTTAGAACACATTAAAACAAACGATTGTTCTTAGTTCTAATTCTTGATTTGATTTCTCGGTTTATAATTAATGGACTTGTTTGTTTTAATCGGCTCGCAACTCGCAATTTTATAAAATATTTAACAAACATGAAATCAATTTCCCCCTCCGTAAAATATTGTCATGAAGACATACAACATCGTTTTTGACAGCCACTCCACGCACTAAATAATTTAGAAAAATTTTCTTGGTAAAAATTATTTTTTTTTGATAAGTTTTTGCATGGAATGGAGGTATAGAAAATTTATCGAAATGTTAGACATTTTCCCATATATTTTAGGTGAATATTAACGGAAAAATTTCTGTTTTCTTAGAAAAACTTGTAAACATTGTAATATTAATATCCCTCAGGAAAAAATTGGAAAATTATTGTTAAAAATGAAGTAATTTTCAAATTACTAGTAGTAATTTGAAGTAAGCAAACACCATATTTGAATTAGACATAGTAACTTAAGATTAATATTACTGTTTTCTTAAAATATACTTTTTATTCAAGCAAATTACCTTAACAGCAAACAAAATATTTGTTTGGATATATGATATGAAGTGCGATTTTCTTAAAGAAACTATTTATTTTATGCAAAGTCAGTGCAGTTACAGACACATTAGTAGTAGATTTAAGTAAAAATTTATGTTCTAAACAAATAATACCAAAGTTTTCTGGCTATAGTAGCAAATACGTTACACATATGTATGAGTACGGAAATTGTCGTGAAGATGGCGTTCTTCCTATTTCATTACACTAACTTTCCATACTCGATATAAGTTTTCTACATGACAGACATAGTTATCAAATATTTATCTGTTATTTCAGATAAATATTTTTCACGCTGTGTTATTCACAACAGTTTTCCCAATGCATATGGTGGTCCTTGATTTTTGAGAATTAACCGCCAATGTGCAACGGATAACTCACGTGCAGTGGTTTTTGGTAAAGCATTAAAAATTTTCATATTTTGTTTGTCTTTTATGCATTAAATTCAAATAAACTTTACCAAGGCACTTTCGTTAGGAAAAAAATCCGAAGTACTGATTTTTTCTCTATAATTTTACTTCTAAACAAGTAAAACTCTACTTGTGAGTATTCCAGACTACATGAAAAAATCTTGAAACCCAAATTTCAAAATTTCACTAAGAATATTCCAGGTTACATGACAAAACTTTGGAAAAATTATCTATTAGAAGTATTGCTTCTAAAAATGAAATACCTGTACTGTTTTAGGGACACAAAATTTCTCCAAATTGGTGCAGGAATTTGATCAAAATTTTTTTAGTGCGCATAGTCTACAGTTTAAGAATCCTTAAATTATAGACCACGACATTTAATAATTTCATATCCGTATAAATTCCTTCCATAATTCCTGCTAAATATCAAAAATGCTTCCAATTCATGAGAAAGATGATAAATCAAAATACACAAAACTACAGGTCTATTATATCCATTTTACCCGCATTGTCGAAAGTTTTCGAAAATATTCTAAAATCGCAACTTGAATTTTTATCTAACAACACAACTTTTCACAGATCTATGAATACAGCATTGATAAACGTTAGTTGACAACATAACTTAAATAAAAAACGACACACAAATCTGACTAAAGCCTTGCTAAAGCCACGGTTGACCACAGCATATTATTAAATAAATCTATCTAACATTTATCACAAACGCTTTCTTCAGTGCATCCAAAACGGAAAAAATTTCAAAGTTATTTGAATCATACAAGGTGGTTTTGAAATAGAGTGAAAAAAATGACATGGTGTTGCAGCACGATATTCCAAACAAAAAATTCTTAATAAACTTTTTCGTAACTCTCAGCATTACCAAATAAAAAAGAAAAGTAGATTTATAACTTACAATTATGTTCATCTTATAACAATTATTCAAAATTGTTTTCATTAACAGATATGTGACCAATCTTTAGCACCTATTATGAATGCTTAATAGAAACGATCCAGCAGCGAGATAACTGTAAGTTGTGAATTTACAAAAAAGTTTATTAAGACTTTTTCGATTGATTTATCATGCTCTAACACTGTATCAAATTTTATCACCTATTTCAAAATCACCCTGTATATCACAAATATTAACTAAAAGAAAACAATTCGAAATCGGCTGTACTTATCAAGGATTTGAAGAAAATATTGTTGGGTATGCAGCCCAATAATAATTTCTTTAAATCCCCAAAAAAACAATTGCTTAAAACGAAATTGCATCTTATCACTGAATAATATAACATAATTTATTTTAATGAGTTCTAACCGCAATTTTCGAGTATGACGACTTAGTATTAACACCTTGTATAACTAAAGCTTTGAAGCTAAATAAAAAACTATTTAAACCGTCGTAAAATGTAAGTTGCACTACGCTGTCGCCAAAAAGCGCCTCTTCCTTTGCCCCCTCTTCCACCCGCAATTTAGATGTGCAACCCCTTTCCCTCCCCCTAAGAGGAACAAGCATCTTTAAGCACACGCCAACTGATTTTTTTTAATTTTAATCCGAAATCGAGACGATTAGGAATCCTTGCCTTTTTGTTTTTTGGTATCTTACTCTAATAAGGAGAACAGTAGTGTATAGGTTGGTAGCAATGCGTGATGGTTGTCGTAGGCCGTTGCGAGCCCCCGAACGGATGGCGGACGATCCTGAAGGGTTCCACCATCCTCTGTAGTAGGAAACATCCACATTCCAAAGCAAACGCTTCTCTAGGTAAACTGCAGCAGCTAATGTACTAAACCTGAACCGAGAGTTCGCGTTAGCGTAGTCTGAATTCACCCGACGGCACTGTATTGAACCGCTATGCTGCGATGATGCATTACAAAGAAGTTTGAGTAAGACACATACGTACGTCATTCGTAGCGAAAAAAAAGGCACTTAGTTCCTCTATTCCAGACACAATTTCCTAGGATTTTTTTTATTTAGAATGAAAGCATGATACATTTACCAAGAAGTGAAAGATTCAATTCAAAATTAGTTGTAATATATTTAATACTCAGTCCCTAATAGTTTAAAACCCCCTCTAATAGTCTTATATACATTGCTAAATTGAAACTGTTCAAAGCAGTTTATCGTTATTTATGGTAAATTACTGCTATAGTCTGTCCATAGATATAATGATTTGCTTTATTTACTAGTACTCGAACTTCAGATGTTTACTCAATCCTTCGAGCATGGGTGATTCACAGGGACGTATTCACAAAGATTATTATACTAAACGTCTATTATAAAAAACATTTGTTCGATTTTAAAATATATTGATATGCATACATATTATTTTTTATTAATTATACTCTACTTAAGAAAAGTTCAAAATCTGCTAACACGGCCCATTACCTCATTTGCATAATTTTTCGGTACCTGCTGCAGCAAGTAATGGATAAACCCCATTAGTCAAATCGCTATACCTATGAACAGACTATACCAATGTATATTTACCACTCTATCACCCAAAATGCTTTTTATTTCCTGCAATACATATTGGCAAATTTTTTATATACATATATTTTTTGAAATTTTAATAAGAAAAAAAATCATTCTAATTTCTAATTAATCATTTTCAAACACCCTGTATATATATACATCTCCGACATACTTCTATTCATCCAATATATACAAGCCTTCTACACAGAAAAAACGATTCTGTTGTTTTCAACCAAATATTTTTATTAACATATATTTGGTTGCAGTACTAAATTATTTTCTTTTGTTTTAAATAATATTAAAAAATATACCTGCTTTCAATCAAACAAATAATTTGGTTATTGAATTATAATTTGAAACAACATTAACATAATGTTAATTTAATTAGGTGTTTCCATTGAAGTAAAAGTAAATATTGCATTTTATTTTCTTATAACAGTTTTCTTCCCGTATAGAATAGCTTATATGTAGTACAGAAATTGGCGCATAGATAGCGCCTCTCTTATTTCATTCCAGTAACAGAACATATTTAGCATAAATAGGGTGGCAAGTACTGTTATATAACATATTTCTGGCATGTT
This sequence comes from Protaetia brevitarsis, assembly GCA_004143645.1. Lineage (NCBI taxonomy): Eukaryota > Metazoa > Arthropoda > Insecta > Coleoptera > Scarabaeidae > Protaetia > Protaetia brevitarsis. The sequence continues at coordinate 2,044,310 of RXPK01000022.1, forward strand.
CACTAGATAAACATCTAATAGGAGGTGTGACCATTGAAAGGACGTCTCTCCTTTCACTGCGAGCTACGGTGGTGGGTGTTGAGTTTTGAGATTCCCACCCCCAATACACGGAGCAAGGGCTTGGCATTCCCAAAATCCTAGCCACATGTCCCCCTCCATATTTGGTTTTTATTTACAGCAAAATACTCTCAACCCATTTGCTCAAATAAATGCCTAGTTAAAACAAAAAGGATCGTTAAATATTCATTTAGGTGGAATATTTGAATATATTTGAATTAACTCAAATGATTTGCTTAATTTCTGTTAGCATAACTAAATCATTTCAACAATTTTTTTTTTGTATTTTGAAATAAAAATTTATTTGCTACTATGAACATAAACGAATGATTTTGCTGAATATGGTCAAATTTGGTTAACGCAAAGAAATCGTTCTTTCTGTGTATGTCGTGCTATAATTTAAATACATACTTCAAACTTTACCAAATTTAAAACTGCTTTAAACAAGTTACTGATGACCACACTACTTCTTATGCTCTAAATAACTTAAGGTTATGACAGTTTTATTTGATTACACACTTCAGCATAATACTTTGCACCGAATTCCACGCAAGGGATGCTATTGTACCGGTCATTGCATGTGACACGATTACTCAACGATGCTATGTTAAATAACATGATCAAAAATATAATGCAGTACCTTGCTTCGTAATCTATAACAAGACTTATTTGCCTGCGTTTATAAGACTACTGCCATTTCTAGCTACGTATTTTAATATCTTTTTTGAGATTGCTTGTACAATTTATAAGAAAAAAATTTAGTTCATATTAATTTATTTTTATGCCTATGTATGATTTATTTGTATATATTAAGTATACTATATTGATATATTTGTATTATTAGATTTAACTTAATTAATATAGCAATTTTTAAAAAGTTTTTTTTTTATATCTTTACAAGGAGAGCTCGAAGTACTTCTGTAAAATATTATATAAGGCCAAACATTAATTTTTTAAAGGCCAATATATATTTATTTATGCTTTATTCTTTTCAAATTACATATTACAATTAAATGAAGCTGCAAAAAAATTTAGTTCACACAGGCCGTCGGTAATATTGTTTAATTAATTAGGTATATGTGGAAATAAATATCAGTAATTAGTAACATTTAATTTATTTTGGTTAATTACATTGGATAGTAATCGAATTACTGTTAATTCATTCCGTTTAAAGTAAGCAATAAGATATTATGCAAATATTTCCTTTAACAGTGGGGTGTAATCTAGAATAGGGTTAGTTATCTGTGATCTTTCGTAAAAAAAAGCAAATTTCTATAATTTTGAGTAGTGCTTTTAGTAGTAGGTGATTTTTCAACTTTCACATCCTGTGAGAATTAAGTATATCATCCACACGTATCTAATGTTGAACATTAATAATTGAGATAAATTAACTATAATCCTACTATTATTATTGCCATTAACAGAAATATATTTAAATGTTACCCGTACTCATTTAAAAAGAAATATTTGTATAATCTCTTGCGGTTTACCTTAACGGAATGAATTTAAGATAATGTGATTATTATACAAAGTAATTAACTAAAATTAATTTAAATATTACTAATTACACTACGTTACAAATTAAAAAAAAAATTAAGTACCCACTTCAAATTTTCCTGTTTATTTATTTATACAAATCGCTTAATAAGAACACCTATGTACTTTTTTTCTATCACGTACTATTTTTTGGGTACGGGAACTAATAATTATTGGTAAAAAACTTAAAAAATATACACATTGCTTTATTTAATTATCAATACTTAGATTAAATTAACGACAAAAAATTAAAACTAACGACAAAACTTATTTTGTTTTGTTACTTAGTCCCAAGCCTGGTGAAATGCGAGGGGAAGGTGGCCGGCGCTTCGCAATACGTATCTGTCATGAAAAACTGAAAAATCGCGAATATCTTCAAAACCTTTGGAGATATACACAATAACACTCGTATAAAATCGAAAGAAAATCAAATTTTACATCCATTTATGTAAAAATTGCTATATGTATCGTTCAATTTAAAAAAATCAAGTTATCCATGATTTTAGAGTTCGAAAATTACAGAGCCCTATTTAATAATTCTGTAATGTAAACGCAACAATTTTAAAATAAAAGACGTGTGCTATTTCATAATTAAGCGAAAACTGAAAACCACATCTTTCTAACTTTCGTATTTCCAGAGATATTTGCAAACACCGCAGACATTGCAATGTCATTTTTTTTTCAAAAAAGCGTCATGTAATTCGGAAACGGTACAACTTAGCCCCAATGTATGCCTAACGTATTGTTATTTAAATTTAACAAGGAATCCAAAAATACAGTAATATACAGTGTGTTCCATTTAAAATAATAAAGTATCTACTTCCGGTACAACCGGAAGTTCGCCATTACTGAAACTAATTTTAAAACGTGTAGAATATGATTCGAGCCAACATTTATTCCAAACATTTTTTCCAAAAAAGCAATAATAAATCGGCTATGGACCGTTGCATCTTAGGCTGGACACCCGGTATGTATATCAGGTAGAATATTTCAATCTGTCGCTACGAGCACAAAGTGACATGTAAATATGCATATTGTATCTATGAGGGGATAAAATATGAACTCTACCCCCATTGAAAGTCCCAAGATTTTGTGCCAGAATCGGCATAGCTTATCTAATGCCATCAGTGTATACTTCAAAAACAAGACGTGATAGAAACAAAAAACATCCACTGCTTACATATTGTAACTAATTGAAAACCATAATAGTAATCAGTTTTTCAGGTACGAAAATCGTGTCACGCAGTGTTACTGATATTTACTCTGACATATACCTAATTAAACAATATTACCAATAGTGTGTGTAAATCAAATCTCCTATTTCTTCATTATCATCGTAATGTTTAATTTGAAAAGAATGCAGGATAAAAAAAGTATTCCACTGCCAGATTAGATTACCCTGCTAGCTGCTTTACCGCTATACTATTACTCACTTTCAAGCTAGTTTCGTATTTAGGTACTTATGTGGGATGTAGAACTATATTGGGCTCTAAAAAAATTAACTTCTGACCATCTACGACTAATATTTTACAAAAGTACTTGAAAGGGGTGTCACTATCAACTGATAAAATCGGGACCAAATCTGAGCTTCACATTTGGCGGATTTCTCCTTATAAGGAAGTAAATACGCCCCCATAATATCTAATATTTAACAAAATAGTCTAGTATATAAAAAGAAAGTGTAGATATTATATATTCTGAAGGGTTAATTTACAAAAACTTTCATCCTAGTACCGACTTGAAAATAAGGGAACTTTGGCCATGTAATTTAACAGAAAATTATGTTGGATTATGTGCAAATCCAGTATTTTCGCTTTGATAGGGGAATATTAACATGCACTGAGAGAAAAAAATGATTCGATTGATTGTTTTTCAGTTAATTGAACTCTATTTTCGCTTTTAATATTAACATTAACAAAGTCATTAGCAGCATTTTACTGTTGAGTCAAAATAATGTTGACGTTAATTAAATTTAATAGCCTCTTCCTTGTGATTGATATAATTATTAAAAATGAACATGTTTAAATAGCACATTCAAAGTGGAAAGTTGTTGAAAATAAAGCAAAAAATAGGTATTGTCTAAGTAGAAATAGTTACCTGAATTTAACCAGTTCCTAGTGTTAACTTAATAGTTTCGTTTATTTGTTTCAATCATTTTAAATTAAATTATTGAAATGTTTCCCTTATAATAAATAATTATGCGTTATTAGCTGGTTTAATGTAAACGTTTGGCAGTAGCAGAGGTTTTCAAAAATGGTCAGATCTCCATCTCTATTACCAAAAATGAAGCCATTATATTTGAATATCTATACAAATGCAAGTGCGTTGTATTGTAAAAACAATTTATACTAAAAACATATAGAATTTCAATTTAGAGAATTATTTTATATTTTTGCTGCGTTCGCAAAGCAACAGTTTCAAATTGTTAATATTTTATCATTCTCATCTACCACCAGGCAGTCAATAACCACATGTTGTATATTTAATAATTTAATACGAATGAAAAATAAATAGCATCATTTATTTTTCAATATATTTTTAAGCGATAATATAGACTCACTATACTACCAGCTGTAAATGTACATTTTTACGAATATGTGCTTTCGTCCACTCGTTGGAAAAGATAAACAATGATATCCATATCTATAGAATATATACACACATATATTATTGATAACATTAATAATGACATAATTTATGCATTAATGCAAAAATATTGATTTTGCACCTTAGGTTATAATTCATAAGCAGCATAATGCATAATTACACGGAGTATCTTTCAAGCAAATATAATTTTATGTCAACCAAAATTTTAGAATTTTTAAAATTATAATCTTGTCGCTGTGAGTATTGACACTTTAACACAGCGATACTGCTTGTTGTAGTTACACATAATATTAACATTAATTTAAGGATTTAACCCAGGCAGCAAAGCAACGTAAAGTGACATTTAATAGACGTTTAATATACGTCTATTAAACGTTTAATAGACGTATATATACGTCTATTAAACGTGTATATACTGTCATTTTAGGACACTCTGCTACCAGGAAATGGTTATATGAATGCATGAATATTTAAAACTGCAACAATTATTGAACCAGCATTATCATTTCTCTCAGTGTATGACGTCATCTCTTAAAAATATTTAAATATAACCTGATTTCGAGGAGTGTAAGAAAAAGGACGTAAAAATGTTGGGGAAGAGATATGTCACGATTCGCCTCTTGTTTTCAACATAAAGATAATGTTAATTAGAGACCTTCCCCGTTATACAAAAAGAAGGGTGCTTTTTACATAACCTCAAATACCTTTGAATTGATAACAAAAAAAAACCTTCTTAATTGTACTATTACTAATTAGATTTAAGTTATTATCTCGGAGTTATCGAGTTCACTACGTGACGTAAATTATGTTTTACGATTACGGCGACATCTCGTGGCAATTATACAACTTTCCCAAATTACGTTACACAGATTACGAGTTGTACAATTCGATCAGGGGGATATAGCAGCGGACGAGGATGAACTGACGAGCACCGTTCTAGACCGCCAATTAATGCTATTTCTATCAGGTCCAGGACGGAGAACAAATTAATTTCGGTCGTTACCAGATAGCGCACACCACGACACACACGTTCTCGACACCATCGGCCCACGCGAATACACCGAGATCGAAAAAGATAGACATATCACTACTGTAACGCCTGACGACACACTGTTGAAACAGCACGCTGTCAAAATACACATGTACACACATAAATATGCATCGTATGCGCACACCAGAAGTCGTGCGAAACACAAGTTTCGCATCACACGATACTAAAACCGATCGGCACCTCCAACACAAACCAACAACATCTGAAAACGGTTCTGTTTATGTTGTGTCGTCGCCTTTCGCTAATCCGTGCTTGTCCTTGTTTACGTGTAAATTACCTCGTCGATGTGACTTTGTGTTCTGACTTTGCAGATCCGGAAAATATAGGAGCTTCCGAGTTGCAAAGGAAATTGGAGATGCTTAACCATATCATGGACCAAGAGGCTAGGGCCGAGCAAGCGAGAAGACAGATGCAATATCTGGGACATTGTAAGTAATCATTAGTCCTTTATATTTAAAATAATTATCATCGAGTGTCGCTATTTGAAGATTTCCCTTTGATAATACTGTCAATTGTCTAATTGTTTGCAAATCCAAATCCTTGATAAGGCATCAAGGTTTTGGAAGGAATTGAAATTCTATTTTTATAATTCTTTCCTATAATCCCTATCCCAGTCTTTATACCTTGAATATCAAAATTATTTTGTCATCAACTTTAGTGTTTTATTCATTATTACTTTCTTCGAACAAATGGATTAATTTTATGCACAAACTTTTGCTCACAATCTCAAAATAAAAAGATATTTTGAAGGTAAACATCTAAATAATCAATGAAGGTCTTTAAACCAATAGAATTTTGAGCAAAGATGTTCCATTAGAATTCGTTTTTCATAGGGCAATTTGAAATAGATGCACTATTTGGTGCAATATATTATGAGTAATCATTAGCCCTTCATATGATTATTGTGTCAAGAAGAAGAATTAGCGAAAAAGGATTTGAAAAGTTACTCTAGCATGTCAACATTTCCTAAAAATAACTTTTCTCATCTCCACACCAGTGTGATATTTCATTGGCGAACAAACAATTCATTAACCTTCTTCAAGCTTTTGCTCATGACGTCTTTGACAACAGATGAGAAGAGAAAAGTTGTTGTTATAGAAAATGATTGATATAAAACTTATTTTTTAATAAAAGCAATTGTCCAATGGAGGTCTCCGAAGTCATAAATATCAAACAATAAATAAGGGTATCCCCTTATTTTGTTTTCACGGTGAAAAGACTCATGAACTTTGGGATGGTGGACAAAGGTGCCGAGCAAACTGCCATCACTGGACTTATTTAGGAATAACATAAGTAATGAGGACTACTCCTACAGCAATAATGGACTTTCCTCCTCCCCATTTGATGGCAATGAGCGAGGCTAGGGGTATGGGGTATCTCAGGTTGCAAGAACTAACAAGTGGCAGATATACAGGATTGGAACATAATAAGACTGCCTATCATGTGGAAAGCAAACCTTTTGGAGATAATATCAGACCACGTGATTTCGACATATGCTTTTTAAACAGAAATTTCGAGATGCAAATCACGGATCGGATAAGCTGAAATCAATCCAACTACATAGACAGGTTCGGAGAGTTGTGTGAGATCAAAAACCTAAAACGGGAGTCTACAGCGGGGTGAGAAAAACAATGTGCACCCATCCACTAGGAAAATATGCCACAGCATAGCAGAGGTATATGCAATATTGCATTGTGTTAATGAAATTAATCAGAAAACTTATAAAAATAATTGGATTTATATTGTGACAGACCGCCAAGTGATATTGGGGACATTAATGAAACCCAAAGTATAAAAACTGGTTTGGGAATATATTCTGACAGACCATAATAAAGTCACTTTGCTGAGGGTGCCCGGACATTCAGCAATGGAAGCCGATGAGTTTCTTGGTACCAATACACTTTGCTATCGCGGCGCTCTAACAGCTTGTTTGCGTTTCATAATATATATAACTGGGTGTAACCTGCACTTAATGGCGGCTCCTTGTAAAACCGCCCTTGAGTCCACTTAGCACGTCTGGGTGCTTCGAGCGCTGGATGCCGACTTACTCTTGTTCACAACGTTCCTACGCGCTCCCACGCGCTTCCTTCGACTGTCCGCCAATCCGAGAAATGCTGTTATTCGCCTGGGATTCCCATGACGTCGCTTACGTCACCACGCATACAGATATACAGCTTAAATAGAGCTAAAATTACGTTACAAATACTACCTATTTACGTGTTTACCTAAATGGGATGAAATTGAATATCTTTTATATGACGAAAATAAATAATAAGTTAAATTTTGAAATAAAATAAATTCTAGGCGTCCCATTACAATTACTTCAATCAACCCGCCAGAAACTGCATATCATAAATTTGAATTTCATAAATAAATCATTCCTATCAGTAGTTAAATTAAATGTGTCAATTCCTCAAAAGTATTTGACTTATACATGACTACACCGTTAAGATCCACTTCTTCTGATCCATTTTTGCCACTCCATCCCTGAATTATTTTCTTTTTTATTTATACGAAGCACTTCTCTAGCTGTCTCGTCCTTCCTTTTTTTGCAGCCGCTTATAATCAGTTTGACAATGACATTTCAGCGGGGTACTCCGAGGACAGCGACTACACCTCAGACCTAAACTACCCCGTCGGTCAACACGCCAACTCGTCGGCGTCTCAGTACAGGCACGCCGCCCACCAGATGAACACACCGCAGAGATCCCTGGAGACGTCCAGAGAGAATTCGTACGAGAAGGACGAAGGCGTGGGACAGCACCTGCAACAGCCGCTTGCCCATCACCAGCATCACCTAAGTCCGGGCTCCCATCGACACCAAAGACACCTGCAGCAGGTACGGCAACAATCCCTTTCAACTCGAAGATCTCTCCCTTCGAGTGGGGTTGTCGGGCGGTGGGAGGGCGGGCATACGAAAAACGGCACTTTGCAAACTTCGTTAAGTAGATATTCGAATTCTAAACAACTTGGTCCCGCTAAAACCCCTCTTATATTCCGAGTTATTGTCTGGCAATTATCATCTGGGAGACCGCGTAATTACTTAAAACCGAAACTGTTCTTTGGGGGGAGAAGGATCGGTCTGCACAGCTGGTTAATTGCCCGCAAACTATAAATTCTATCTTAATTTGACCGGAGTCTCAATTTTAGCGCTACTCTCCGAACACGGACGACTACGGTTATGGTTCTCCTAACGTTGGACAGAACACGAGGTCTTATCATGATAACGATGCGGATCTGGAGCCTCTGTCTTACAATAGCAGACCTAGGAACAAGCCCGAATACCCTGGGTGAGTGATTTTTAGTATTTCTGCGTTTGTTTCGAGACGAAAATTTAATTTGGGCTTTTGAAAAACACTTTTGGACAATGATGTGAAACAAAATTCCTCTGGAAACTGCTCAAAAAGTGCCCAAATACGTTAAATTCAGATTAAAAGACTTATTCAGCTTTTAAGCAAAGTGCAATCGTATTATTGATGATATCAATGAGTTTGTACTTTATTTTTGATTAAAGTTCTAAATCACCTTTCCACTTGTTTGATTTTAACATGTAATTTCCTTTGTAAAATTTATTTCAATATTTCTTTAACATTTACCACATCTATCACACATTTCTCTGTGTTTCTTTTGTTTAGTAGCAGACGTAGGAAATACACGTGGGACAATGACGACAGGTAACCAATCTAAAAATAACCAACAAAAATCCTTAGCTGATGACACATGGCATGAATCAGAAAGCGCTAATCAACTTTTTTCCGCCACCTTATTATAATATTATTATTATTATTGTGCGAAATAGCTTCTTCATAATCAATTTTCAAGCATCTTCAGCCCGTCATTCGTCCATTTACATCTGCAAATCCTGCGAAAATCAATTCAGCTCCAGTGTTACGAATCACCTTAGTTCTCCTCTGATGAAGTTTGTTTGTTGTTTCAGCCAAGACGTCTGGGATAACTACGAGCAGAATTACAATTATAACAAGAGGAATTTGGGCAGCGTAGATGGGGAATATCCGTTTGAGTATAATTATTATGATGAGCAATCGATGCAGAAGGTTAAAGGTGGGTGTTTAAAGCAACATTTATAATGTGATCAAAATTGGTATATAGTTTAAGACACTGTAGCGGTTAGATTTGTGAAAAATGTCATAAAGCATTTCTTTTCATCGAAAATAGGCATTAATAATTTTGGAATTCTAAATCTCTGGTTCTAAATAGATAGATCAAAACTGGCGTTTAGTTTAAAATTGAAAAAAAGATAGTTTCAAGACTCTGTAGTGGGGACAAAAAAAATAAGTTGTGAACCAGAATTAAGCATTCATAAATCCAGATGATTTTAGAATTCTAAATCTTTAGTTTTGGTATTCTTATATTGAGACTTCTTTTAAGCAACTAATAAGTATTTGGAGGAATCAAATGAAGTTCTTTTTTCCTGGGTTTGCTTCAATAATCTTACTTTCCATTTTTCCTTTTTATTTGTTTGAAGGATAATGAATTTGCCAATTCCCCAAGTCATCTTTAACTTTTATTTTCACACCCTTGCGCAAAAATTTAGATAGCTTATTTAATCTCTGACAGGAAATATTATAAAAATATTGTTGAGAGTGTTTGGTCAAACGGATCGATCTGCAACTGATTTTTTAGACAATACTTGAACTATTTGGCTGCACTACTCTCGCGTTAAATGTCGATGCAAAAACCTTCAATTTTATTTCTAACGCTAATCTAACAATCATCTTATCAAGTCGCAGTTACTACCTTATCTATAAACATAAGATTCTTTTTTGATAAACTTCCAACCACATTGCTTTAGTTTGGATATGCACATTTTTTTCTGCCGAAATATTCTAAAATTGCTGGTGCTAAGACAAAAAAAAAGCACTGACATCATCAAGCTTATCAAAATGGGGAAGGTAGGAGTTATCCAAGGCAATATAAATCGTTTTAGACGATCTACCAGGTGCATTATCTCAATTCAGAATTGATGACTTCTTTGTTAAAATACTCTATAATTAGTAGCACAAAGGACTTGAAAGAGAAAATCTTAGGAGTTGCAGCTTTCAAAGAAAAGTAATGCAAAAAATATAAGTCATTTTTGATGAGCTGCCAACACTATGTCTCAATTTGGATAGGATCAACTTTTTCGCTGGAATACTCTAAGATCAGTAATTTCAAGAGAAAATAATAGTCACTAACCAGTTCCCTTCTGAAGCTGTATTGATGATTTGGAAGGAAATTTAACTGTGCCTGGGTGATTGATAAGCAATAAATTGGTTAGGCTTCTATCTACCCCGAGAAAAAATAGAAACTGGTCATAATAACTCTGTTGCTTCTTCGGCATACATCTTTAAGGCTAAAAACTCGTTATAAATTTATTTTGCTTCACAATCGTACTATTCTAGTATATATTTCATTTTCATTGTTGCTCCTTCTTTGAAAAATTTCCCATAATTTTGATCTAATCTTGTACCATCAGTTTTTTTTTATCATATTCTTCAGGTTTGCCTTATCTTCAACTTTTTTATGTATTTCCATATCCTCAGCTGTATAATTTTGCTCCAATAGTATCTTAAGATATTCTAACCATCCATTGATTACTTCTTTTGTTTCTAACAACAGTCGAATTATTTCACCAGTTTGCTTCGAATTTGCCCAAAAAAGTTTTGGTCATGGTTTTGATTCAGTATATCCTACATGATATGGAAATTGCAACACCAAGAAGGCATTCGATATTTCGATTAAATGTTGCAGAAAAGTTTAGTTATTCAAAGACAATAATTGATTAGAATTTCAAACTTAATGAGTAACAGATTAACACAATTTAATTTTGTTTTTAATTTGCTGGATCGCGCCTTTTTCACAGTCTCTCACTCTTGTCAGATTTGCCATGATCACTTGTTTTATAGAGACGAAATTTTAATCAATTATCACCTTTGAATAGCTAAACGTTTTCACTAAATTTAGTTATAAAAAAAATTATACCTTTTCTTAGTGATGCAATTTTCCATGTCAGTAGTATATTAGGTTATAATGATCTGATTATAATTACCAGTTATCTGTCTTATCTTATATTAAGTGCTTTCTATTTACTGGCTGGCTCATCTCATTTTAGTTTGGTGTGCTAAGTTACGAACTACTCACATTGAACTGATTTAGTCGTCAGGTTTCGTTCTTCTTAATAAAAGTAGCTCATGGCTTAATACACAAAATTGAGGTGAGATGAGTCAGACTATGATAAATAAGTGTCAAAACCAAATTCATTACATTTATCTGGTCTTCAATTTTTCCCTGTTTTTACATCCTTATCTGCACTATTTTGCTTAGGCTTCAGTCATCGTCTAGAATATCCTAACCATCTCCCAGTTTTTTCTTCTTCATTAGTACTATTTTTTATTGACTTGAACTTAAAACCTCACGACTATTTTGATTTCAGATATTAGACGGCCAAGTTTAGAGCGTCAGATAACTCTATATGATGATCAGAATTACTTCCCGGACGCCTATACGACAACACTTACCTCTAAAAACATCTCACAAGTGACCTACGTGACTACCAGGTGAGTATCAGCTTATCTTCATCCTCCCTCCTACGAAATTTTCAAACTGACAATTTCTCACTTTTTCAATTCCTCAGCGGACAATCGTTTAATCAAAATCAGAGTTACGACGAGTACTTCGACGCCTCTCCTTATAACTATCAAGAAGAACGTTACGGACAGGACGAGGAAGATAGGCAGTGGGATAGCGGGGGGTTCTACAATAACAAGCCGAATGGAAAGAAGTTACCCGCCATACCAGTCCCCAATAAAAGGATCGCGACGTTCAATAACGGAATGCAAGACGATACCATTAGCTATTACAACAATTGCACCCTCACCCCCACTAAGACCACTCGCAGGAAGATGCCTCAGATCCCCACGACGCGCCGCTGTAGCAGTAGGCAGAGTTCCATCCACGAGGACCACATAGGGACGCCGGAGAATAGCTCGCATAGGGGGGCGAGTTTGCCCGCCACCCCAACCAAGACCTCTAAGATCCTCGCTAGGCTCAACACCCACAACAAGGCGTTCAACAGTCTCCCTCCAACGCCAGGTATGTTAATTTAAATTATTATCAAATATTTAATGTCACAGTTCAGTGCACAACTTACCCTAGCTATTTAGCTAATGCATGCCAACATGGCAGAGTTAGTTTAAATCAATGGCAAGTGATCTACTGGTCCTTGGGTTGTTTTTGCAATACCCTATGGGCAAATGTTTCTTTTGCTAGTATTTCGATTTGTTCTACGGTGGTATATTACCTCAGTACCATTCATTCATTCAAGTTAGGGTGGGCACTTGAGCTTGGTGCTCATTGTGCCATTCCTATTGATTCTCTTATTTCCACTCGAGCAGCTTGGTGTTCTCTATAAAGCCCAGTATCTTGACCAGTGGAAACTTGAGGGCCTTCGAGGCCTCCAATAGATCTCTCCCGAAATATTTCTGCCTGAGTACCTTTAGTTCCTCACATGTGCAGATTACATGTAAACTCGTTTCCTCCTGTAGTTCGCATCTTCTACACCACGGTTCGCTTACACGACCTGTGTTGTATAGATGCTTTTTCAGAGGACAGTGTCCAGTTACCAACCCAGTAATGGTTTTAACTTCTTTCTTACTGCGCTTGAGTAGGTTATCAGAGAAACTACCATCCCCATCCCCTATCAGCGTTTTGGTATGGAGTTGACCTTCAGTCGACCTCCATTTCTTTGTACTTTCTTTATCTAACCAGGTCTAGATCTCCCTTCTTGCGGAATCCTTAGTAATCCCACATACGGGCTCTGGATCCATGAAGTGTCTCTTAGAGCCCTCCTTGGCTAGTTCGTCGGCTATTACATTGCCCTTTATATCCTCATGTCCCGGCACCCAAATCAGAGACACCGTGTTGTCTCGTGCCAGTGCATTGAGGGATTGTGTGCAGTCCCTAACTAGTTTTGACCTAGTTACAGGGTTTGAGACTGCCTTAATGACAGTCTGGCTGTCAGTCATTATATTAATTTTCCTCCTCATGTAGCCGTGTACCAGTTTTCGTTAGCAGTGATCTTACTACGTGCCTGGTCTCTGTTCGGTATGGAGATTTTCACCTTTTCAGTGAAGATAATTTTGGGTGCCATGCTGTCCGTGGGCATTTGTAGCAATGGCCCGTCCAACAACGTGCCCGTAGTATAAGTGTGTCCTCCCACCCTGAAGTTAGGATGCCACAGGTTGTTGCTTTCAGTCTAAGGATCGCATCCATTGCCTCCGCTCTCACATAGAGTTCCAGCGGGGGGAGGCCCACAATGGTCTCCAAAGAGGCGGTCCCTGTACTGTTAGTTGCACCAGTGATACCCAGCAATAATCCTCAGTACCATATATTCTTTATGATTCAGGGCTTCTCCATGTATACTTGCATCAGAACCTGTGATTCTTTTTGATTCATCTGCATGCCAGTTTTGGTTTTGAATCTCTGGTTGCTGCGTGACTGTTTACTAATGAAAGTTTGGTCACCCATTTCAAAGACAGAGTTTATGATTTCGTTTATATGCGCAGAAATATGTTGGGGTGAACACAAAAAAACAAACACAAATGCACTGGGCCAAAGCAAGCTGAATATGTTCTTGCCAGTAGTGTTAGTAATGGGCCAGCACCAGCATACCAGATGAGGCCGGTGCCTATAGGAGTCTCAGACCGACTTTTTGCCAACATATCCCAAGCCATCATCGTCTGTTGTCGGTCCTTAACAATGCCTTCTGCTTTAGCTATAGTTTATTAGCCACTTTGGTTGGACAAACATAATTTTTGGAAAAGATAGCTTGTTTTAAAAATATTATCTTTTCGTGCATGGGGTTCCATAGATACATATGTATCATAGAACAGAAGAACAGCTACCAGTGCTAAATTTCTTGCCAAGCTAATTAAAGGCGATGTGGATTCTCAAACTTTGCTGTCTCAATTGCACTTTACCATCCCAATTCATGATACCAGGTATCCTTACAGCTTACGTATTCCTGTCGCACGATCCAACTTGAAACGAGCACCACTTTCTCATATGGCAGTTAATGCAAATATCGCTTTCAGTGATATATTTAATATATAACCCTCACACTTCCAAACTTTGCAAATACATAAATTGGTGAATATTATTCAGTCCTGTATTTATTCTGAGTTTAGTGTAGAACGCTTTCATTTTTTTTTATTATTTACTTTTCATAGTTTATTGTACCAAAAGTACCTCTTTTTCTTTTTCTTTAAATTGTGTTATTTTTAGTTTAAGTTACACTGTACTTATTGTTGTATTTTGTCCTGTAAATGGGTTTCTGTTGGGCCTAGGAAAGCCAACCTTTGCATATTTGCGAGCTTAGTAATATCCTGCTTGTGCCTTGATCCACCAAATCAGAAAGCTATGGGTTAATATGGTTCCTACGACTGCAGTATATAACCAATATCATATCATCATGCGTGATTTCAATCCCCATATTTTTCCAATTGTAGTCTTGGTCCACCAAACTAGGCGGCAATAAATTAAGATGACTCTTACCATTGCAGTGTATATAGTACATCATGCATGGTTTTAGTCCCCATGTTTTCCGATTGTCCTGTAAGTTGACATTAATACTTATTTACATTTGCCTGTCATCTGGAAAACCTTACTTTAAAAGCAGAATTTGGAAAACATCAGTCTATAAATCCATGTCCCCTATAAGTGACTGTTTAACCTTATACATCACACTCTCGCCTTTAACTAGCAAATTCTTAAAGTTTCGTATAATTTTCTTAACAGGTAGGCAACTACCCAACCCAAATCTATCACACCGCAGTGCCAAGTATAGACGTAACCAATTGCTGAAGCGCACCAGTTCGGCCGACTACACCGACCAAGACAGTTACGATATCAACCAGTACGGGAGGGGAGGCGGCAGTATGAGCGCTCGCGATATGTACGACGACTACTACAATCCGGGTTATCAGAGTTACAACAGCTTGGCCACCCAGGAGGAGATCATAGATAACAACAGCGACATGATAGTGGCCACGTGCGAGGACAACAGCAATAGCAACGTCACCAACAACGCCAACCATCCCAATTTCAACTCGTCATATCAGTTTTCCACGTCGAAGGATTCCTATTACAGCACGTTACAGGATGACTACGAGGACCATTCCTTGGGAAAGGCGAAAGACACTGGGAGGTGGGTGCCACGCCGGCGAACTCACCAGTCCGTCGTATTTCCAGCAGAACACCGACAGTTTGGAGTCGAGAGACGACGAGTTGAAAGATTCCTTCGATACGGCGATCTCCTCGAGGGATAGCAGTTCTTTGATGCAGATCCAGCAGCAGAATAAGAGGATCGATGCCACTACAGTAACGACCATCAATCACCAAAATAATGAACGCCTACTTGATATCAGGGACCAAATCAATTCTCCTGCGTCAGAAACTATCCTCCCGAAGCACACTTTGACGAACACTTTGAACAGCACCAACAATAGGAAAGGGTTCTTCAACAAACAGGAGACGATCGAAAGCGTCTACTATCAAGCGGAAGAAGAGGATTCTATAGACATCGAGTACGGCGACAAATTAATAAACGAAGAAGGACCTTACCTGGATCCTCAGGAATCTCTGGAAAGCTTCACCGAAGAAGGAACGAATGGATCCATCGACTACAACAACAAAGCAATAACGCGCGAAAGTCCGGTGTCTGTGATACACGTCGAGGCCCTACGAAGAGGAAGAGGAGGAAGAACTGGATGAACAACGCGAATTACGTCGTGGCTCCTCCCAGATAACGGTGGTGGATCCATACAACGTCCCCTCTTCGCGTCGACCCTCAATGGAACCTTATCGCGCCGCGTCGCCTCGTTTCGAGATATCCGCGTACGAGGACGAGGTCTTAGAGGATGAGTACATGGTGGCGCCCCCTGTGGCCTCGCGAAAGAACTCTGCCGTCGACTTGCATCAGGGTGGTGGTGGTGGGGTTTCGCGTCGGCCCTCGGTGAGGCGGTCTCCGGTGACGGCGCAGGAATCTGTGGACTTGGTGCCCGTGGTGGTGGTGGGGGAAGACGAGCCTGGGAAGGAAGCTGGTTTCGAGCAACACGTCGAGCAGGAAGAGGAGAAGACGACCAGGCCCAAGGTGACACCGAAACAGAGGTGGCTATGGGCGTACAATAAGATCATCATGCAGTTAAACGTAAGTAAAAATTCTTTTGCGGTCCACACCTTTAGATAGGGACACAATGTTAATATTGTAACTTGTATGGAACGATTGCATACATAGCAATGGAGGGCGGGGCTTATTAGTGACTGTGACGAGTTTTTATAGTTCATTTACTATAAAAGACGAGGTACTACGTGAGTCAGTTTGCTATGACGTCACGACCGTGTTGCAAATTTTCTGTTCGTCAAAACGTAAACAAACCGTTAGGTTATTTAACTGTCAAACACTTTTGACTGGTGAACAAACAAACTCTTAAAAATAACATTTACCGTTAATATTAGTGATGATTCTTTTTGAAAATCAGGATTTAAAGTATGTTAATCATGATAGCAGTGGAAAAAATAACAAAAAAGTACAAATGAGTGCAATAAATTTAATCGGGACCATTATCGCTTAAAGTATTCACAGTAACGATTAGTATGCAAGTTTCTTTATCAAAACCAATCTCTCTGATTTACTACTTCTAAATTTCGTTTCCAATATGTTGTACACCAAGTACGTCAAATTTCCAGACTAATTTAATTCAATCCGCTTTATACAATTGTATGCATCCTCTGATCTGCCATATTTCATCCATCGTTTTGTAACAAACTTCCTTTTCTTTGAGAACAAATAATATATACCACAACAATGTGTTTCAACCATAGAAATGTCTTTTTCTTTAAGAGCACTGTTCAAAATGTTTAATGTGTTACGTTAGTCTGAAAAATGTATGTGAAAGAACCACTTCTGTGAACAATATTTGTATATACTCACTGTTTTCCTACATGTCATAAATTGTGTTTCCAATAGCACATTCACAATGAGTAGAATAATCAATTTTTACATTTATTTCGTATGCATTTTCGTTTTGGGTTAGTGGATGTAATTCCTTGTTTACTCATGGATGAAATTTTACTTATGTTTGCAACATGAATGTTTAGAACACTCGTTACTCTCTAAAAACGAAATACTATAAAGAATATGACATTAAAAATATATGGATTTTATACTCCTCGCACGAAAGTTAACGGGAGTAATGGCCCGTTGTTCCCGCGTTCTGCGTCGAGATACACGATTAACGAAACTATTAACTCCTTCGATTGTTTACACAATGGTTTCGGTATGGTTTAGTTGTAATAACTACTTATTTTAAATAAGTATATACCAAGTATAAACGCAAATTCCCACACTTTACTGCAAATGCAGAATATAACCCTCTGACAGTTGACAGCTATAACTAAATTGGTGGGAATATATTGGGAAGATGTGACAAGCATGCCATTTAAAAAGCAGTAGGCACCAACATAGTATCTTTAATTGAACATGAATAAGTTATATGTTAGTTGGTTATTTTAATAATATGGTATTACGTGGCCCGAATTTGCAAGTAATGACGTACGTCGTCTGTTATAGTAAATGAAGTATATCTACCTGATATGCAAATTTTAATGAAACTGCTAAACGGTTCCCGCTGTATATTATTTTACAAAAATAATTCTGAATTTGCTTGAAATCAGTGCCTAACAATTTGATGCGAATAAATCAATATTGTTTTATTTCATTAAAGTTGGACACTCTGTAGGTAGATCCAAAGAAGAATGAACAACCCACCCAGTTTGGGTGGGATAAAAGACAGTGCGCCATATTCCCCTCTGCAGTGTTTGTAATAATCCGGGGTATAGTGCAGCGTCTTCTCTTTCGCTCTTATTGAAAAAGTGAAAATGTCATACTCTGCACTTTATTTATTAAAAACCAAATCATTATAATTCATCCTAAACCCCGTGCTCCACCTAAAGGTATTACGCGAGGCTACCTATTCCAAGTACTATATGGACTCCATAACAATTGAAATGTTCCTACTGTAATTAATAATTTTCCTATGATTGTTAGTAATATACCTTAAGGCGTGTTATCGACTACTGTGAGGGGTCACAGGTTCAAATCTCGCTCTATTACAGTAACTACTTCTTTTTTCGAGGCAGTGTTGATGATTATGGAGGGATTTGGCTCAGCAAGAGTGCCAGACAAACAACTAATTACTTAGTGATTATTAAAAAAGAACCAATAAAAATAAGTCGGCCAGCTATCAGTTGTTATTGTATTGGTGCCCATGGAGCGACTTCAGTTATCTCCCAGCATTAACCCCAAGGAGTAAGGAAAACCATTGAAAACCTTATTGTGGGAGCAGAACTTTGGAAGCAGCCCCAGACCTAGTTACTGATAGTTAGCAAATTATTATTATTATGCTTCTGGGTTTGGAAAAACCAGCCTCCACGTCCTCTCAATTCCGATAGCTGTGCAGTCTCTGGATCATGAAGCTGTCTTCCCCATCAGTAATGATCTGAAAGCAAATAAAACAACAGCAATTACCTATTCTAATCTTTAACAATAATTTAATCCTAAATACTCTAACTAACTGCAATTAAATTAAAGATTTAATTATATATTCCAACTTTGCTAAATAGATTTAATTCAGACCACTAAAGAATATGAAATATTCATTTATAATACGTGCTACCCTACTAACTATCTAAATATCATACCGTAACCTATCTAATTCTTTAGCAACATTACTAAAAAAAAATCCCACCATTCGACCAACTCATTATCCCTAATATCACAACTAATTTAACCCCTTAACTAGTATCCTAACTTCCGTGTGTGACGTGACCTATACTCATTAGTGCAGTGAGATTCAAATAAAACATCCCTCACTGTGTCTACTCCCCCACTACATTCACAATGCGAATCATTAACCCTCCCAATTCTACATCAATATAATTTAAAATTACGGCAACCCATTATTAACTTCACGAAAATGTCATATAGGGTGACCACAAGAAACTGGGCGTTTTTGTTTGGCAATGTACTTGACAGTGGAAGGTGGGAGGATGGCGGGGTGATGACCTTGAGCTGGTAAAGGCCGCCATTTCAGTTAATCATACGTAAAGCATTGGAGTGCCGCCGAGCAGATCGACTAGGAACTATGAAATAACACCTCTATCCTTACTGCTTCCACATTTTCTGCCATTCTTACCGCTTGACTATATCCGTATGGTTTTCTTTTCATAACGATCTTGTATTTCTTAATTTGACCCAGTCCAAGATCGTTTTTCGGTTGGGAATGGCACCGAGTCGCTAGAAATGACGTTGGGTGTTGTCATTAACTCGCCGATTTTTACGAAATTATCATACGCAGAGAAGCGGTATTGTAACGCCTACTGTTCCAGAGCCACTGAAATGGCATATCTTGGCCAGCTCGAGGTCATCACCGCCATCTCTATGCCTTTCCACTGGCAACCAAGAAAGCCCTGTTCTCCCGTGGTTACCGTAAACCATAAATTGATATTCCTGATTAAGTAATTCTGTAATCGCAATTCAACTGAAATGCACTCCGTATATAATATACAAATTTATTTAAAAGATGACTTAACACGCAAGGTATTTCCATCTAATTTATTGGTTTTCGGTATCAGTGTTACTGATTTACTAAACAGAGAACTAATCCTGTCATAAAATATACTGTATTTAAACATATTTCAATATACATTATTTTGACAATAAATAATTTGAAGAGTGAATCATACCTCCCGTAATATGCAGAATTTAAAAAGTTTTCCAAGATCGAAATACAGAAACTATTACTGTAACTACAATAACAATAGTGTGCAGCTACAGTGTTGCCTAATGTATGTTTCTTTTAAATGTTTCCTGAACACAGACGAAGCATCATTCGACGTTTTTTGACATTATTAAGATTTTCGATTGAGAACCGAACGAATCATGTCACTGCCTCTAGCTTTTTCGATAGTTTATACACCCGTTGTATAATATTTTTGCCTGTTTGCATCAAAATCTCAACGTTAATTTTTTTATACGCTGGATTACCATTTATTGGTCAAAGGAACATAAAATATTGCGTATGTTAAATAATAAATCATCGTATCTATAACATTAATATTCCGGATCACACAGTATATATAGAAAATTAAGTATGACAGAAATCTGTTTTATCGGCAGGGTGAAAATCGATTTTGTGTTCCATGTGTATCCTCCATTTACACATAGATGGCAATACGAGCTCAGCATGGGTATTTTAATAATACAGTCGCGAGCAAATGTTATAGGCACCCTAAATTTTAGGCGAATATCACAGTAAAAAATGAGAAAATAAAAACTTGTAGGTAATAGATTATAAATATGTAGTATTTTAAGGGATCTTATTAATTTGTTGCTTATTAGAGTGTTTTTTAGTACAGCTATAATACTTTTTAGATGGGAGACGGAAAGTGACATCTCGAAGACTTGAAAATATATAAAAAAAATAATACATTTACAAAAGGTATCTATAAAGACTATTGTAACCATAAAGACGATTATATAAACGTTGAAATATCTGTCACAAAAAAAAAATGCAAGAAACATGAAACCCATTAGTTTTGTCAAAGGTGCCTATAACATTTGCTCGCGACTGTAGATAGATGGCAGCAATTTTACAAAGCATAGCTTACGCTATCATAATGTAGAGGGCGCGGAGCAACGGAAAAAAAGTAAATCAATATTTTCGATGTCTTTCATCCTTAGGCACATAGATGGCGGTCCCTATAATGATATTTTTTTTGTTCAAAGTGAAAAAATGATTAATCATAATCATAATTCCTAATTCAGTATTTTAAGCAACACTTTTCGATAGTTAAATAAATCAGATTTAAGTACAAAAAAAATAAGTAATTATTCCTTTAACAATCAACATTACGCACACACCTTTTATTAAAAACTTTGAAAACACTCTCATTATTTTCATTATTATTTACTTTGAGAACTTTTTACCTTTTGTGTCCTGTGATAAATCCTTGTTTACGAGTTTTGCCACCACGACGTCGACCTCGTTTTTATCCGTCCCGTTTACCTCGATGTTGTGATGTTGTTTGTGTACGGCTCACCCACGGAAAAAGGAACACACAAAGATCCTTCACCTCAACAATAGTGCCTTCGACGAAATCCGACCTAGCTTCTTCCCCCCTTGTATTAACGTACCTTTTATTTTCCCTTACATTCATACGTTGTGTAAAGATTCGCTGGCTGGAAGAAAAAAAGGGATATTCTAAATTTTAATAAAGTCTCGGGGTTTGCGATTCTCCGTTGGATTTAATAAAAATCCTTCCCCACGCGATATCTAATATTCCGTATTATTATATTTTTTTTTTCACAATGGGAAAGTTGTTTCGGCTTTACGTAGTTTTAAACCGGTTTTAAAGTGATATATGTATATAAACTATGTTTTGAGGTCGAATTTTGGGCTTTCTAGGGCTCGCAGTGAGCTTTTTTACGTTGTTGGAAATTGGTTTGGTGATGCTTTGTAGCTTCTTACGGTTTTATATTGAAAAATATGTCTTTAGTTTTCCTCGCGCAATATTAAACGATGGATGCTTCTCAATCGTAATCAAATAGCAGTTAAGCATAATGGCAATATATTTAGGGACATGCGTATCAAGGGGGTGGAGAGTAATGGAAGTAGCGTCGATTTTACTTTTCGTTACTTTAGCCGCGAATACCTCGAAAACGGTTAGAGATGTGGAAGTCCGGTTTCCAGCATTCGATTCCTCGTCTAAATGCGCATCGAATAGACTTTACTAGAACGCTCTAGCGTCGATTTTACTTCTCGTTACTTTAACCGCGAATATCTCGGAAACGGTTAGAGATATCGAACCCCGTATCTATTGCTATGATATCTAAGGTATGGAATCTATTTGAAAATCATTTACAACAAGGTTCTAAACTAAACGAACAAGTAATTCAAAAGTGAGGCGTGTACTCGTTTGCCTACTCTACAGGCGAATTATGAATTTGTTAAAGTAATAGTTATTTAAAATGGACAATATGAACATTAGATGCTAAATATTGCCTTTATGTAATGTAAACTGTATTTTATATGTTAATTCAAACTGACCTGGTATCTTTTTTATGTTTGTGTATATTTTGCTCGGAGAGATTTTTCTTTCCTCGGGATGTTTTGTTTTTAACGTTTGGAGTATTCCCCTCAAACTAGAGAAAATAACGGTATTTTAATGTCGGTTAGCTTTATCTTTCAAAATTCAGGTTGGTCGACCTGTGTGATAACAATCGAAGGCTGTTGACCGTTGAATTTGGTTTGAATCCTCATTCTGTTGGTGGCTACCAGACACGACGGTTGTCTTAATCTTTCTATAACGTTTTTATGCCACAATTTAAAAAAAAATATCAAAGTTCCAAGAAGTATACCTAAAAAAGTATCGATACAACTCCTGTTTATGTAATCCTTATCGAATACCTGCAATTTGCCAAGAAAATAGGATATAGAAAAATTTCCCACGAAGAGTTTCCGACCAGATTGCCTTTCCATGCCATTGACCGAGACCGGGGGCTCGTTCCATTAGAAACTCCATTCCAGTACCAGAGTTTGCCAAGCGTCGTGTCCTTTTCAAGTTAGTAATCCATAGAATTACCACACCTAAAACAGAGAGGAATTATTTCAGTTTCCATTCAAATTTAATCAGAAACTTATATTTTTGTGTAATTTATTTTCACTATACGATAATTTGGGGTTAGTTTTGTAATAGCTGCCCTTTTAGTTAGTTATTTTAGGAATTTTAATATTTAAAGATTGTAAATAAATATCACTGAGT
Organism: Protaetia brevitarsis; assembly: GCA_004143645.1. Classification (NCBI taxonomy): domain Eukaryota; kingdom Metazoa; phylum Arthropoda; class Insecta; order Coleoptera; family Scarabaeidae; genus Protaetia; species Protaetia brevitarsis. Next base: position 2,067,441 of record RXPK01000022.1, read on the forward strand.
TTGATCTGTGATAAAATAGCTATCTTTAACAAATATCGATAATCATAGATAATCGTTTGCTTTAAGATTTAGTATTTGCTGTTTACGGGTAGATGGCGCCGTTATTTATTTGAATTTTAATTTATTTTATGACATTTCCATAACCTCTTTAGTCTTTTACAATGCCAGGAAAGTTCGAATACGTGTTTTGTATTGAATAAATTGTCTTATATAGTATTTTACTGATTCCAACATACGTACCTTGTGATCATAGAGTCTCAATGATGATGAAGCATAGCATTTGGGTAAATAAATAAAGATTTAAACTTGTTTTGATTTGAAACGTTGTTTTTATTTGAACAGTTAGTGTCTTACATCGATTTTCGATATTTACTTAATTCAAATTTTAATAAACCGAGAAGGGGCTTTGAGGGTGCGCCCGTTAGGGGAGAAAACTGCCTATTCGTTAATAAGCGTCCGGAGTACGATTCTGACAGACGATCTGGTCCCCTTTGAAACGTCCCGTGTCACTTAGCAGGTAGGAAGTCACTTTCCACTGTTTTCTTTCACTTTTTAGAGAGGTCGCTGGGTGTATTGAAACCACTATTTTAATTTATTTGATTTTATTGAAAAAAAAAAGAAGAATCGGAAACGGACAAGCTAAATAATAATAATAATATAAATTTGAATATAATAATATATTGGTATTGAACTTTAAAAAAATAAAATTTTGAAATGCCGGGCATTGTGTTCTGAAAAACAGAGCACTATCTTTTCATTTGATGTTTTCCGTTGAAATCTTTGACACATAGACACCCATAATAGATATCATTATAAAGCCAACTCGGTTCAAATCACTAGCAATGTAAACATATCCAAATGCGGCAGAAGTATTCATCAAATTATTGGTGCTAGCTGTTTCCTTATTAGGGTTATGTATTGTTTAATGCTGTACATTTCCGCGCTATTTATGTTTACTATGTGATTGTTTTTACAATTTTACCAATTGAATAGCCTGTCAAAATTCCTTGGTAATGTCGAAAGTTACAACAATCTCTTTTTCAATTAATCCATTTGTCGAAGCAGCGTGTATTGCCGTAAGTTTACCATCAACTAGGTTCAAAAAGATTCATATTTTCCGAGAAAAAATTATATTTTGCCCCAAGCATGTTTCACTTCCACTAACCTGTGGCTAGTCTACTCTGAAATCCTTTGACATTTCGTCGCAATCGTCCGTCCATCGCTTCTAACGCATTCAAACTCGCCAATACTTCAACTTTGACCATCTTTGCCTTAACGCTTCTATCGAATTCTATGTTAGCTCGGATCGGGGAACGGACCCCCCTCAATGGAAGCCACTTTACGGACGGCGTGAGACGCGACTAGGCTAATGTTAACTGCATTAGTACTAGACGAGTGAGTTTCAGCCCTGGGATAAAAGGACGTGGTCGACGGGAGCTTGTTTATGAAGTCTGCTTGCTCGTGGCTGTGTGTAGGCCGTTCGTGTACGAGAGTATATGCGTGTGTTTGTAGTCGCCAATGTTTCTGTTATATTTACAGAGGCGCCTATACACCGACCGATCCCTTTTGCCATGTTGTTCGTCAGGGTGCCCCATCAGTTCCGTTTTTTACTCGAGACCAGTCGGAAGTTGTTGGGAAGTGCGTTGCTATTCGGCGGGTGTGTTTGAAAAAGGGGGGCGTTCGTTAAGTTTTTGGGGATGTTAACGGTGACCGAGATACCAGTTGGTGATTCCTGAAAAGTCTGCCAAGTGTGTCAGATGTTAGCAGGTCTTATCTAGAGTTTTCAAATTTGAAATTTTCAAAAAGCTTTTGGAAAGAAACGCCTTGATGATTTATTAATTTTGCCAGAATGGAAATTATGTGTTTACGTGCATAAAAATTCTAGAAGTAATTCAAGAGTAGCGCAATCTATTTGTAACTTATTAAAAATCAATTGCATTATTTCTTATTTATTGACATAACCGCAGTTGCCTTGCCCTACCCCAACCAACTACTTGTTTTATACTGGCAATTCGTTCTCGTTTTAATATCATTTATCCATAAATTTACGAGAGAACTAGTTATGGCCGATAATCTTCTCAAGGTTGTGGGATAGTTTTGGTTTCTTCCATCCTAAATCCGAATCTGTAATGTATCCGAAATGTAATCTTATTTTTTTAGCACTTTTTTTGCGTATAACTCATTAACTATCAATTTTTCCAAAATAACTTTCCTCTACAATCTCTTACAAATGTTACTATTTAGACTTTTCATCTGATGAACCATTCGGGCTCAAGTGCTAATTGAAGATAGGAGTATTTCGACTCTCCTGCGCAAAATCCCACTTTTTCCACCCCAAACTTCAATTTATTATTAAATGCGTCCTCTAGTGAATCCCTCCTAATTTTAAGTTGAATACAATGTAGAGTGGCTTCAACTTTTACGCCACTTTTGGTACAAAAAAGCTTTTTCAAAATCGTACAATATTTTAATTCTGGGCAAAGATAATTCTTAAGTTAACTTAGTTGATATTTTTTTTTTTATGGGAACCGTCCCAGTAAACACTGCAGCCTCTTGGCTTTTTGTATTTGGTCTCCCATTCTTTTTATCAATCAGCCATTCCAATATCCTAGTACCAGCACTAGCCTGTACAGATCTCTGGCTGGTTGATCGAAGTAATACACTGGGTTCATTTTTGGCTTACCAAATATTGTCTGTATTCTTACATCCCAGAGCCTCGCATTTACACAGACTGTGGTGAGCGTTGCCTGTCATCTCATTACACAATCTGCAGTTGTTATCTCCAGTGTTTATCTCTATTTTCCGTAAATGCCCTTTCAGTGAACAGTGGCCTGAAACGGTGCGAAAATAATTCCTGCTAAACTGCACTAGTTCTTCACTCTTCTTCCTTGATGGTCCCTTTATAAAGATCTTTCCATGCATTTGTGTGTGTTTCTATTTTACCCAGTTTCTTACCTGCTCTCACGCTGTGTTTTTTTTTGGACACACCTAGAACAGGTTTTGGGCTTGTATATGAAGCCGATGATCAACTCGCCGAACCTATCTCTGTAGTTAGATTGATTCAAGCTCATCCTATTCGTGATTCCTGTCTCGAATTTTCTGTTACATAGACACATCGAAATGATGTGGTCAAAACGTTAATAGTTAAGTTCCTGGAATCTGGTCCATTCTTGCCTCCGCCATTATTACCAGGTGGAGAGAAGGGAGATCTAGTAAGCTTTCCATTGCTGCTGTAGGAGTAGTTATTTCTAAGCACGCAAGTCTTTGTATCTTGCTAAGTTTAATTATAGCACTTTGTTGCTGTTGTATGCATAAGTGATCATAAGCTATCATCTGACCACTGTGATGTATGTCTAGTACATCATATTTGGTCTTAATCCCCATGTTTTCCCATGAGCTCTTCTAGTCAACGTAAGTGTTATCTCCGCCCTGCTTTTAATTCTCTAAAGTTGTCGATTCCAAGTGAGCTTAATGCCAAGAATACCCCAAGATATTTCACCTCCTTTGATAGTCCTCCTTCTGGTTAATACTATTATGGTCGTTTTGAAGGGACTAATATTAAGATCCTTCTCCTCCAAAAGACCGAAGAAAACTTATCAGCGATCTGTAAAGAGAAAACCAAACTATACGCTTATATTTGAAGGTATGATGAAATCAGCATTACACCTTCATCTTTTCATTAATAATTTAATGGTGAGATTTTGTGAATATATGTAGCCTCTCTAAAATTATCTGTAAGTCTGTAACCATCCATAATACATGCTTCCAGTCTTACTTAGATATTTTCCTATTACTTAGAATTCCAGTATAATTCTATAACATGCTAATTTTGTAACAATTAATCATATTGTTACTATATAGAATTACTATGTACTTCGAATAAATAAAACAGCATGCGTTGTAAAAGTAAAGTTGCTTTACTGGGATTTCAAAGTCAGAAATACTATCGATGCCATGTTCAGATTTCCCGCCGTGACAGAATGGTAATACGAGTCCATGCGGAGAAAATAGATGGCGCACTGCAGATCATATTAGTGATGAGCGAAACGGTGATTCTTAAATCACGTCGTGAGTCGTGAATGTGATTTACAAATAACGGTGATTATAAACGGTGATTGCGATCATTGTATTGACTCATCGATATCATATCTTAGCAAAATCACGTATAATCGTGTGTACTTCTCATAGGTAAGGTTAGGAGGTGAGGAGTTTTTCTTTTCGCGTTAGAGTTACCATGCACATTTTCTGTTTTGGAAAACATTTATATATCAAAAGAAAAACTCAAATTTATATTTTTACAAATTTGTAATAAAAATAGCTAACATAACCGCAAAGCAAGGATGGATACAAGTTCTGAGATGCATTACGTAGTTTGAGAAAATACAGACAATTAGATCTATAGAAATGTTTTTCATGATTTTTAAACTTAATCTTATTTTTATGTTTTAATAACAATTATACCACAGCATAAGACAAAGTAACATTTGACTTAAAGTTGAAAAAATGTATAAAATTCATATAAGAGAAAAATATTGTAAATCTACATATTTCTCTAAAGAGAACATTAATGGAAAGATTTGTATACGCACTTGTTTTCAAAAATATGACAAGTAGTGAATATAAAAAATGAAATAAAGTTAATTTCATTTTGTAACATTTACAATGATAAAACACAAATATAATTCTTAAAGTGAGCGAAAATTTCAAAAAAGCTGTGATTTAATACCACTACCTACAATTTAATAAAAATACTTTTGTTTTTAAATTAGTACTGTAAAACTAATTATATAAATTTAATCTTGTTAACACAATATCCCATCTAGTAGCAAGATTTAAATTTTCCACAATTATTCTTAGTAACTTCAACAGAAAGATATCAAAGTAACTAATCTTGTGATCTAATACAAAATCATTGGTAATTTCGTGTTTCATTGTTGAAGTTCCTAAAAATTATTGCGGGAAATTTAAATTTTGCTGCTAGGGGCCATTACACAGTAGGTAAAAATAAATATACATTCCTTATATAGTTGCAGATATAATATAATTATATAAAAGGGTATCAATATTTACATTTGAAAAACATAAATATATTGTAAGAAGATAACCTCCGTCATTTCCAGCTGATATAATAATATGTATGTTCATTCATCAGTTTGATAGATTCCATTTTCAATAGGCAGCCGGTAATCATAGCTTTAAGTTCGTTAATTCATCGATATTGTATTTGTTCACTTGCCAATGGCCAAGCAGTGATCGTCGATTTGCTGTGCGCAGCCGCGCCGCGCCGTTGATCGTTACCCCAATCACGAATCACTGCTTTTATAATTCTCCACTCACGGCCGTGATCCGTGATTCTCCAATCACCGTGAAAGAATCACAGTTCGTGAAATATCGCTCATCACTAGATCATATATGGTGTTGTCAAGTTTTCTATCTTTACTAGGGTTAATCGTTGCTCCACGGGTCGTAAGCCCGTATAGGTGGTATTGATAAATTGTTCGGCGATTGTTAGTGATAATACGTTTTAAAAGTATTTTGGATTTATTTGAGAATAGACAGTACTCACATGAATTCATTCATATCTTTTTGAAATGTTGAATTACTGTCAATAATGACATACATTTTTATTTCCTAAGAGTTGCAAGTTGAGGGCCGGTTTCATAATAAATGTCATTTCAGCACTTTAACAAAAGCCTATGTATTATTTATGGGAAATTTAATTTAAAGTAACTTTTTCTATTTTGCGTTCATAAAAACGCAATTGTAACACGCTTTTGCGTATCGAAAAGTGCTTCATTGTGATACGCCTTTTTTCATTTCTATAGGTTGGCTGTATTGAATACATTATGACAGAAAGCAAAATTGACGTTTAATGCATGTAAATTGTAAATACTTTAATCAAAATTCTATACAAATTTAGTTTACATTGTTATTGTTATGAAACGTGGAATTACTGTATACATTTACACTGACGGAACAAGTATCTTGAGCATGTATTGTTATGCCAGGCAAATTCTTCGTAACAAAGTTTTGCTGAGTTATGTTATTGGCTTTAATGGTAGACTCTTGTGATTGAGAATCATTCGATGATATAACTCTAGAATGACCAGATGTACTTGGCCCTGATAAGTTGTGCGCTACAGCCACTTTACTTTTCATAGATGTTTCGATGTAACCTCAGCTACCGCAGATGACTTCATCCACCATGACGTTTTATAGTCAGCAAATCACTGCTGCGTCTGCTAAGTGTGTAGCACTAGAACGTCTGAAGCAATGTCCAGTATAAAGCTCTGAATTGGGCAATTTTAGAAAATCAGCTATTAATTTAGGCATTTTGCCAATCGTATTAATTCCAATCGGGCACGATATACAATAACCATTGCGATATGTAAGGAAGAATCTTGAATGATTAATATTTTTTGGTCGCAGGGCGACATATTTTTTAATTAAAGTAATCCATCTTTCATCCGTAATTGCAAAACTCTTACGATATTATTTTTTGTTTTAGGTACTGTCACCAAAATAATATCACTCTTAATTCTAAATCATGTATGGACATATTTGTTAATTCATGTCGTCTACAGGCACTGTGTAACCCATTATTAAAACGATCTAAATTAAATCCATTACAATAAAAAAACATTTTGTAAATAATATCGTACTTTATTGCTAAATACAATGCGTCAGAACTTTTCTATAAATTTATTAATATCTTCAATGCATAAAATTTTAGATTTCTTAGCCTCGTATCCCTCAGAGAATCGTTTTAAATAGGCTTGTAATTTAATATATTTTGATATGTCTGTATTTTTATAAATGGAAAAGCAAGAACGAAGCATGGAATACATAGACATAAGGTAGAAGATTTCTTATTTTTACCTTGTAATTCAAAATATGCCAAAAAATGTTTTCAGATATTGTGTTGACATTATTCTGTACAGCCATAGTTCAAATTGATGGTAGCATTTTTCATATACTGCTTTTGATTTTTTTGGTAATAAATTTATGACGGCGTTATCCGCAATTTCACGCAGTTGTGGTGTCGTACAAGATAAATTTGTCTCAGTATCACTCATTTTTTACAGTTTACAGAGACTATATTATGAAATATATTGTTTAAACAATTTAAATAGCCGAATTTGAATTTTGAATTCGTCAAATGTCAATCGTATGTCAATGTGACCAACTTATAAAAATAAAACTCAACATTTTTAATGAGATTTTTATTAAGTATTTATTATCAATTTATAATGCAAAATAGAAAAAATAGTATAAAGGACTCGTTTCATAAGGCTTTTTGTCGCACTCGTTCATTAGAAAACTCGCCTGCGGCTCGTTTTCTAAACTTGAACTCGTGCGACAAAATCATGCCTTATGAAACTCGTACTTTAATATACTATTAAAGCTTTAAAGTGACATTATGAAACTCATCCTGAGAGAGTTTAATTTTAAATTTAACTTCATACGTCGAAGCACAACGGCATTAATTAACTAAGACGAAGGTCGCTTATGAGTTTGTAAGATCTGTTTTGTTTGTTCTTGGAAAGAAGTGATGGGGTGGTATTTTTTTTTCATGTTACCTTATAAACATCCTGTATAAAAAAGGAAATTCCTTCCAAAATTGCAATTAATGCAATAATCAGCAATAATTATCAGAACGTGCTGGTTTATTCGATGTTTTTCGGTACCCGCGATATTTTTATACGTAATTGGAAGTAATTAGCATATGTCCTGGGTTGATAACGGTGCGATATTGACCCAGATAATTATGCGTTTCGGCGATAAGAACAAGTCCTCGCGGTCTGGCATTGTACCAGCAGATATAATACGTTTTATTTACCGTGCTTATGCATAGATATCACACCTCGAACTTGTAGTATTTGTAGAGGCTATGTACCTATCGGTGCAATTTGGTATATATACGATAGCTATTCGTCAAATTAGCTTTAGTTTTTCCGTGACGCCGCACGAGTTATTGGCAATTATCGCTCGGGAACCAGGAAATAATATTAAATCTTTAGTAGTCGGCTTTTATCGCGCCAATATCCGCCACGCTTTCGCAACAATGAACGCGGAATGGGCGTTATTATTCCCTTTAAAAGCAGGTCTGATCGGTATGAAGTGCGCCACGTCGAAAACCACGGAAAAGCCCGCGAAAAAAGATGAGAAAGATATCGCTAAATGCCCGCGCGTCAAGATGCGACGCGGCTCCAGTATGTCGGACATCGATAAATTGGCCACCGCGAAACAGTTACCAGATTTGGTGCGTTCTACGAATAATAGGAACTATCTATCGCCCGGTTCTTTACCGCAAACGCCCCATTTATCGCGTTCGTACCTAAACGCGCCCACGCCACGTCCTGGTGAAAGAACTGAAAGGGCGGAGAGCATCGGAGATCTGATGAATCAGAAGAAGTACGGTAGTAGCAATTGGAGCGTTAGGAGTGAGACTTTGGTGGCTCGTACGGTGCCTCTATCAACAGTGACGCCCAAGCACAGCCCTTCAGGGCAGCGATCGGTATTGACGAGTAGTTACAGCGAATTGTCCGTATTGGAACCCTGTTCTGGGCCGTTAACTGTGGCGCAACGTACGCAGAGGCTGTCGAGGTTGATCAGGCAGAAGAGGAATTATGAGACGACGAGGAATATGTGGGTATGTCGATTATTAAACATAAGGCGATGGTTGTGTGGTGAATGTTTACTGTTGGTACCACCTATGATGTTGATTTTGATGCTCAAAGTTTATACAAAAAATATATAGGGGAAGGTGGGGCAACATGGGAACATTAAGCTTTAGAACACTGCATCATCAGGATTGCAAACTGATATACAAGGTTTTAAGTACGCTTGTTGAATTCTTTAAACATTTATCTGCTGATGGATGAATTTACAATTTTTCGATGGGTACTCTTGATGTTGTGAGAAAATTTTGAAAAGAAATGTGTAAATACACCATCTTGCCCCACCATGGGGGTAAGATGGGGTTCCAGTTAAGAATGGGTCGTACCATAAATCTAGGTAATAGGTAAAAAAAAATTGATTCTTAAAATATTCTTAAAAACATGCAGGAACAAAGCTTAAACTCTTTAGAGCGGAGCTACTTAAAATAAAAAAAGAAATACAATAACGATAAGAATATTATTATTAAGAATTAATCTTCACAATTGAGACAATAGAAGACGAACTCATCCACGTTACTCGCACAGCCTCCACGTACCCAACCTCGCCATCCATGGCATTGTTTCAATACTTCCCCTTACAATACTAACATTGAGCGTCATCTTCCTCAACAGAAGAACTTGATTATTTCCTTGACGTTTTCTGAAAATCCATCTCTTTGCTTTCCTTACAAAATTCGGCTTCTTGATCTCTTCTGTTTTCTTCTTTGTAATTTTTTTTTTTGCTTTAACTCTTCCTCAACACTTCTAGTTGCCTTAGGGATTCTCCAGACTTCTATTTTCTTGTAGCAAATTTTTATACGTAGTGCTTGTAAGGATTGTTGTCTTTCCCTTGTTACGCTTTGATTGAACCTGTACTTTATTCCTAACATGAGAAATAGGCATTATGTATTCGAGAGAGCATAATGGCATATCCAGGCATAACGGACCATACTGAAGAGTGAGATAATGATGTCCCCATGTTGCCCCATCTTGCCTCTTTGGGACATTTCTGTTATAATAACATATTAAATATTTGAAATAAACAAATAACACACTAAAGAAAATATATGCAGTACATGTCAATTAATAAGCACAAAAAAGTGTAGTTGTAAATAATTTACTTATACTTCCGATACTGGCCGTTGAACTCACCATCAAAATAATAATGAAATTCTGGAAATTGCAAAGTTCACGCACAAACAGCAATAACTTTGTTATTACGACTAGTGAAGTTTCCTACATTACAACAAACATAAAACAGCACTTGTCAATATTAGGACTGTTATTATTTGACAGATGCTTAGTGCCGTTTTGTCAGATAAGACGATGTCCCCATGCATGCCTCGTGGCCCCATCTTGCCCCACCCTCTCCTATGTATCATACATCACAGTTTCAGTTTCAAGCAGTTGACGAACTTACAATTTATAATATCATTATGAGTATTAAATCAAATAGACGGTATTTCAAAATGAATTACATCTTTGAGTAACTAATACTTGCATAATTAATAATCTAATTGTATTTGTTATTAATTTCATCACACATCGCTGGACGATAAATTTTGACAGTGACAGGTATATAACCTGTATACTATTTAATCTATACTCCCATTTCAAGAAGGCGAAATATCATAATTTATATGAGAAATTCATTATATGAGCACCTAAATGCAATTCATGTTTAATAATCCAATTGTATTTGTTATTAATTTCATCACACATCGATAAATTTTGACAGTGACAGGTATATAACCTGTATACTATTTAATCTATACCCCCATTTCAAGAAAGCGAAATATCATAATTTATATGAGAAATTCATTATATGACCACCTAAATGCAATTCATGTTTAATAATCCAATTGTATTTGTTATTAATTTCATCACACATCGATAAATTTTGACAGTGACAGGTATATAACCTGTATACTATTTAATCTATACCCCCATTTCAAGAAAGCGAAATATCATAATTTATATGAGAAATTCATTATATGACCACCTAAATGCAATTCATGTTGAAACAGTCTGTACTTGTGATTGTGACGGCATTATTATTTATATGATCAAACTTCGTTACCGCCTAATATTGCCATATCTAACAGACGTAATTAACATTTGTTTAACAAAAGGTACGATTGTGTTCCCTACACCGAAGATTGAGAATCCGCTAATTCTGCGTAATCGGAGGTCCATTAATTAGCTTCCAGTATTTTATAAATTGCTTGAGAAGGTGATCGGTCAACAAATGTGTCGCTGTGTGACGTCAGTAAATATCTTACCTGCTGCGCAGTCTGGATTTAGGAGTGGGTATAGTTGTGAGACTCTATTAATGAAAATTATTGCACTGACAAGAGACTAATCTCTTACTTAATTTTATTGAATATAGCAGGACGTTTGATATGGTCAATCATTCTTCTCTTTATTATCCATATTGAAATCTGGTGGCTTTAGTCTGGATTCCTTAACTTTGATTTAAAATTATGTTGGTAATCGTAAGCAGTTTCTTGATGTCAATGACTCGAACGTCTGTATATCTTGATCTTTTTTGGGGAGTACCACAAGGCTCTGTGATTGGACCAATATTATTTACCATTTACACTTCCCACTCTTCGAAGGTTTTAGAATATCGTAATCCCATGCATATCCTGATGATACTCTTAGGTATTCACTCATTCCACCCTCCGAGTGGGAGAGATACAGTTGATCACATTAATACAAACCTACATTAAATGTGATACTTCATCTGCATCATCTTGCGTTAAATTCTGATACGTCTAGAGTCATACTGTTTGGTTGCGAAAAAAAACTGGTAGTAAGGCTGGATAACGCTTATTGTGAAAATATGTAAATTCTTGGTTTAATGTTGATAATAAGCACAGATATCGATTGCAGATATCGAACTATATTCGAGACACTTATATGAGGTGAAAAGAGATATATCCCTAGAAATTTATATTTAACGAATCCATAAAAAAGTGGAGACTTTCGTGTTGTCCCAATTACTGTCTGTGCTTCTATATATCATCATTCTCTTGATAGCTTCACACAAGCTGTACAGTGCCAATTCGTTTATATATTCATATTATTCTTTGCAAGTACCCACCCTAATTATATAATAAAATAAGGTATAGAACAGAGACGACAAGATTTCATGGCAAAATCCCAGCGTCGCGCAAGATTGTCCTACCTCGTATCAAATCTATTATAAAATAAATAAATTTTCTACCGAAATGTTATCTGGCAATATGACGAAATTAACTCTAAGAAAATATGTTTGAAAATTTGCGTATTGGTGCATTATTAATTAATAGTTAACTTTTACTTTAGACATATATAGAGATACTTTAGTTTAATTGTCATCCACATAGTAACTACATAGACGTAAATTAAAATAAATGTATATTGAACTACCTACGCGTACAACTTTGTTCGACAGAAACAGAAATTAGTTTCATAGCAATATATATAAATCTGACGTATTCGCCAATATATATCATATGTTACACCTATTGTATATTACCGTTCTGCTTCCCATGACTCCTCTGGTGGCGGTGATGCGAATACTATGCTCTACAGCTCGCGAATTGGCCGGAAACGTAGCGCCATCTGTTCGGAGCGCTCACGAACCGACGCGGTTCACTTTACAGGTCACTAATCATTCATCAGCTGACATTTCCTCCGAGTTTGGCCGTTCTGGGGAACGTGTGTTCGTAACGTGTTAATCCTATACAGATATTGCTACAAATCGTTGGAGTATTTGGGTTGCGAATGTAGGGAGCGGATAAAACTGGAGTTTATCTTACTTTGGAAATGGAAAGGATTATATTTTTTCAAATACAGTGTGAGTCTGTAATCTGGAATAAATTCAGTAAAGTGAAGACAGTATTTTTTCCGGAAATATGCTCGGACACTTCGATTAGTATTTTAAATTGCCCACTTTTTCATCTGAGAAAATTTTATACAGCATGTCCCAAATTTGAGATATGACGTCATAGACAGTTTTTTAACGGTAGCCCTATTTTTTTATAACTATTCTTAAAGGGTATATCAAATTACACATGCGTACCAAATTTCAAGTTTTTATTCCTTGTCATTAAAAAGATATTTAACAATAACTAATTCGAAAAATGAAAAAATCTGACTCAAATTTATTTTTATGAAGTTTAAAAATGGCACGTCAAAGGGTTTTTGTTTATCATTTTTTTGTCAAACCAGGTTGACGTCTTATCACAATGTGAAAAAACAAGGTAATAAAAATGAGTAAAAAGGGAAGCTAGTATTCGACTCGTATTGAGCGAGGACACTTATTAGTTTGTCGTTTCGTGAGAAACACCGTTTGTTGAAAAAATCGACCATAATGCCGTATTTAACTGAAACCCAAAAAATTGAAATTTTAATGATGATTGGCTACGGAGATAGGACAAGACACAAAATGAAGTTACTCATTTATTCAGAGAGAAGTATCCTGATTTGCCACCCATATCTCAAAGTATCGTAAGATTGAAAAACAGTTTCGGGAAAACGGGCATTTAAGGAAAACAAATAATCATCGTCAGAGTGCGCTCAATGAAGAAGTAAAACTTAATGTACTTCTTTCTGTTCAAGAAAATCCTTATATCTCCAGTAGGCTGATAGGTAGGAAACTCGAAATTAGCCAGTCTTCGGTGGCAAGAACTCTTAAAGCGCACAAATTTTATCCCTATAAATTGACAATCCTCCAGGAACTCACCCAAGATGATCCGGATCGAAGACTTCAGTTTTGCGAACAAATGATGGATCTACTAGACAGAAATGTTGTAAACATAGAAAACGGTCTTTCAATCAACGCTTATGTTAAACGGTGAGGTAAATCGTCAAAACTGTCGTTATTGGGCAGACAACAACCCACGATGGGTGAGGGAAGGTCACACTCAACATCCAGAAAAAGTCAATGTTTGGGCAGGCATTATTGGTGATCGAGTAATAGGAGCAATTTTCTTCCAAGAAAATCTCAATGGAGAGAGATATTTAGAATTTTTGCAGGAAGAACTAGTTCCGAATTTGGCTAGTCTATTCCCTGATCCGCTTGAAGCTGATGTCCAGAATAGAAACATCTGGTTCCAATAAGACGGCGCGCCTCCTCATTTTGCAAGACTTATCCGTGAGTATCTAGATGATGTATTTCCAGGCAGATGGATTGGTAGAAGAGGACCTTTTAAATGGCTACCCAGGTCTCCGAATTTAACACCCAATGGACTATTTCTTATTGGGGTACTTGAAAGGCAAAGTTTTTAAAACTAAACCGGAAAATATTGAGGTGTTGAAAGAACGAATAAGACAGGAGTGTAGGCTAATTTCCGCTGAAGTAATTAGAAATGTTCAAAATGAGTTTCGGTTCCGTTTAGGGTATTGTCAGGAAGTACATGGACAACATTTTGAACATTTTGTTGTAGAAGAGATATGATTGAGGTGAATCAGATTTCTTCATTTTTCGAATTAGTTATTGTTAAATATCTTTTTAATGACAAGGAATAAAAACTTGAAATTTGGTACGCATGTGTAATTTGATATACCCTTTAAGAATAGTTATAAAAAAAATTAGAGCTACCATTTAAAAAAAATGTGGATGACGTCATATCTCAAATTTGGGACACGCTGTATAAAATTTTCTCAGATGAAAAAGTGGGCAATTTAAAATACTAATTGACGTGTCCGAGCATATTTCCGGAAAAAATACTGTTCGCTTTACTGAATTTATTCAAGATTACAGACTCACACTGTATAGGTACATTAAACCTTTAAGAATATTCTTTATATATCCTTAAGGATGTTCTGAGAACACTCTCAGTGATAGTCCTTGTATCTTTTTGTGGATATTCTTGAATGAGAGCAACTAGCTATTTAAGCCAATGTACGAGGGAGTCCAAAAAAGTTCGTGAATGTGAGGGATGGAATGCGGATAGGTGCGCTCGCTATGTGTCATTCTGATTGGGGACTCATCATTAGTATATAGGTTAAGCTGCAGCCCTATTGCGTCAGTCGTTTACGAAAGTTGCCTGCTAAACAAGTCAATCCGGAAGAAACTGAAACTATGGAGAAAATTGAACACCGTGCTGTAATAAAATTCCTTACCAAGCAAGAAAGAACGCTCAAACCATATTGAATGAAATGGAAACCGTTTATGGGGAACAGTGCCTAGTAAATCAATGATTTATAAGTGCCAGGTCTTTTTAACAGGCCGGGAGTCGATTGAAGACGACCCCGCTCAGGACGGCCAGTTGAGGCACCACATCAAACATCGTCGAAAAAGTGGAAAAACTTGTACTGAAAGATACCCGTTTGAAGAAAAAACAATTATCTGCATTAGTGGAGTATCAGATACCACCATTTTGCGTATTCTACATGACTGCCCTGGGTATGACAAAAGTCAGTGCAAGATGGGTACCGAGAATGCTCACGCCACTTCAGAAACAACAGCGCGCCGATGCGTCCGAACAAATTTTGGAGCTGCGTGGAGACGAACCTGCACACATTTTGGGAGCGGATTGTTACCGGAGATGAAACATGGGTTATCACTTTGAGCCTGAGTCCAACAGGAGTCCATGCAATGGCATAAAAAGGGGACACCACCGCCAAAGAAATTCAAAGTGTCAGAATCGGCTGGAAAGTTGAAGTGGCTACTGTTTTTTGGGATTGTGAAGGGATATTATTGTTGATTACAAAGAAAAAAGGAGGAGCATAACCGGAGAATATTAGGCACGATATTAGGAAAATTAAAGGAGGCATCAAGGAAAAACTCGAGGAAAATTGACCAAAGGTGTGTGCCTCTTGCAAGACAATGCGCCGGTTCACAAGAGCAGAGTTGCAATGGCTGCTCTGCACAAGCATGGCTTTCAATCAATAGTCCATCCACAATACAGTCCAGACCTGGCCCCTAGTGATTTTTATTTGTTCCCCAATTTAAAAAAACACTTACGGGGAAGAAAATTTTCCGACGACAATGAGGTAAAGGAGGCAATTTTAGCCCATTTTGAGGCGAAAGAGTAAAAAATATTTTTATGATGGTTTTAGAAAAAATAATTCATAGATCTAATAAATGTATTGTGCTTAAGGGTGATTATATTGAAAAGGAAAAATAGATTTATTGTTTTATTTTATTTAACTCCTTTCATTCCACGAACTTTTGGACCTCCCCTCGTACATAATTCTAGGATGAGGTGTATTGCTTGTGCACCTTCAAAATCTTTTGCTTATTATTATTGTTTTTTAATGAATTTAAGTGATACATTCTAAAGACTTTCTTCGACACGGGTATTCAATTTATAGAGTAAGAATGGCCCCTCATTTTTCATTATAATTTCAAAACGCTCACACGGAATCTGCAGGGAGATGGCGTCCAAACTGAGAGCATAAAAACGACAGAGCATCTGCGGAAATGATGTGTCACAACGCTTCCTTTTTAAACCTCCAGGGCGTCTAACCTCCCCCCTCTCCGCCCCTCTCCTGCTCTCTTCCCGCGATGCTTGATATACACGACGACCTTAGAGCGTACGCATAAGGTAACAAGATGGCAGTCACGTATTTTTAACGGAAGGAAACATTCAGGCAAAAGAGAAAAATTAGATCTGTTCCGATGTGAGCCGGTTTGGCGAACGAGATCAAAAGGAAGGGGGATGCTGATAAAGGGGATATAAAAAAAAGAAGGAAAAATCGTACTAAAAACGTAAAGAATTATTTGCTCTGACCTTTCTGAGGCTGCTTCTGCCTCGAAAACTCGGCCTGTCTTGATTTGTTCTTCTTTGATGTGTTTTACTTGCCCTGAAATTCAACAGAGGGCGGTAAAACCCTCCGTGAATATATCCCAGGGTTTATTACCGCAGCCTGATAATTCCCGCTTTATATAGGGGGTTACCGCGAGAAGCAGGAGAGGACGGCGAACGAGTTTGATATATATGTTGAAGGAGGTAAAATTAAAACTGTTAAAATAAGGTAAAATACAACAGAGTGAACGTGGGTTTTGGGGGCGCGGTAATTACATTTCGGTTATGATTACTTTTAATTTTAATCATACGCTCTGGTTAAACCTCTCGAGGGCAAGTCTTTGCTACATGATGTATGTGAGTGAAATTGTAATAGACGGGAAAAAAGGAATTATGGGGAAGGGAGAAAGTTTCTAATTTAATGTTATGCTCTATATATGTGTGTAGTTCTAAGTTTTGTGTTATATTTATATAATATTTTTTATTTGATTTACTTATGTTTGCTATTGCATAATAGTAGAAATTCGTTTTTCATTATAAAAATAAATATGTAGTTTGGGAGTACAAATCGCCATTTATATTTACATATATGCACCACGTTACTTATTAGGTTTGTTTGTTTGTCTGATCTAAGCAGATCCATGGAATTTTACGCGTTTATGTGTATTTTAGAGCATGATTTGTGCGTGTTTGTTTGTCTAGAGCAAGCAAATCCCGATCTGTGGAACATAACCTAATCGCACTAACATCGTGTTGTAAATTGTCGTTTGTAAATGTAATCTGATTTATACCTGCATCAAATATGCACGATATGGAATACCAATGTGATTGATGTAAAGAACGATCATTATATTTTAAAAACTTCACTTGATAGGTACATAAATACTATGATGCATTTTTATTGTAGTCTATATTCATTAGTTTGAAAAAATTACTTTTATTTTTGCTATTCAAATAATGTGGACAATTTGACAATAGTAAATAATAAAATTAAGGTTATATTTGCAATCGAGCGCGTTTGTTTGTACCAACTTTAAATGCAACTCTGAGACGCTCTCAAGTTACTCTGATGACGTCAGTAGATACTGCTCCAAGCACACAGATAAACAAAGCTATTAAAAACAGCATCCATGATGACGCGTTCGCGCTCTTTCTCTTGATTGGCTGAAAAGTTACGATGTAACCTTGTATATACAGATGTTCCCCCAAAGGTTACCTCGTAACTTTTCAGCCGCTCAGAGAAAAAGCGCGAATGCGTCATCATGTATGGTGTTTTTAATAAGTAAAGTGGTGCATATATGTAAAAATAAATGGCGATTTGTACCCCCAAACTACATATTTATTCATTATATAAAAAACGAATTTCTATTGTTATGTAATAGTAAACATAAGTAAATCAAATAAAAAATGTTTTGTGAATATAAGAAACTATATACATAGAGTACCTATACATTAAATTAGAAACTAAGAAAAAGTCAAAAAGTAAAATAAAATGGTACATACATGTAAAAAAAATAACGATTTATAGTAGGCTACATTTTAAATTTCAAATTTCCCGCCTTTACACCAATTGAAGTTAGCGATAGTACCGCTATACCCGGGAGAAGCGAAGATACAATAGGAGAGGGAGGAGAAGAGGTTTTCGTATATACGTTCGAACGAAAACCCCGCGTTTTATTAAAATTTTAAATATAAAAGGCCATCGAACTACAGTTATATATTATCAAACTAAATACTTATTTTTTCTAATAAAACAAACATTTCTGATTATTATATAATCATAAACATAAGAAATTAAGTTTAACAAAATAACTTATTAATTAAAAACTGAGAAAATAAAATTGAGAAGTAGATTATGTTTTTTTCTTCTTTCGTCCTTTAGATTTAATTTATTTTAGTTTTTTTTTATTTAATATTTATTCTTAAAAGAAAAACTTCAATTTAGAAAATTGTTCAATTAATGTTTTGTCAACAGAACGTGCCTTGCAATTACTTTCAATTCTTTATATTATAACAGAATACCTCAGAATTCTAATCTTCTAATGTAAACAAACCCGAGAATTATCGCGAGGTGCGTCATCACAGCGTCACATGCATCCACCCTCCCTTTCCCCCAGGCCACACAATTCGCCAATGCCAGTAAATCACCGATACGGATTCCGTCGTTTCCGCAGATGGATAAAACACAGAACTCTGTCTCTGACTCTGACCGAGATACCTGTTATATTTATCACGTTTTCAAATCAATTTACATTCACCGATAGAGTGCACCACTTCCCTGGGCAATACTTTATTTTTCCGAAAATGCATTACGTTGACTAACTAGATATATTTAAACAATGGTAATAGTCATGGGTATTTCTAAATTTCTATGCGTTGACGCTGTAACTCAAACACTCAAGCGCACATTCGTGTATCAACGTAATGAGTTAATACAATCGCGCCATACGATGCATTGGGCATGGCCAGCCTAGTGTATTGAACTGAAGCTTTAGGCCTCTTTCAGACGAAGGGATTAGTTCATTCCACTAGTTGAACGGACGGTTGAGAGCCAGTACATCCCCAACTAGTTGCCGAGATGGTTACCTCATCATCCGTTTGCTGTGTATCTGTCCTTCCACGATGTTCCAGTGAATCTGAAGATTTTCTACGATCCACTCAGTCACTGCACCACGTGTCACAGCTTTAGTTACTCCCAAACTCGATACAGTTCCAGTAAATAGCATTTCAGAGCCTTTTCTTGCAAACTTGCTTGTAAGTTCGTTACCTGCTATAACCTAATGATTCCGCACCCACACCAAAGTAACTTTCTTATGTTTGGCTAAGTTTTCCAGGCAATCCCAAATAAGCTTGGAGGTTATCTGATAGGATGCTAGTGCCTTAGCCTCGTTTGGACATCCAATAGGATGTTAATCGGCTGATCCTTGCGTTGTTCTTGCAACCACCGTATACCAAATTAAAATAATAGCGATAAAAACATGTGCTTGTAATGTTTTTATCGCTATTATTTTAATTTGGTATACGGTGGTATATCGCCTCAAAACCATACATCCTCTACGACTAAGAGTTTCTACGTATATACTAGCTCTACAAACCTGCGATTCTTTTTGACCCATCTGCATATCAGTTTCGGTTTTTAATCTCTGGTTTGTCTTTGGCTGTCCACTCACCCCAGTCCAGTTTGAAAGGTTTATCAAAGGAGAGTTTGGAAGTAATCATGTTGCTTCCCATTTCAAACCTATGGTTTGAAATTTCGGCTGTTATTCTGGCATGCCCAAGAGTATTCAGCTTTCTCTAATTTCCACAACCTTTCAGTCGGTATGCCCCCATTCTAGCCTTGAAGGGTTTGTCAAAGGAGAGTCATGTCACTTCCATTTCAAAGATAGATTTTGGTTTCGGTTGTTTTCCTGGCATGCCCAGAAGTGTTCTGGGTTCTTTAATTTGCTTTTTGCAGCTCCAGTGATGCACAGGCAAGCTCGGCTTCTGCGTTGTCTTGATTCACCAAAACAAGCAGCCTTATGTTAATATAGGTGTATAACCAGCACATTTATTCATGGTTTCAATCTCCATGTTTTTCTAATTGCTCTACGGGTTCATATTAATGCCCGTTTGATATTTGTTTTTCATCTGTACAAGATGTTGCTTTTTCGAGTTAATAACCATTCCTATAAAATTGGCATCTTGGCTAAATTGTACCGTTTTGTTATGAAAAGTTGCTCGTTTTAGGCCATCCAGCTTTATTCTTTTCGTAAAGAGGACTATGACATTTTCCCAGGATTAACTAGGTTTTGTTCAATACACCACCCTTCCGTTGTTTTTATAGCTCTCTGCATAAGTTCTCAGATAGCAAAGTGACGTAAAATGACGCAAACTTCTCCTAGACCCCTCACCACAAACTGCACTAAACTGGACGTACGTTTCTATAGCAAAGCTATCATCATCAGCAGAAACACTGAACTGGTGAATTGAGTGTTTCTGCTGATGATGATAGCTTTGCTATCGAAACGTACGTCCAGTTTAGTACAGTTTGTGGTGAGGGGTCTAGGAGAAGTTTGCAGCATTACCAGTACCACAGTTTGGAGTATTTTTGTCAACGTAAAATGACGTTTATTACATTACGAGTATTACAATATCATACGTATATCCCTGGGTCTAATAGTCTGCATTAGTAAGGGCTACAAGCAGTTCGTTAATGACAACATCCCACATTAGGGGAGATAATACTTCTTGCTGTGGGCAACTTCTGCGAATCGCACAAGTAACCAAAATACTTGAAAATATTCTATATGAAGTCACAAAATTGTGACAATATTCTGAACAGAACAAGAAGGGATCCTATGATCAAACTTGACAGCTAATCCAGTCAAATTGTATTTTTTATTGCAAAATTGTGCGGTTATTATGTAAGCCATTGTCGTTTAGATAGGATGTGATCTTTCGTACAGGTGTTTGCTGTATTGTACAGCATTTTAGCATCCTGCCAGCATCTATGAACGTCCAGCAAAACTTCATACACGTGGTAGAGCATTGATGGTGAGCTGCCAAATACGTTAAAACAACAAACAAAATGAAAAAGTGTAGGCCTGTTTTTAAGTCCACAATATGTAATTAATTCTTCAGTTCTATCCACTTTGTACAGCATTCACGAATCAAACATCTAGTCACCGTAAGTTTAGCTAAGTCACACATCAAGCGTAGAAAGTTTTTAAATTGAAAGGTGGTTCCATAGAACGTCTTTTGACTTGCTGTCCGTTCCACCATTTTAGGTTTTTCTTTGATACACCACCCCTCTGTTGTTGTCAGAGCTCCAAGGCATAGATTCTGAAGATGCTCTTGAACACGTTCTGCTTGTTTAACATAACGGTTAAGCCTTGATTCGGCGATAAACGGTTCAAAGGGCAACAGAGCGCTCTTTCATTCCCTAACTATTGATCAGCAGCTGACTGGAAAATCGATTTCTTATTGCCATTAAGCGAAGGACGACTTTTCATCAGAAGTTACAAGCGTGAATAGTGTCGGAAAGGACTGCTTCTTGATCTATAGAAACACCCTTCTTGGTATTTCTTGTCAAGCAGTATATTTAGCTGTTAACCCTAGTCCTACCAACGTTTTATCGTAACGTGTCCTACCAAGGTGTGCCTCACAGGCACACATCTATTTGTACACATTGTTGATCTAAATAATAGCAAATATGCATTTTTATTTCATGTAGTAGGTATACAGTAACATTAAAAATATAGAAAAATATTGTGTGTCAGAAGATATAATTTAAAAATAGTACAAGATAGTAAAATATTTGAAAGTAATTTATTGTAGTTTGCAATTTGTGCACGTGAGTATTTTCTCTGAATGTTCACACAAACCGTTTGCTTACACTTATCACATAACTGTGTTGACATTCTGCTTTTCTTTGACGGCAAATATAGCACCGTTTTCGTTTTCTTACTTCTCGAGCCGAAGACTCCCCTGTGGTTGGTACTTGATTCAACGTAGTTTGTATCAATGAAGTATGACTTTTATGCAAGCACTCAAACTACGACGTCTAATTTGCCCCCAGTACTAATTCTGTTGTAATTTCTCGTAAGAAAATTTTGCGAAGTCTTCGTTTTTTGTAAATATGCAGTCAGAATGGATATTCTCCAAATGACAAATGAAGCTACTCACACACATCAATTATATTGAAAAAATAGACAAAGGCCACTATTAGTTTTTGCGTTTCACTGAATATGTATGTACCATCTGATCAAGTGTTATCCACCCTCCTTTCGTGGAATTGTAGTACTTATTGATTTCAGATTTATTTTTATTTTCCTCATCAATGGTGGAGTCGTTGTGCATTGTAGATAATATATGACACAGCGATTTTTCTTAGGTACATAAGATACCAAAGTCATTGTCTTCTGAAAACAAACAAGTTGCTTTCAATATTCCGTCGCCTGTGAGGTAAAAAATTGTGGTATGCAGCGCTTATTTTTTTCTGAGCGTTTCTACACAGTTAGGCCTTTGGTAAGCAACTGGATGCAAGCTCGTAGCTGGTGAAGAAGTTGTCGAACGTAATATTCCTTTTAGTTCTCAGAAAAGGTTCACAAAGGTCTTCAACCACCTTTTGCGCTAATTTTCTGCTCTGTTGAGACTTCTTTTCCTAAGTACGGTATATACACGTAACGGATAACTAGTTCCACTATCGATATCCACCAAATTTTCATACCGTACTTATCTGGCTTGCTTGGCAGGTACTGTCGGAAAGATACACGACCTCTAAAAGGCACAGTTGTTTCATCGATGGTTAGATTACTGCTAGGAAGATAATATTTCAGCAAGTTTGTATTAACACGGTCCACAGGTCTCTAATTGGTGCCAACTTGTCCTTTTGCTTCGGAGGGTTCTGGTCGCTTTATCGTCAAACGAATAAATCTTAGTAATTGAGTAAATCTATTTCGTGACATACACGCTCGATAAACAGGATTTCCATATAAAGGATTCCATAGCTATTATAGTCCACATTCTTGTTTATTTCTTCCAGCAGTAATCAAAAGGCCCAAGAAAGCACGATTTCACGTCGTAACTGGTTTCCACAATCGCAAGAATACGAACAGCCTCCTTATTAGTGAAAGTAACCACAATACCAACCGTATCATAAAAAAAAAATTGAATGCGTCACAAGGAGTATCAACATGCACTCCAGGTGGAAAGTTTCACTTTGTTCAAAGCTGTTGTAATTATGTTGTGTGCACGTGTTTTCCCTTGGCAATCGGCACGGCATTCACTCGGTACCATCTTTTCAATAAAAGTTTGCGAATGGCGGGCGGTTCATCATTAGCATCACTATCGTCACTTCCCTCTTGTTCATCGCTTTCTTCATGCCAGTTTCTTGATAATCCGCTTCACTAGAAGAGGTTTCGTCATTTGGCTCTTCTTCATCTTCACCATCATTTACATCCTTCCCAAATCTCATCACTTTCGTACAATGCATCGAGCAACTCCTTTTCAGTTAGTGCCGGCGTCGGTCAGTCAACCAATCGGTCATACTTTCTGCATAAATTTCAAAACAAATAAGCATAAAAAACAAATCTATTTTTACTGGGGTCAATCAAAACTTTATTTTGCTTACCTGGTCTATACTATACTCTCCACTAGGTAAAAGAAATAAAATTAACAATAGAAAATACACTGATAGCAATGCAAGTTTGTAAGCTGACTGTTTTTGCAAAACGCATTTAGGGAATTCCCTTCATACATCACTGGAAGTCTTACATACAAGGGGAAAGTCCCGAAATAATAAGCATATCTTATTACGGGGGATTTACCACATACTAGTTTTTAAATAACGTAGCAATGCATTTTATAGTATGATAACAGTATGTGCCTCAAAGACACACCTTGGTAGGACGTGTCGGTAAATTATGTTTAATTTTTTTAGTAAAAATAGGAAAATATTTTTAAAAAATTTTTATGTCATTCTGTGTAAATAGTTTATTTTGAGAATACAAAAATCCTCCAGTCTGTGGGCAGTTAACTTACAAAGTCCCAGCAATTTCAAAATCAATTGTGCCTCAAAAGCACACCTTGGTAGGTTTAGGGTTAAGCTCGACATTTATCAGTCCGTTAGGACTCCCACAGTTATTATATTAAATAGGGCGTACCACAGGGCCCCATCATAAGTCCTTTATTCTTCGTTAATATACGCTTTAGCGATTTTCCGAAAAATCTAAATAAGTTTCTTTCGTAAACACCCGGTCACATCGCCTGACCTTTAACCGGTCGCTCCTCCGAATTTTAATATCATTCACTTAACCCGGGGCCCCGCCTTTGTGTTTCGTCCGTAGAGCGTACAATTACAGGTTAAACGCCGCACATTTCCTCCGCGTTACTCTAATTACTCGCGACGTCTATTCCGGCTGAAATTTTAATCCAAAACGGCGCATTTAAAATTTACTTAACCTCTCAGTGATCGTAAAAACGCCAGCGCGCGGTGCCGCGCGAGTGCCGTTGTGTTCTTGCTTGCCAAAGGAGCGTTACTCTATTAACTCGGACCGGAATAAATCCGGGCGAGCTGGTACTACGGCTACAAATTAAATTTTCACTTTACGTGCCGTTGTACTGCGCCAGGGAAAATGTAGGGTAGAGCAGGTACGTCCACTAGATAGGTAGCGGTCAGGCGAACGGCGCTCGTAAGCTAAGATAGAGGAGATTTTAGGATATATGTGCATAGGGAATGACTGTATATGGTCGGGGATTTAGTGAGCTTACTAATTCTCTCATGCCTCGGTGAGTTATGCTATTTGGTAGTTTATTATTTATTTACGTCGCTTTTATCGTTTAACGAGTTGAGGAAAGGTAGTATGATGGAAGAGGGTTAAAATAAACACAGAGATAATATAATATGGTTAGTTACTCATTTTTTTGTATTTGCATACTCTGAAATGAATGATATAGAAAGATCAACAATCGATACGATTCACACAGTGAAAAAATGCCGCGGAAAACGATAGAACATAAGATAGAGGTAGAATGGTAGGGTGAATTTGTCAGACGAAACAATTTTTTAATTCAAATGTAATCAAAATCATTATGAACATATAATATTTTCACCACAAAAATAATTATTTTAGATTTGAGTAAATAGATTTTCTCAACTGGAAACTATCATATTTATGCCTTAATAATGTATGTACATTTGATAGAAATATATAAATAAAAGTATTATCTGAAGTACTGCCATATTTGCTTCCAAAATATAAGTATATTGAACTGATAATACCTACCTGCTTAATCTAAGCATTTCTACTATTCAAGGGTAATAATTACCTATTAATTTTGTATCTGTAACACCAAAGAAACCTCGATAGGGGAAAATTAATAAATAAAGAAATATTATGTAATTAAATAAATTTATTGTCATACTTTATAGTTTTACAATGTTTGGGAGAAGGTAGCGTATCGGCGCACTCCAGGAGCGCGCAGGGGATATTGATGCGTAGAGTATATAGATGTTAGCCGTAATCCGTCGTTGCGACCGGTGTTCTACGGATACTTCCCACTCCACATGCCTGGGACTGGTATCTAGTCGGCGTTGATTACTGTTATAATTTCAATCCTTATGATATTGTGCTGGTATTACCTGCTGAAAACTAATCTAGTAAATAACTATATATGTTTGTTAATGTACACACCTACCATGTTCATATATTATCGACACAATGACGCTAACTCTAAGTATTATTTCAAAGTTTTTTAAACAAGTAATCCTTTAATATTAGATAACACGTACGTACTGCTGTGTACTGAAGGTACCAGCATAAATGCAAAATGAAAAGTAAAAAAAAATGAATTAAGATTTAGCTAGCTCAGGCGGATGAAATAAAAGGCCGCAAAGAAGACTTAACCTCAGAGTTACCCTCCAAATTAAACTAATAACCATCAAAGAAAAATGTGGGCGTTAGAAAAATTTGACTTTCTTAAATACTTCAAAAATTAATATGTTGATTCAAAATAAAAGAACAGTAAATTTCGAATGACGTTAACAATATTAATTTTTATTTTTATAAAAAAAAAACATTTAATTACAATTACGCAGGAAAAATAAAACATAAGACAGAAGGTCCTGGTCGAAAACAAACCTGCATGAATCTACAATTCAAAAGGACAATGCAAATCCTTTAACAACAAAAGAGGTAAATTTGTTCTAGAAGAAAATCATTTTTTCACAAAATCCACGTGGTCTCAAAATTAAACAAATAATTAAATTTCAACGTGGACAAACAAAGTAAATTTACAAAATGAAATTTAATAACAAGCACAATGCTTCTTTTCACCTAAAACGAGGTGATTAACTATAAAAAACAAATCAGTAAACGAGAAAACGAAAAAAAATAACTCTTTAAACTAAAAAAAAACACTTCTAGAACAAATATAATAAAAGATCTTACATCTAAATTGTGCACACAAATAATATAATGCAATTATTATTTAACGAGTTCCCTTGAAGGATGATAAAATATACAAATTAAACGAACAAAACTTTAAAATTAAACTGAAATTACCAAAAATGGCAGCAAAGAAAATAAAATAACAATCTACTTACACGCTTATCGTTCAAGTAACTCCCTTCAGGGGCCCAAACATCGCATACATATAACAAACAGATGCGTCCAAAGCAGCGCATAAATGAAAGAGAATTCTTCTAAGAAGGACACTAAACTACATGATCAATAAAAATATAAAAGAGTTAAAATTAATTTAAACCAATGAACATTTAAATAAACAAATTAAACAATCAAATCAATTCAATTAGAAAAATCTTACTTAAAAATAAAATATTAATTTCTGAGAGAATTTTCCCGCCACATTGAAAAAGATTAATCGTCGTCAATAAAATATCACTGAATTTAAGAAAACCGGGGTGCCAGACCATAGCAGTACTTACCTTCGAACATTTTAATGGTAGCTGCAGTAAATTTGGTACACTGTTTCTATAAAAACAAAGTTGCACAGTTTCTTCACTATTCAGTATCACATTATTAGTGCTACACCATCCTTCCATAGTGTTAATCACCTCCGCAACCAGTAGATGTAGCTCGTCGACGGACTACTTACCATACACCACGATTGTAGTGTCATCGGCGAAGTTTATGATTTTACCGCCATGAATAAATGTAGACATATCGGCAGGAACATCAACGGACCCAGAACGGATCCTTATGTCACCCCCAAAGCAACGTCATAATGCTTGGAGCAAGTAGTATTGTACTTAACGTAGATCTTCATAATCTTGACCTAATATAGTATATTTTCGGCAGTTGATCTGGAATTGGTCTGAATAATATATGAAGGGTAATATTGACGTTTTGAAGATCTTTGCTTCCTGTAATTACTGGTACATTTTTATAATATGATTGGTCTTTGAACCCAAGGAATAAAAAAATGTGTTTTTCTTGACACCGCTAAATCTATCGAATACTACTTCTCTGTGACGTCCATCAACATTAAATAAGGCGGAGTTGACTACACCACCTACTAGCGCAATTCCAAGACTAATTTGTGCTATTCTATTGAAAAGCTGAGCCGCAGACATTGCTTACACATGAGACTCCAAAATTAGAAAATGGCTGTACCACCAAATTTGGCAGACTTGTACCTAACAAAAGGAATGACTTTATCCATTCTAATATTCGTCCTCGTATGCCAAATTTGTCAAGCTTGTCACTAACAAATTGTACCGACACCTTGTCGAAAGCATCAGACACATCGAAAAATAGTCCTACTGTCCATCTATTAGAATCTGGATGATCATGTACGTCCTGCAGGAACTGAAAGGCAGCAGTGTCGATAGATCGACCAGCTCGGAATCCATGATAACAGTCGGGCAGTAAGTTAAATCTAGATAGGTAGTTTATTATTTGGTCAAAGATGACTTTCTCAAATACCTTGGAGAAAACACTAAGAATAGAGATCGGCTTGTAATTATCTATTTTATTTGGATCACCCTTCTTCAACACTGGGATCAAGGGAGCCACTTTTAAGATGGACGGAAAAATTTGTCACAAACTTCCACTTTGTAACACTGTTTGTTTGACATTGTTGGTGAGGTTGGTGGTGCAACTCGTGGTTTGACATTTCACATTTGACATTTTCAACAAAATTAGCCCAAGTAGCACATTATATCGGTATAATGTCTGTTGCCAATGGCGATCTAATCGGCGGTATATAGATAGTGGATCGGCTTTATAATCGGCGCGATATAGAAGTATGAACATTTCTCTTTATTGGTGGTATATCTTTGTAGTAACTTCATACCGATATTAATATTCGCATTCGAACCGTTATACTTTCAATATCTAGAAGATTTTAGCCCAATATCGGCTCAAAGTTAATGTTGTATCGGCATAGTATCGCTGTAGATATTGGACATACATAAATACGTGAAGTTCATCTGATATCTCAGTATATATTAAATCGATATCCTGGATGTCTTGGTGTGCCGACAATCAAATCAAAGAATGTAGATCACATCTAGTCAATACCACATTTGTCTAACCAAAAACAATGAGATCATATTTATACGCATTTTTCTGGCACATAGCAGGATTAACAGGATTTAACAGGATATTAAAAATCAATATACCTATTCAATTTATTAAGTTTTCAGTAGCACAACAAAGCTCGATTATTAATTAAACTGAACGCGTAAAAAAAAAAAAAAAAAACATGAAATGAACAAAATAGTTACAAAATTCCTGTTGTGTTGCCCTGGATGTGGACGCTTCTTTGATTTGCTTGCCTTCTCTATCGGCTGCAACAGCCAACCATCGTCCTACATATTTGCCAATATCAGCATCAGTTGCGTCTTTTACTCGAACTCGAATTGCATCTGTTATAAGAAAAAATTGCCAATAAGTGAAATGAAATAGTTTCAAATGAAATACATGCCTGTCAATATTTTATAAATAAGAAATTTGTCGAAAGCACTCTTGTTCTGCCTCTCTTTTAGAGAATAGTGCAGACTTATATCCTGGTAAGTATTTTTTTAACATTACATTAACAGCCTCTCTTTCACTGTATCTCCACCAGTCAATGATAATATATGGACCTACAAGTAATTTAACGTTTCATACCCACAATTATTTGTAAAATAGCTATTAAACATACCAAACTTTCATGACCTATACCCTATACGGGAACAGGTTAGTTGCAAGCGTTGCAGCTCCTCTTCAGTACTTACTGGTAACTGCATATGAGAAACTTTGTTCGAAAAATAATCATCTGGAGGAATTATTTCGTTCTATTCTACGTATTTTACATGCTCTTTGTTTTCGCATACGTTGCTCGATTATAGGTTATAATTGAACGTAGGTGGAAAAAACCAGATTTAACAAGTAACAAGTTAAAAATAGCAAGTGCTTAAATGTAATACTTACGTGGTTGAACTAGAGGTCATCTCACACAATTTTGCACCAAAATACTTGTTGCTATTGCTCACTACTGCTAAAACGCTAGAAATACAGAATACAATTTCACAAAACGTAAAACACAACTGCGGCAACTACACAAGCGCACTATATTTAACGTTAGACTAATGTCCAGCTACAATATTGGTCTGATTAAAAGATAAAATTACAATGAATATTAAATCGATATCTGTGTATGACATAGGGTCAATATTGTAATACTTATATGGTGCCGATACATTACAGACGCCCGTGATTTTTGTTGATGTTGAGACAATACTCGAGAAGAAATATTGCACTTATATTTTAAAAATGATACTGTCCCAATATTGAACTATGACATTGGGGTTGTTTCTCTAAAATGATCTAATACCATTCATTAACCGATTTTTTTGACTTTACGCCGCTATTGTTCTTATATCAGTTTCTTAGTATCTGCTTGATATTGAAAAATCCTACTAATGAAATATTGGGTGTTAATTCGAGATACCACACCGACACTCTAATATCGGCCCATATTGTACCCAATCGACAGCCGACTTTTAGTGCTACTTGGGAGAAATAACTTCAAAACCTATTAGTTCTAGGAATAGGCAACATTAATACAAACCCATCATAAACGATGCGAGCAATACGCTGGATCCATAAAAATTGCGCCATTCCATTTAAAATAAATGCTACAAGGGTGAAACTATTTTCTTTAAATACATCATAAGTTGTCCATGACTATTCTGCAAGTTACCAAACCAAATTCCAACTAGAGGTTCGAAAAAATCTAATGACCCAGTTCGGTAGGACACTCCTGTATACACTACAACTTTGCAAAAACAGAACTTTACGTTATGCAACACGCTAATTAGAAACTGTCTAACGATAATTAGATACCAGACTAGTTCCAGCGAACTAATCCACGTATTAAACGATATTGTCGAGGCAACATCTATTCCTAGAAATTGTTACTGTTATAGCCTGGCAAAAATTACTCATTCATCCCCTCAGACGGGGGAAAAGATCTCGCAACGAACTACCTAAAGCGCTTATTCAAGGTTAGTAATATTACCGTAATAATTATCACACTCTTGGAGAGCGCTGTTATCAACTTAGTCGAGCTACAATTACTATTACCAAGGACTGCACTGTTATATCCCAAGCATTTCGTTATTCCTAATCGAGTTATCCTTGCCGGCGTCTCTCGACTTAATTCCACAATTAATTTATGCATATTCGAAAGGTAAATAGGCGCTTTATATCCCGTCAATTCGCCGGTCCGCCTTCGTCTCTCAAGTTAAGTCTGCTGTCTGCTTTTATTACTCCTCGGCAGTAAAACGTCCGGAATTAATTCTCAACCTGCTCTCTATTCATTGGATCTTCATCGCAGATATAATTCACGAGGTAACTACCTGCCGTACCGCCCACACACTATCGGGACGTCGCCGGAAGATCTTGAAAGATGGGAGAGACTGGTGCGTCTACTCGTATAGAAAACGACAACAGAGCTCCGTCTCGGAAAAGAAGGATGGCGTTCTTAGTTGAATCTCGGGGCTTTCAATTCGAGTCTTAGCGTAAATATTTTCTCTGCATAATAGCAGCGGAGTGTTTATTTCCACTCCCATTCGCAGTGAGGACTTACTTTCTGATATGCTCTCGTACGAGACGTATTTAGAATGAGATAATGCTTATCAAAATAACCTATACTCTTAAGGGGAGGTTTACATATATATATCGGAAAAGTCCAAAAACTTTGAGCTTTTTTTTCAGACAAAGGAAAAGATATACGAAATACGGCTTTTTTTAATAAATATATTAAAACTTAAACATTAAAAAAATATATTTTTTTTAATGACAAGACCACTATAACGTTCGCTATTTGTATCTAGGTAGCAATGTGCACAGAAAACACGGTCAAACTGCGTAAACTCTAGCATACGCAAAAGTGATCTGAAATTGAAAATAAAAAGAAGAGTTAGAAATATATTAAATTTGTTGGAGGTTATACCTAAATTTAACCAAATAAGTCGAAAGCAAACAATGTGGCAGATAGCTGGACTTTGATTTGATTATTTTCTATTTCTTTTTTGTGTGTATGTGGATATAAAATGTGAATATTGCAATTTTTAGTATATTATAGGTTAACCCCAACAAAAACTGTTTACATTAAGAAACAAAAGAATTAAGTTGATATATTGAACACTTGAAGAACTAGAACTTACGCAGATTTGAAAAATCATGTTTCGAGAAAAACGCGTTCAAAGATTCTCAGCAAAAATTTTTACAAATAGTTCAACATACACTTAGTCAGCTATTCCAGCACCATACATTAATCCTTCTTCTTCTTCATACTTCTGCATTTGCAAAATTTGTTGCTTCCCTTTAGACAGCACAGCAAGTTTTCCAGCGCTGGACATACTCTGCTCTGCTCGTTGTATGCGCTGACGATCAGAATTGATGACGAAATTTTTGGCATCAAGTCCTACTGCAATTGCCACCGCATTCATTATTTGTAATACAGAAAAGTAACCTTCATTGAATAAATTTGCGGCAATGTAGGTAGCAAGTTGAATTGTTTATGGGTCGCAGTGTAAATCTTTTGGAGCTAGTTTCTACACACATGAACTAAACGAGTCGTTTCAATTTTGACAATTTTTTCCAATGCATCTTTGCAATAAATCACTCTAGAAAAAACTTCATAAATCGGCCTAATAGCATCTTGATTTTTTTTTTTTTGCAAAAGAGGGTCATGTGTGAATGAAGCAAGCTCAACCTTGGCTTCTGCAACGCGCCACTTACACAGGCTGTCTACACTTTTTGGACAATAAATGTGTCGTGAATCTGCGTCGGTTGAACATCTATAATGAAATGTAGCCCAAATAGCTGCCTTCATTTTTTATGCAGAGTCTGGATGTTGTCTAATTGCGAGTTCATAGTACACTATTGTTAAATTATCAATAACTTTGTCAGTTTACCAGCGCCCTTTCTTCAAAGTCCACTCATTCTTTTTTGTACATCTCCAACGCATTCTCTTTTTTTTTCTTGAACAGTTACATCTTGGTACGACTAAAAATCACAAATTGCTTAAAAAGTTGTCTTGACTCAGTCGCCTATCCGAAATCGTGCGAAAATTTCTTTTAAGGCATCGCATCGACTTTTTTCCTGTGCTACTCTCATGATCCGTAGTGCGGTTACCTTTGCCATCATATTTATAGCCAGCTTTTCTAAGAAACTTAGTGTAAGTAAGTGCATCTGCAATAAAATGATACATTTTATGGTAAGTAGTTTTCTAAAGCGTGGGAAAGTGTGTTTTAAGTAAAAGAAATATTGTTAGATCAGTTTTTTCAAATGTGCGTTTTATTTCGGGTCTAATTGCTTCATATTATTGTAATATAAATAGCTACTCTGTCGTTTATTTGTGATCCCGACTGCAGTGGCATTTCTAATCATTAAAGACAACTATACATACACCAACAAACAAGAAGTTTGATATTTCGACCCGAATAGCCCCGAGTCGAATATAGTATTACATCTAATATGCTCCGTTTGTGTTCGGTACACCCGCTCTTTCAATAAGCCGTAGCGACTTAAACAATGCGAATATTACGAAACCGCTTTAACCATGCATGTTATATATTTGAAGCTTTCAAAAAATGCAAAAAACCAAAAATCGATTTTTCCAGTCAAATACATGTAAACCTCCCCTTAAGAAAATTGTTGATTTAATAGTGTTAAGTTAACTTATAAAGCTATCGCTACCTAAAAAATTCTATTAAACCTTGCTGGATCGCTTGCGAATAAATATCTTACAGTAACAAGCAAAACATAATCTTATTCTGGATATCGTGGGCAAATTTGAGTTTGGAATCATTGAAAAATGTGTATAGCTTTGGACTGACTTGGCTGACAGCGATTCACATAGGTCTTGAGATAAGATCGCAAGATTTGTGACGGCGGATTTCCCACGAAGAAAACCATGCTGACATGGTGACAGAAAAGGTCTGATTTGGTTATACATAATAAATTCAAAAACTTCTGCAAAATTAGCTAAAATGGTAATTGGCCTGTAATTACAGCTGTCAGCAATGTCATCCTTCTTATGGATTGGACAAATATTAGCACGTTTCCAGGTGGATGGGAAAATAGGTGCTTGCAGAGAAAAATTTATAAGTGTACACATAGATCTAGAGAAAATGGAAGCACAGTCTCGGAGAAAAAAGCTAGGTACCTGGTCATATCCAGAGGTATCACATATCTTCATCTTCTTCAGATGCTTCAACACCTCGTTCTTGGTGATCCTTAGTATAATTAGCGTCGGCAAGTTGGTATAACTATCAGTAACAACTGAGAGGCCACTTCTCCTAGAAAAGGCTGACGCTAAAGCATTGGCTATACTTTGAGGATCTTCGAAGCTCATATCACATCATCAATAACCTTTCCGGGTTTTCTAGATACTCAGTGTTTGGTTTTGATAAAATGCCAGAAGGATTTAGGATCATTTATAAAGTTTTGTTGTAAATTGGATGTATATTTTTTGTAAACTGTCGATATTTCAGTTTTAGTAATTTCACGTAAGCGTTGGTATTGAAGTATTGACCAGCAGTTGACTTCCACTGACCGTGATAATAACATTTTATTTTTACACCTGCTTAGGATTACTTACCCTGTCATGCCCCCTGATAAGCAGGAATCCAAGGTGATAATTAAAACTCGAGAGGTAAAACGGTTTGCAAATAAACTCATGCACAAAAAAAAATAAAAGAATGAATTCACTGATAAAACAGTTAAACTTTTATTAATAAAATTGTTAATAAAAAAAAGTTGGTGTTTTTGACATAAAATTCAAGAAAATAAAAGTATTACTCTGTATCAGTAAACGTTAATAACGACAAAAAAATAAGAATGAAATATGACATAAAATTCAAGAAAATAAATATGATACTCTGTGTCAGTAAATGTTAATAAAGACAATAAAAATAAGAATGAAATATTGTAAAACTATAACAGAAAATCCTGCGGTAGGATTCGAACACCGAACGCTTTGGCCAACGCAATCAGTTCACACACATTATATAAAGAAAATTCGTAGGCTAAGAGTTAATTTAAATTCAAGAAAAGTTTTACAGTTACAAAAAAATAAACTACTAAAATAAATCTAAATATTTGACTTGATTATACTTGTGGTGAACAAACCACCCTGTATATTACAGGCCGATATACAATCGGTTGATGTTTTAAGTAAATATTTTGAATTCGTTAAAAGAAACTGAAAAGATATATGAATACTAAAGTTAAACTATTTTACTGAACTAGTGATAGGTAGTACCTCCGATTCTTGGTATAACATAAATAATTACTGTATCGTTGAATAAAGCAAAAAAAAAAAAATGAATGATCGGGTATTTACTAATGAAAATTTTAAACGCGGACAAATTTACAAATAAAAAGAAAGCGTGCAACTTAGCTTTTGTTCTCAATCTGCTGTTTCGGCCATGGAGATCCTCTCCGATCCGAACAGATCGTAGCCTCTGGGCTGACTCAGTAATGCCCGAAGCAGATGGTCCACTGACTTTCTAAACGAGGCAGGTAGCATCTCCGAAGGGACTTAAAAAGGTCGCAGAAGTCCTCAGCCGCACGTGGGGTGTCAAATCTCACATAAACGATGGGAAATTCCAAAATTAAAATTAAAAAAGGGTAAAAGAACCTCTAAAAACACATAACCTCAAAGTTTAGTGATTTAAAGAAATAACAAGATCTGCTTACCGATAAATAACGAGGTTTTATAACGAAGAGAAGAAAGAAACAGATATGGCGTTGCAGACGCGTGGGTTCTCAAATTATATCTCGATTTATCGAATACATCTGCTATAATATTCACGAAAATTCCACACCAAACACCAGCGAATATACAGCCAATGAATATTTCCAGTAAACTTCCAATTAAATCCACAAATGTGTGAAAATATCCAAAAATTCCGAAGATAGGAAGTATTACTCGTGAGAACGCCTCTAAACAACCACCAAGAAGGGACAGGAAACGGAAACAAGCAATACGTCACACCACCAATCAGAAGACAAATGAATAAAATAAGAATTCGGACATAGAGCTGCCCTCTAACGTCGAAAAGATGTAAATACAGAATAGGATAGATGAAAGGAACACGGTCAATCGCCAAATCGAATCGATGCGTGGGAATCGATAATATCGACATCAGGAAAAATACAAGATAGGCGAAGAAAGAAAAAACGTAACAAATGCCAGAAGGATCTAGGATCATTTATAAGGTTTGGTTGTAAATTGGATGTATATATAATTTCACGTAAGCGTTGATACTGCAGTTTGAAGTATTGACCAGCAGTTGACTTCCACTTACCGTGATAATAACATTTTAGTTTTATGAGTTTTTTTTTAATAAAGATAGTAAACCATGGAGGGCAACGTTGCTTACTGGTCGAAAGGAATATATAAATCCATACTGCAGTAAATATAAATTATTCTTTGACATCCTGGCAAACCAATGTGTTTATGATTACCAATGTACGCAAGTGATTATAAACAGAACTTAAAAAATTATATTACATTTGTACACTTGTCCATTGTTTTTATATAAGAGTGCGGTCAGCTTGCTATAGTGTATCGTTCTATTCGCTACAGTTACAATTCAATCAAACACATACTCTTAAAGATAATTACAACATATCCAAAACCACCCTGTATCGATTTCATCACAAAAAAATCACGGAACTCAACGTATTCATAAAGAAAAAAAATGATATACCGCTCTACACACTTAACTTATACTTATAAATACAGTAAATAATAAATGAACAAGGAAGAACCATAGAGGGCACTCGAAGGACTTCGCAACAAACATCAACACGTAGCATTTATCTGAACTACAGAATTCCGCTTCGCTCCGGGCTCTTTCAGCCTACCCTCGATTATAAGCGCCCTCTGTTGGTTGTCGACGCCCTGGAATTCGCATACCGTGACGTGTATTTATTAATATTCCGCCTCTGATGTCACTGTGTACACATTTACGTCTAGGAGTGGATTAGACAGACATTCCTCGGCAGATGCTTTCAACTACACTTCGCTGACTCACAACGGTATTGTATCCTGAGGCATCTAAACTTGGGCGCGGATAACTCCTCGGGAATGTTCCGAATGAATTTTCGAAACGGTTTTTGCGAAATAGTTCGCTGAAAACTGTTATAGCGATAGAGGAAGCTATTTTCGTATGGAATTCTTGGGATAGATTTTAGATTATCAAATTATCTATGGGCTATACATAATTTGCATTACTATTTTGTATCTATTAAAACATTTCTTACAGCTAAATGCCCTAATTAAGTAAGTGTTTCATTGTTTATTTGTTTTTACTTCTCTTCTTATTTCCTTCTGCCACTCTACTTAAATAAAATCCGATGCAATAAACAGCATTGAGCACGGGAGAAACACGGATACCTCTAATCCTCACACATCCTTTTTCACCAAGAAAAGTAGCAGGAACTTTTTTCATAAGTGGTATAAAGGAAGAGCTACGGCGAAAAGACCACTCCACAGAAAAACAGGGCGAAAAGGCACGAACGTAATACGTCTGGGCAATTAGGAAAAGTTTTTTTTCCAAGTTGTGAGCGGCTAAGGAAGTAGCGCCCTCTGGTATTTTGTGAACAAATCTTAGTTTATGATGTAGTAGCGACCTGCATACTAAATCCGATAGATGGCGCTAAGGGAATCGACCATTCTTCGTCGGTCAACGGCTGTTGTAAGTTAAATGGAATTTAAAATACAAGGTGTTCTAAATTTCTCACTATTTTTTTTTATTCGTTATTAAGGTTTGCTCCTGAACTTAATTTCGGTAAAAACAAAATGCGGTTGAACAAGTTATTTATTTTGTATTATTTTATCATCCAGCAGCGTTTAGATAGAAATATCAGCCACAATTATGACTAGAATTGTATCTGAAGTTAAAAAGAAAAATTAAGATAATTTTTGTCTTTTAATTACTACTACTACTTAAGTAGACAATCATTTTCTTAAGTTAAACTGATTAGGAATATTGCGTAAAAGTCTAGATGTGAAGAAAGATTTGATTATTAATGTTCGAGTCACCCCTGTTTAGGGATGCCATGTGGTGACATGGTTGAAAAAATTAAACTAGATAGAAAATATTAGATTATAATACCAGATAAGATGTACTAGAAGACAGACACTCCAGTAAAAGCGGACTCGAACTGGTATACAGACGGCTCGAAAACGAACTACGAGGTCGGAGCTGGAATATACGCAAAGAATCCTAAAAAAGCTCTTTCGGTAAGCTTCAGCAAAGGCACAACGGTGTTCCAGACTGAGGTTGCTGCAATTCAGCATTGTATTAAAGAAATAGAAAGATGAACTGAGCCTGGTAAAAGTATAGTCATCTTCTCTGACAGTCGATTAATTCCGTAAGTATGGGCTCTATGAGGTCTAAATGAGGTGGGCACTCAAAACGAATGAACATTGATCTGGGTTCCTAGTTATTCGGGCGTGGAGAGAGGGCCAGTTCGTCAAGGTCATTCGTTGGAGCTTTCCTTTGGCATTACCAAATCACAAATAAAAAAATCCACCAATGAATGGATACATAATCAGTCCAGAGAGTGGTGGCAAAAATCATCGGGACAAAGACAGGCAAAAGAGTTCCTGAAATTCATGAGAGATCTACTGAATAAAGACAGGAGGACTGTCAAAATGATAGTAGTTCTGCTGTAGACTAAATAGGCAGTTGTTCAACATAGGGCTGGTACATGATGCTACTTGCAAATTCTACCATGAGAAGTAAGAAACACCAGTTCATGTGCCAATTTTCATTCTCTGTGCCAATGTGATGGCCTAGCGAGGACAAGGTTTCTAATAACTCTACAGCTAGCAGCTACACAAAGATAATAGGCTTAATTAAGAGAGAAAAATTAGGAAGCATCTTCTAGAAAAAGGGGATCACAATAGATTTGAATCTTAGTCCGTAGGCCACCTCAACCCTAATCTAATCTAGTATTAGTATATTCAATTTCTCTGTTTTTCCTTGTGATTTTACATTTGCTCTAATAGGACTTTCGGGTACATAGCCATCTTCAGTTAGAATCTACAACTGTTATACATTTCATACAAATTCTCTAAACTTAAATGAAATTTACTATTAATTGGATAATTGGTAAGGATAAAACCTCAAATATGAAATATAAAAACCAAACATTGCAAAAATAGATAGCATGTCATTACATAAAAGAAAAATAACGTACAGGTTGTTTTATATGAAAAAGATAGTTTTACTTGCGTGAAACCAGGAGTTTTGCAACTTATTTAAAGAATTTTATACAAGAAGTGCCAATGTTTCAAAAACTATCAAGAACGGGTGTCTCAAAATTTTAAAGCAATCCATGTGGAATTTTATGCTACGCTCAGTGATGTAGCAAAAGTTACCATATTACCGTGTATGATTTATTAAAGGGAAATATTTTCGACTTTATAGCATTTTTAGTACAGATACACGATGTTGCTATCATCTTTCTTATTTTAAAAGGAACAGTGCAATGTTGATCGAGTGTATATGATTAAATATTTCACACGGGTTAGACATTTAACTGTACTAACGTAGATGCAAGTACAAATCCTCAATGTTGCAAAAATAATGATTAAATAGCATAGAGAATGTTCAAAAACGCACATTTGGAATTATGTTCTTCTTATCGATTTAAGCCCTTCTGTTGTCTTTGCCCTTATTTCCTCTTTGTGTTAATTACTAATTAGGTCTTATACATGCCTGTCCCAAACCAGGATGAGAAATAAGTTGGAGAAGGAATATTAACCTCGTTAAAAATTAGGTTATATCTGACCCAGATAAAAAAACAACCTGTCAAAAGACCTCTCCTTAGAGTTACAGGTATCTCAATCAAGGGAAAGGCAAAAATCAGACTGCAAAGGCAGGAAGAAAGGTGGGAGGCGTAAGCCAAACTATTGAGGGTAGTAAAAAGAATGTAGAGGGTTAAAAAGATCTGACGAAGACTCTATAAAATATCACCGCAAATCTCAAAGAAACCCAGTGAAATTTTCAGCAAGGTATCGTCAGAATCATAGATGGTGGTAATAGACAAGCATCGTCTAGAAGAAATAATGAATAAGGAGCACATGGATCTGATTAAAAAACCACTCGTGATTGCTATTTACGATTGGTCTGAGTAGGAGCATTAATTTTACGGAATTCACGAAGAAAATCTTCAATGGAAGAGTATTATAAACCAAGA
Source organism: Protaetia brevitarsis (assembly GCA_004143645.1). Classification (NCBI taxonomy): domain Eukaryota; kingdom Metazoa; phylum Arthropoda; class Insecta; order Coleoptera; family Scarabaeidae; genus Protaetia; species Protaetia brevitarsis. The sequence goes on from RXPK01000022.1 coordinate 2,107,059, forward strand.
CGCAAGAAGCTAGTTCAAGGCAAAAACATTCATAATGTATCTTTGAAAGAGTACAGATTTATCTACTTCTGAATCCAAAGACCTTCCAAAGAGGCCAAGGAGGTCTTGAATCCAGGTCAGCAGGAACCAGTAAGGGCAAAGCAAGAAGTCTGGGGTAGCAGATGTAGATGTAACCTCCGAAGCACCCAGAAATACTAGCGTTAACCAACTTGGTCGCAGACAAATAGGCCATGAGACAAGGATATGCCGGAAGATTTAACTATCGGATCGGTATGTTTAACTTGATGATCAAGCAAATGATCAACAGGTTGTGGTAGAGTGAACCCAAAATGAGAAGTACATATCATCATATCATGATTTAGCACGAACCAGGATCAGACTGGGTAGCTTAGACTTCAGTTCAAAGGTTTCGCGCCCTTTTGTACCCCAATCGGAGAATGAAATACAGAAAGTCAAGAGGATGCAATATTTCCGGAGACTCTATGTCAGACGGATCCCACCAAGCAAAAAATTATACGATTATAAGTAGTTACTGTCTGTTTTCCATGCTTTATCGAGTAACTAGTTTGCTTAACTGCAGCAATAAAATACTACGTCGATTACTGTAGGACATAAGATTCATTTCTATTGATACTTTTGCATAATATTGTCTAAATCATATTCCTACTAACTATTTGAAATAAATGAGTCAATTCATGGTATCCCAGTTTGTTGGGGTTACTCTGTGTATACCTGAATTTGAAGCCATACACATCATAGCTTTTAGAACTAAAAACCACCTAGGATTTACCTAACCAGCTTCCTCTATTTTAGTAATTGTCGACCCAAAAACTTGCCTAGCCATGCAGCCAACCACATAATCACCACTTGTACCGACATCCTGCGAGTACAGAATTAACGTCACCCCTTCTTTGCCATCACCGGCTCACCTACTGCCCTAACATTTCCATATCCCCCCTCTTCTCTTCTGGTGCTCTGGGCTTCGCACGACACATCACTGTCTGGCGAATGAAATTCCTGCGAAAGCCGCATTTTAATTCTATTCTGGCTGGGCAAGCATCGGTCCGAACACGAGTCGAAACTTTTAATGAATCGTTCGGACCGAATACGTTTGGAGGAGAGAATTCGCCCGGCAGAACAGAACAGACGATGCAGGTATTTACGGGGTGTGGGCGAAAGGATATGTTTTCGGAAGGATGTGTTATCGTTATACGGCGAGAAAGTTTTGCCCTGCGGTTGTGATTGGGAAGTGTTTGGGAAAGTATTCTGGTAAAAGAAAAAGGTATAATAAATTCCGTGGTTAGAATGTTGATGGAGCTTTTTGAAGTCGAATAGTTACGAAAGGATATTTTTAATTTAAAATTTTTGTTTGAAGATAAGACGTAGTATCGTGTCGTTGGAGTCATACAGAACAGCATTGAAAGTATTATTTTATTTCAAATGGAACGAAATTCAATAAGCTTGGTAGTTTTTTTTTTGTTGTTATGGGAGCTATCTGACATGGAATGTCCGGAATTACTGCAACTTCTTGGCTTTTTGTATTTGGTCTGCCATTTTTTTTTTACCCATTAAATTATACAAGCCATTCTAGGATCCTAGTCCCCTACATCAATCTGTGCAAGCCTCCGGCTTTGATTGAAGTAGTACTCTGGGTTGGCAAAAATTGCTTGTCTTCAATCTAAAGCCTCGCATTGACACAAAATGTGTCTGTCCTCTCATTAAAGTCTGCCGTTGATATGTCCATAGTTGATCCCAACTTTCTGTAGACGTCTTTTTAACGTACAGTTAGGAGACCTGTTATGATGCAAAGATGATTCCTACTAAGCTACAGTCGTTCTTCAGCCTTCATTTTTCATTGTTCTTTAATGAAGGTTAAGACTACATGTAATCTGCACATGTGAGGAACTGAAGGTACTCAGGCAGAAATATTCCGGGAGAGATCTATTGGAGCCTTCGAAGGTCCTCAAGTTTCCACTGGGCAAGATACTGGGCTTTATAGAGAACACCAAGCTGCTCGAGTGGAAATAAGAGAATCAATAGGGATGGTACAATGAGCACCAAGCTCAAGTGCCCGGACATCAAATGCCCACCCTAAGCTGAATGAATGAATGAATGAATGAATGAAGGTTAAGACTATCTTACACTTCTAGAACAGATTTTGGGACTACATATGAAGCAGATGATCTCTTTCTTGCTAACTGATCAGCTTTTTCCTTTAATTCTATTGCTGAATGTTCGGGCATCTACAGCAAAATGACTTTATTGCGGTCTGACAGCCTCTCCAATTCTCAAATGTATTCCTAAACCAGTCTTGGGATTCGCTAGTACCCTCAGCATCGCCTGGTTGTTTCGTAAGGGTTAATATTGACCCATTATTAGAGCATGTATGTACTGTTAAACTCGCCAGACTTAGCTACAGCTTCCACTCTCTGCAGTTTTCTTCTAATCGGGAAACGTAATAGTTTAATTTGAAAATTATATATTACTGCCTATATCATAAGATTCTGATCATCTTTATCTGTAAAAAAAACGGCCTACATTGGGATGTCCAACGAGATCTTCAGAAAATATGATGTTTGCCTTATTCACCGATAATTTGCCCCCTTAATTATATTTATCATTCTTGAGAGAGATACTTTTACCTATCTGCTCTGGGGTTCTTTAAGTTTAGTAGCGGAAACCTTGTCCGTGTCAGGCCATCGGGCTGACATGGACCATTCCTTGTGTTGTTGTGTATTTCCTTCTAGTCTTACTAGAATATGCAAATGATATTTTCTATTAGGCCCACGGTGTTCACATCAGAGGTGTTTTTAAATTCGCAAAATCCCTAAGTTTGTCAGTGAAAAAATATTGATAAGATTGTGACGGGAAATAAAAAACAAGTTCATTTTTATGATCTTGAGTCAAAGGTAGAGTTTAAGCAGTATGAAAGATGGGCCAGTCTCCAAAGGATTTAAGAATCAACAATCTACAATTTTTTGGCCTTTCAAGAAATTGTGCTTATAGATTGCAAACCTAAGGTTAAAACCATGACAGGGGCATACTATGTAAACATATAAACTTGTCTACAGAAGGTCAATAAAACGAGAAACGCGAGGAAAGTTGACAAGAAGTGCTTCCTTACTCTATGATAATGTTGGCAAGATTCCTATTATCTATTTGCTAAGGCATCGCGTGATTTTGAAGAATTTAAGTGTTTTTCCTACCTTTGTCCTGGTGTCTTTTTCTAAACGATCATTATTACTTAATATTGACAAAATAAAGTTCTTTTCTAAAGCAAGAATCGGGAAATTTCAATCTTGCTGCTTGATGTGTGATGCTTGAAGAAATTGAGTTCTTCAAGCATCATGAAGCAATTATGCAATGCAAAATTTGATAAGACATGAAGATCTAGTTTCAACAAATAAAATATGGGTGTATTTATTGGAGTCCAACTTTGGTAACGTGTAACAAACACATTTCCAATCCCATATCAACAATTGCAACAATCGAAATCACCCAATCTCTTACGCACACATCCACAGCAACCTCAGATCTCCATTCGTCCGCCCCGCATAGAAATTCAAAGTAAACACATCAAGATCGGGCACTTAGGAATCAATTTTCTGCATCAACTCCCCACCTCTGGCCCCCCATTTCGCTCTTACGCACCGCTCGAGGATTCCGCCCGCGAAAACAAACAGTTCCATCTGATAAAATAAGACGCGCATTCGCCAAATCTTTGCGCAATTACTTTCCGGAAATCAAATATTATTGTTTATTATTAATTAAAAGTTTTAGTAGAACGCCTCCCTTGGGGGACCCCCGCCGGTACAACCTTATAAATCCTCTTATAACTTTTATAACAACTCCCCCAACTCGGATCAAGCGGGAAGGGTGGATTTTCGTACCGAACGCGCGGTTTTTGGGGTGTGAGCGTTGGCGAATTTTCTTCTAGCTGGAGCCGGGGGGATTTTAGATTCAGTAGTCTCTCTTATAGTTCTTGAGTTGTGAGTGCGGTAAATATTTGAATTCTCCAAATTCAAATATTTTTGATGGGTTTCATGTAAAGATTGGAGGACAATTTTCTGGTTATCGCTCTAAATATATTTGGACATCTTAGATATTGAACCGAAACTGTACAACGATGCTTTGAAATAATCCTGTACTGATACAATTCCATAAAAATTTAAACTCATTTGAACTTCTAACCCGCTCAACCAATTAACCCCATTCCTGAAGTCGTTACATTAATCAATCTCATAAGAAGAAAGCTTAACGCAGCAAAATGGCCGTCGCACTACACCCGACTAAATGGGGAGATGTTAGTCGAGTCGGTGTGTTAGTACGGGGCTCATTACTTATTTACTGCTCACTATCGATTTCTCATTTGGAGAGACTACGAACTCGCGCCCCTGTAAGTAAGTCTGCTTTATCCGATTCGCCATCTGCAATAATTTCTAGTGACACGTACCACTGGTCTTGTAAAACCCTTGCTCGGCAAATTCTGACGATGTAATTATGATCCGTTCGCGATATAGTCGCTACAAGGGATATGGGGGTTGGAGGATATTTTTCATGTGCTTAGTTATAAGGAAAATTGGGCGTTACGAATGACGCTCTGGAATAAAGGATTATATAAAAGGAATACGTGTGGAGCGAAGGTACTTTTAGGGTAGGAGAAAGAATAACGGACTATTCATCAAACCTTGCGGTACTCCAGAATTTTAAATATTTACTGAAAAAAAATTCTTTATCTGCTAACTATCAATATGTTTACGCTATCACTGTTGACAACTTATTGCGTAGCTACTTAAAAAATAAATATTGATATTATAATTCTTTACGTTGGTTTGAAAGCTATTTATCAAATCGTAAACAAAAAGTAGTGATTGATGAATACTCATCTAATATACGCACTGTAGATAGAGGAGTACCGCAGGGCTCTGTTATGGGTCCCTCACTTTTCCTAATATATATAAATGATTCACCTTTATCTTTAAACTTAGCTACAAACATTGCGCTTTATGCTGACGACATTAATGTTTTAATCAGCTCTATTGATGTTTCACGTGCTTTTGAATTGGCAGGTTCTTTGTATACGAGAGTTTGTGAGTGGCTCTCTACCAATAACTTAGAAATTAATAATGACAAGACTAAATGTATTTTGTTCCATAATAAATATAAATATAACGTTCCTAACTTTAATTTAAACGGTAAACTGATAGAATTAAATGTATCTTCTAGATTACTTGGACTCATTATTGATGAAGATCTCAAATGGAATATCCATATTGATAAGTTTTGCTGCGACTTGTCACAAATATGTTACGCTCTTTATAATTTAAAAAGATCTTGCAATACGTATATCCTTAAAGTTATTACTTCTCTCACTTTCACTCAAAAATGACTTTCGGAATCATTCACTGGGGCTCTGGTATAGGCGTAGATCGTATCTTTTTACTGCAAAAGAGAGCAGTTCGCATTATTTTTGATTTGTCGTATCACGAATCCTGCAGGGACACTTTCAAAACACAGAAAATTTTAACCCTATTTGATGCATACATTCTTGAAGTGTTATGTTTTGTCTTCAAATATAAGTCGGAATTTTATACTGACATTGCGCATGATTATAATGTACGACAGACAAATTATCTGCTGCCTCCGATGCACCGGACAACCCTTTTTCAAAAAAATTTAACTTTCTTGGGGTGTAAACTATTTAATAACTTACCAAATGATATCAAGATATGTAATAATTTTAAAAGTTTCAAACTAAAAGTTAAAAGACATTTACTTGCACTCTCTTGTTATTCGTTAAACGATTACTTATCATTTCAATAGTTCTGAGCTGTATATATATATTTTTTGATGTATTCTTTGTATTTTCCTTGATCTTTGTAAATTGACGTTATTTTGTATGGGTTTTTGCCATAATTTGAAATAAAGATTATTATTATTATAACACTTAACATGTAACAGCTTAATAGCAATATTGCGATGCTACATCGAAAACATTTGACACACCATTTTACTCGAGTTATCTCTGTATGGTCTAAAAGGAATAACTTTTGACCTATTTAAATCCTTCTTGTCACACAGGAAGTCATTGCTTTGTTTATTGGGAGAGAGAAACAACACATTTAAGTGCTTTTATTCGGATGCCTGGTATGTTACGAGCGGCGTGCCACAAGGTTCTATACTCAGGCCAACATTATTTCTATTATACGTTAATGATTTAGAACGTGCACTTAGGCAGTGCTTGCTGACGCAGTATGCTGACGACACGAGTTGTGTTGTTTCTGGTAATCTTGAGCATATTTCAGACATGGCAAATTCAGTAGTGAGTAACATGATTACATGGAAAAATCAACAAAAATTGTACAAACAAGGGCTAAACATGATCTGTCTGTGTCCCTCACAGCACTGCATTACATGAAACAGCGCTGTATTATAATACGGTACAGGTTTTTAATAAGCTCCTCCCTCGATATTAAAGTCGCTGTAACTGAAATTAGTTTTAAAAAAATCCTTTTTAATTATCTCATAAACAAGTCTTTTTATATGTGTCAATGAATTTTTATTATCATGACTGTCATATTTTTGTTTTTATTTAGAAGTTTACTAATAATGAATCTATATGCTATATTTTAGAATTATCAGTGGTACCCGAGTGAAATTAGAACTATGCACGTAGAATAGAATTATATTTAAAATATTGTGGAGTGCCACCAGGTTGGTTGAATGGACCCTTCTTCTTTACCCTTCTTTACCCTATCTTAAACAACAGTTCTACGTGCATTGTTTTAATTTCACTCGAGTACCACTGATAGTTCCAAAATATAGCATATAGCTTCATAATTAGTAAAACTTTTTAAATAAAAACAAAAATATCGCAGTCATGATAATAAAAATTCATTGACACATATAAAAAGACTTGTCAAAAATAAGATTCATGATAGCTGTCAAGATATTTATGCTGTTCAAATCTTACAATATTTGCTGAAAATAAAATCATTAGTACTTTAATTTTTAAAATATTTATAAGGAACTGTTATATAACACTGTTGCTGATATGATTTCTTTTTTTACTTTCAGGTAAGTTCACCATCTCCAGTAGCGTTATATCTCCACAACCCACAGTCCTAATTTCCCCCAGTACAGTACAATACAGCTGGGTAATTTGGTAAGTAATAATTTACCTCGCATTCGATTTCGGCTTAGTGTTCGGCTTCGAACTTTCTACTCGAATAACGACTAGAATAATCTCCTTATCTTATATAACGGAGGCGTGCTATGCTACAGATAATAACAGTTGATTAATAATAATAATAATTTGACACAACGGTGCGCTGTTATTAGAAAATCTACTTGAACTACTACTGCGGCGATGCATGGTTACGTCTATAGTCACTCGCAACTAATCATAATTACCAACCTACGGAGCGTCATCGCGCTTGAACTATGTACTTTTGTCAAATAATACGGCAATTTACCCCCTGATGTGTGCGCTCTATATTCGAGTGGGGTTGCTATACTATTAATAAATATACAAAAGTATGAGGGGTGATAATACTAATATATGTTTAATCGATAAGGTAGCACGTGCGTAAGTATAATTTGGACATAAATAAACAGAAGTGTGACTAATTATACTATATATTTGTTATTGCGGCAAGCTTTTAGACATGTAAGGTTATATAGCTTTATACACTTCTAGACAAAATTAAAGGAGCAACGAATAAACTTGAAATAACATTTCGAATTTACAAGTTATTTTCAATAGACTTTTTACATGTCATAAATTGACGTTTATTAACACAATTCAAATAGTGTGCAATGAAACAAGTAACAATAGGAAGATATTCTCTGCTAGGAAGCGAAATATCAACAAAAAGGTCTAATTGTTGACAGCGTCCTAAGTCATTTAATTAAGATAGGTGCCAGAAGAAATATCTCAAATGATTATTCTTCTTCGTGATTGATATTCACAAAGGGAAGTTGCTGAAATTCTAAACACCAACAAATCTGTGATACAGAGGACCGGAGCACGATTCAGAAATACTAGCAGTTTTCTAAAGAAGACAAGGTGTTAAACAACATCCAGAGAAGATCGCTATATCGAACTTCAGAGTTTAAAGGTTTGTAACAACTTTTAAATTAAAAAATGATCTTCGATTAGCAACTGGAAAAGAAATTTCTACCAAAACAGTAAGAAGAAGATTGGAAGAAGTCAATTTGGTTGTTAGAAAGTCAGCAACTGGTCAATTATAACAGCTACGCACAAAAGTAATCGCTTTAACTTTTGTCAAAATTATCAAGGTTGGGATGAGGTGCTGTGGAGCTGCGTTTTGTTTTCGGACAAGTCTAGATTTCATCTAAATGGCAATGATGGCCATGTTCATGTCATACAAAGACGAGGTGAGGGATTTGCACCATGTAACATTGGGGAATTTGACAAATATGGTGGGGGTCTGTAATGATTTGAGGTGACATACAATTTATTGGTGATACAGAATTGGTTTTGATACAAAATGGGTCACTAACTGGAAGGATATATAGAGATGAAGTTATGTTAGGTACCACATATTCAGCCATTTGTCGAAAATTTCGGCAATGGAGTCATTTTTATTCGCGACAATGCCAAACCTCATACAGCTAACATTGTCACAGCTATGTTGAACGATGCAAATATCAAACGTTTGGAGTGGCCTACCAAAAGCCTCGATCTCAATCCTATTGCGCAACAAAAATAAAAAAAAAAATACCTAGACAGTGAGTAACACTGCATGAGCTTTCTAACATGCTTCTTCAAGAATGGAAACAGTTTCCTCAAGAGAGGATCGGAAACTTAATCTTAAACATGCCAAGAAGATTAGCTGCACGTATTGCTACTTTTTACAGACGTTTCGTCCACGAAAGGGACATCTGTAGAGCTACTGCTCGTGCTGTTAACCTAAAACTGAGACTAACACACGGGGACGAATTTATATAGGAGTAACAGTTGCTTGGAAAAAGAAAAGACTTGCAGATGCTGTGTAGGAGATAAGCGGTTCAGGTTATTAGGATATTTATGGATTTCATTGGATTCTCAGATTTTACCGCTGTGGGAGTGAGGATTACAGGATAGGATTTAGACGGAGTTGAATTGGATTTGGTGGTCAGTTTCCAACCTATGCTCAGCAAGTGCAAACCCATTTACGCGCAATCCCATAGTACAACACTCGTGTTCTCCAACAGTCCTACCCAACCTTATACTCTTGGATATAAGGAAGATAGGGAGTGGATTGATGTGGAATGGGTTGTGTTCAGATATGTTGGATCTAGGATGTAGATGCCGATTTAGGTATGCTGGTTCTGACGTTTAGGATGGTTATTCTTGATTACATGGTATAGCTCTCTGCATACGGAATTAGGTTCGGATATGGCTATAATCCATTTAATTTTTATGACATTCTTAAAAAATTAATCTATTTCTGCTAATTACTGTAATAAATCCTACGTGAGGGAAAAAAAAAATCATGGGAAGAATTCCTCTTAAAAATTTATTACAGTAATTAGCAGAAATATTTAAATTATTTAATGATTTAGTGCTGTCAAGAAGCTTGCAATCCTTGTATTATGACATCGTTCTTTTGGACAGGGTGGTTGTCCACCAACCACCCTGTGTTAGTGGACCAACCACCCTGTGTTGATGGACAACCACTCTGTCCAAAAGAACGATGTCATAATGCAAGAATGGCAAGCTTCTTGACAGCATGAAATCATTAAGTAATTTATATATTTGTTGTTAATTACTGTAATAAATTTTTAAGAGGTATTCTTCCCATGATTGTTTTTTTCTCTTCACACAGGATTTAAGTGATCGGAATGTGTAGGTTTGCGGTAAAATAAATGTCCGCAAGAACTATCAGAGTGACGATTCACTAGAGCTTTTAAGAAAGGAGGAGTACTGTCTGACTCGACTTCCATGATGAATTTAATAATTGTGGTATTTTGGGAATTAGGGAATGTGGGATTCGATACAACGCCAAATTAAGAATGACATGTGTGGACATAACTTGATATTTATAATTTTGCATGAGTAAGCCTCACATATACCCTAGAATTCTTTTTTCTCTTCCCTATCTTATAAATAAAATTCTTAAATTCACCAATTTACATCTCTAAACACAACAATGCCACAAACTCCCCCAAAATACACTTACTTATCTGTTTTCTAAATCTCATCCGTATACACACTTCCCAAATTCCTCTTAAGATAAGCCGAAAATTTCGTCTACCACCTCCCTCTGCCTCCCTCCCTCCCTGCGTCACAACGTCTCCCCCACTTCTCCATCTGAAATACTATCCCTTATCTCCTTTATTTCGGCGAAAGTTTAGAATTACACGCGATTCCCTGGATAGACACGTTTACACAAGGGCAAAGGCACCCCCGTTCGCCCCCCCCCCCCCCTCCAAAAACAGGCTTTTAATCCGCCCCGAACAGAAAGGGATCAAGTTGGCCGTCGTCCAAAAAACTGTCAAATTCAATCGACCGCCTGCGGGCTCGTTAGAGTATATCGCCACCCGCTCTCGGTGTTTGCTTCTTCGGCTCGTGTGTTTTTGGAACTGTTTTAAGTCTATTATACGAAGCACCGTTTTTCGCCTTCCGGGGCGAAAGGGAAGAGAAAACGGCAATCAATTTTTTTTCTTTTATTTCTTCTTCGCGGGGTTCGACAGCTTCAACAGGGTCACGGGGCATATGTAAATATGTTCGGGTCGAGTTTTTTAGTCGCCTCTTCGCCCGCGAGGAGGTGGAGTAACAGGTGTTTACAAATCAGGTTTTGTGAGAGGCGCTTTCGATATTCATTACCTTGTCGTCCTGCTGTAACTGAGGTTAAGTTTATGAAGTGTTTTTTTTGCTTCGGATGGCGGTGATTGTGACTGTTGCAACGTGTTTTTGGAGGTGGAAAATAATGATGTATTGATTGAAGTCAATGATAGTCAAAAGGACTATATTTGCATAAACATGTGACATAAGGATTGTGGCACTTACACGGAAACACCCACAACTCAAATACCGATTTCAATGAAATTCTACAGACTGGTGGTAGAAGCACTACGCATTTTTTTTTCTGCCCAATCGCCCAATTTAAGGGTACAATTTTTAGGAGTATCTCCGAAATTATAACAGATATTAAAAAAAAAATTAACATAATTTGCAGCAGGTTATATGGTCCACAAGATAACGTAACCTATCTTCCCAAGAAGCTAATAATGGGGGAGGGAGTACGTCCCTCCCCCAAATTTTAATTTCTCTTGAATGATAAATAATTTCTCTTGTTTTTTTCGCTTAAGAAAAAAGGTGCTTTTACGTAGAAACCTGGTATTTATTAATTCTTATTTTATTTTTCTCCGGGAGATTTTATCATTATTTGAGGTGTTTATTCGGTAATTATTGCTGTATTCTCCTCAAACTAGAGTAAATAACGGTATCTTAATGTCATTTACTGGTTGTTCATTTAAATTCTATGTTGGTTTGCCTGGCAGAGATAACAATCGAAGACCGATAACTGTTCCTTTTAGTAGTAGTATGATTATCCGTAAGCTCCTAGAACAATTTTTACGCCGCACACTTAGAAATATCGAAGTTCCACAAAGTGTTTACCTAAAAAGTATCGATCTATCATCTTAATAATATAAATCCATACTTTTACCTGAATAATCGCCAAGATTTTCCTATAAAATTTCCTGAGAAGAATCCCGGGTAGAATACCACTCCATGATTTGACCGTTATTGAAGGCCCCCGAATCGAACTTGACCAGAGATTTACCTGCCACACCTACAGGTAGAGCTATCCATATCTCGCATCCAAGGTATTTCATCAAGTGTATCCCACCTAAAAAGAGAATAATTATTTGGTTTCAATTGAATGTTAACCGGTAAATTAGATTTTTATAATTTATGTTCACGATACGTTAATTTGGGGTTAAGATTGTAAGAACCGCCATTATTTTAATTATTTTAGGACTTTTAATATTTAAAGGTTGTCTTGAAAATCGGCACTATGTATGTATGTAAATAGAAGGGTGGTGTTACACTGCGACCTAAAAGATCTATTGTGTCCCCTATTCTTGCTGCTTTACAGCTGGCCTTCCAATCCTATTCCTTTTAGAAAGTGTAGGATGTCAGAGGGCTCCAGTCTAGGTAAGTCTCCCTCTTCGATTTCACATGCTCCCAGGTACAATGCCCTCGAGTTGCACAGTGCTACGCAGTTTGAGAGGAGGTGGATGGATGTTTCATCTTGTTCCCCACAAAACCTGCATTCAGGATCTTTTTCCAATCCAAGCTTACTCAGGTGTCCTTTCAGTCTACAATGGCCTGAAAGTATTCCTGTTAATATGCGAACATTGTTCTTACTCAGGTTGATGCATTCTGTAAAACTCTTCTGGTTATAAGTTCCCAGAAGAATTTTACTTTGCCTCATTCCCTGGAGATTTTCCCAGTAACTGGATTTTCTCTGCTCCATTTCCATTTTTAGTTTCTTCAGTATTGTACTGCTACTTAACTCGCAAAAGGGTTCAGGCCCTACAAAAGGCATTCCAGCCCTTTTTTTTGCGAGGTTATCCGTTATTTCGTTTCCTTCCACTCCTGTGTGACCCGGAACCCACAGGAGGGTTACTTTATTTCTTTTGCCTAGCTCATTTAGTTTCCCTAGGCATTCCCAGACCATCTTGGAGCTGATTTCATATGAGTTCAGCGCCTTGATGGCTGCTTGACTATCAGACACGATGATAATCACCTGCTTCCGATAGTTCCTATCCATAATGAACTGAACACAATCTTCCAATAGCGACACTAAGTTGGTCTATGATTATAGGGATCTTTACATATATCGATAACACGAATAGTTGATAATACTTTTCTTACAAATTTAGTTTGGCCATTTACGGATAGATGACTCTGATTTAAATTTACCGAGTATAATTTTGACGTTTCTTTAACCTTATTTATTTAAAGTGCCAGGCAAGTTTGGATAGAGATTTTTGTATTAAATAATTTATTTATATATTTATGCTTCCAACATACGCACCATGATCTGAGTGTCTCAAAATTGATAAAACATAGCTTTGTTTGGTATCTAAATAAAGAGTTAGGCTTATATTGTTTTAAAATATTCTTTTATTGTACGTTTAGTGTGTTTTTCACGATATTTCATAATTACATTTTTTCAAATTTAAACAATCAGAGAAGAAGCTTTGGGGGCGCGCTCTTTAGGTAGACCTATTCGTTAGCAAGCGGCTGGAAAGCTAATTTGATAGGCAATCTGGTGCTGCTAGCAATATCCCGCGCCACCTAGCAGGTAGAAGGTCACTCATCATAATATTCACTCATTTATCAAAGAGGTCACTAGGTGAATAAAAACCACTAAATTGTTGTATTTATTGTTTTATTGAAGAAAAAAAGAAAATTTTCAAAATTAATTTTGTTTTTTGTTTTGAATATATTGAATCGAATTTATTAAACTTGATTGTAATATTATATTTTACTGAAGTTAAAAAAAAAATCCCGAACATTTGTTCTAAAAAACAGAGCAATATATTAACTATGTATAAAACTACCATAAAGTTTTATTCATATACATACCTTATTGTTCGAGGGTATGTAGTTCGTACAAGAAGTACCGTATTTTTCAGACTATAAGACGCACCTCAAATTTAGAAACGATTTATTGAAAAAAAAATATTTTAATGTTACCTTTGGGCCATAAGACGCACCTAAAGTTTGAGTTCATCTTTCTATGTAAAAAAAGCGCATCTTATAGTTCGAAAAATACGGTAAATGAGTAGGGTCCATGGAGACCATGTTTATTCACGAGAATTTTTTAACATACTCATACTATTACTTCGGTATTATGCTGTAATTGACAAACGAAATAGAATGTCAACCTATCAAACACGTCAGTAATAAAAAAATAAGTAAACAGGATATCTTGGCAATTTCTTTATCGCTTAATATAAATATCTAGGTATATAATATGGTTTTGAGATTGGAGTAGTTATGGCATGGTTCTAATATACAGTGAGGTCGTAAATGGTCCCCCCCTCCTGATAACTTTTGAATGGTATGAGATAGAGCAATGAAACAAAAACTAAGTGAAATTAGAGATAATTTGTGATTTTTTGCCTATAGAGATACGCACATGGCTTCTGATGTAAAATAGAGGGCGTAGCTATCTTTAAAATTTTAAATAGGAAGTAATTTCATTTAGAAGCTCATTTGGAAGATATTTCTATTACTTTTATGGCAATGCAAACAGTTTTACGATTTTCGAAATTTTTACCAACTTATCCAAGATTAATAATTGGAGTACTTACGTTACTTTTTCGATAGCCCTCGTATTCGCTTTTTGGATATAGTGTACAGAAACCTGTAATTACAGTAATCTGTAACATAAATAACCACACACATGACACATACACTGACAGATAAGACACTTTTGCTAAATTTTGCAAAACGTCATATTGTAAAATATGTCATATTTTACAGCAATCGCTTCCTAAGTCACATAAAACCACAATATTTATACGAGGGCTATAGAAAAAGTATCGTAAGTACTCCAATTTTATTAATCTTGGATAAGTTGGTAAAAATTTCGAAAATCGTAAAACTGTTTGCATTGCCATAAAAGTAATAGAAATATCTTCCAAATGAGCTTCTAAATGAAATTACTTCCTATTTAAAATTTTAAAGATAGCTACGCCCTCTATTTTACATCGAAGCCATGTGCGTATCTCTATAGGCAAAAAATCACAAATTATCTCTAATTTCACTTGGTTTTTGTTTCATTGCTCTATCTCACACCATTCAAAAGTTATCAGGAGGGGGGGACCATTTACGACCTCACTGTATATTAGAACCATGCCATAACTACTCCAATCTCAGAACCATATTATATACCTAGATATTTATATTAAGCGATAAAGAAATTGCCAAGATATCCTGTTTACTCCAGTAGCTCCGCTCTTATCGGAGATAAGTCTTTGTTCGCTCGTAAAAGGAGAAGTTCCATCGTCTCAGTCGCCCAGTCGCCGTCGAGGAAAGACCTTCAAATTGGATTAGTTTGCCCGCGCCCTATTCGCAATTAATCCGTCTTAATCGCATCTGCACTTCCGACCGTGGAAGCCACCGTGGAACTTCAAACGACGTCAGAGCGGAATCTCTCAAAAATAAATTTCTTTCGGCCAATTCCTTGTTCTCGGGCTTTTGTTAGCGCGGCTCGGAGGAAAATTATACGTTGAGAGATTCGGTACACAAAGGAGGCGGTAATCGGTGAAGGGAAACTAGTCGTAGGGCTGGAAAGCGTGTCCTGCTCACAAAGGTCGAGGACGTAAAAAGTAGATGCCGGTTCTAATAATCTAGGAAAGCCTATGAGTTTGATCGTTCTCTGCTGTATCAAATTGTAGAGACTTTCTTTTATTTTTTTAGGGAAAACTGTTTACTGTTAACTCACAGTTCTACATAAGAGCAATGTTCTTTAAACAAATCGTTTATTAATTGTTTTTCTATATTCTTTGTATTAACAACTTATCCCCATTTAACTGACATTGTAGCTCATTGACTTTCGGAAATAGCAATTCTTTGTTCGTTGTGTTGGTGTAAATTGAAAAGGCTGTGTAGAATTTTGTGGATGCGTTGGTGCTGGATTTGTCACTTATACGTTGATGTGTTTAAATAACAAAACACACAAAACCCTTTTTTTGTGATTTCATATATTTACATAGTAAGATATTTACAAATGTATTGTCGCTTGAAATGTCGGAACAGAACTGTTTATTACAATATGATTTTGAACTAGTAGTTCCTTGTTGTTACACTGACCATTTTTCCTTGGTGGGGTTACAAAAGTGATTGCGTGTAGTGGACAAAGGAACTTTAGTGGTCGTAAATTACAAATGAAGAGGGTGTCTGACAGAATAAAGAAAGAATCGAAAAAGGGAAAGCTGTCTTCACTTTTAACTTCTTAGAACTGAAGGAACTTAAATCTAAATATGGTTGTGTAACAAAACTAAACTACGGAGTCGGGTTAGGACAAAACAAATGTATATAATTCTTGTTATAAACAGGCTGAAATTATCAAAATTTTAAAGGCAGCTTATGAAGCAGATGATCCCTTTCTTGCTAACTCATCGGCTTTTTCGTTTCCTTCGATTGCTGAATGTCCGGGCACCCACAGCAAAGTGGTTTTATTGTAGTCTGTAAGGCTGTTCACTTCTCGAATCCATCCCCCAAGCTAGCACCCCAACATTCTCGATTGTATCTTGGAGTTCACTTGTACCCTCAATATCGTCTGCCTGTGGTTACCTACTAAACACTATTTTTAAATCGTTAATAGTGCAAATTTCGTAAAATTGGGATATATTTTTGTAATTATTCTATTATTATTTCGCCTGACAAGCTAAAAAAAAAAATAGCTTAGGCGTTACCACCCCTTAAAAAAAAAAATTGCAATTATATCAATACAGGTCCGTACACAATGTAATTTCGCGAATATTGCAAGTAAAAAGATGCAGTATTAAAGTGTGATTGTTTTCGCAAATATTTATTTAAAGCTACGATTCATCACAAACACTATACTATCAGATTCACTACTGATTACGAGAAATCAAAGCAGCAATTGAACCATATCGTAAAGGAATCAAACACAGTCAGTCGGATAACTTTATTTGTGGCGTAATTCCTGAAGCTATAATATCAAGTTAGCTGCGTAAATTAATATAATCAATCAGTGTTAATTGACGGAGCCTGCATGCACTTATCAGATTAGTTAAAGAGAAACTGGGATAATGACATCATCCCCTATTGCTTAATAGGTCAATCAAACTGTTGTCGGTACTCTGACTGTCACAGAAACATAGTTTATATACATTAGAATAGTAATAGGCAATCGCCCCTCGTTTTTGTGCAGTTGATTTAGATTTTTGTTTGTTTCGTGGTAGTAGCGGGAATTGGATTAATAATTTTCGCATTTTCCCAATTAATAAAAGATCATGCTTAACAATTTGTATCATTAAACACTTAGCGTTTATTCTAAGAAATAATTTATCGATTCGTTAGCAGGCACCTGAAAAGATGTCTTGCTAGTTGGGCTAGAACATCCACAAGTGTCTCGCGCCATCTAGCAGACAGATAAAGGTCACTGTTTATAATTGAAATTACATAACAGAGAGGTCGCTAGGATCGAATAAAATGTTCAAAATCTCATAATAATATTTACTGAAATCGGTAATTTATGAAATTAAAATAATATATTGTATTTTATGTTATAATAAATTTAAAAATTAATATTTGAGGCGTTTCATATATATTGCTACATAATTTTATGTATGTGTTCGTTAATCACCATTTTAATCGTTTCAATTATAACGATTAATTTTTATGACTTTTATAATCATAATTTGACTAAACAGCAAACGTTAAAAGAATATCAGAGTTCGCCGTTTTTTATTTCATCGGTTTCTGCTTGAAGCGAATATCGCAGCTCCGCAAACAAAAAAAAAAAACAATAATAATAACGACAAACGAGCCAAATAAAACAAAAGCGCTCCAGTAAAGCGTAGATTTTAAAAATGCGCACAAAGGGATACATATTCCGTTGGAGGGGTGACCGGGCGGCCGTTAGCAGGCCATAAACAAGTCGGGAGGAGGTTGAATGAGGGGTGAGCGGCGTCTATCGGCGCCGCATTTTTGTAGCGACGACGTTCCTACAAACATACGGTTAATATTTAATATCTGCCACGCACATCAAATATACTTTGTAATCAACGAGTATAGCTCAAGGGAATTAGGTCGACGTTTCTACGAGTATTTTTTGGATATGTGAATGTTCTTTTTGTAGTGTATATATGTACACGCGTTGTAGGATAGGAAATCCAAATATGACACATATATGCCATGTTTGCGCAGGGTGGAAATAAATAATTCAGCTTCCCAAAAAATAACCTCTACAAAGTGTAAGGAATGGAAAGCTCTTTTCCATATTTTGGTGCAGACTGTGGCTCAAAGGACGACATGCAGAATGATCAGGGAGGAAGTATTAACCACAGGTCACAATCTCCTCGGGGTGATTAAACCCGGAAATATGTCAAAAAAAAAATCAGCCTTGTGAAACAATTGCCACAAAAGCTTTAAAGATTAAAGTGGTAGAATTGAATCAAAACAATATCTTTAACCTTAATCGACATGCCTTCATTTTTCTTTTTTAGATTAGATTAGATTTAAAAGAGATAACATTCCGGCAAACACTAGTGTCTATTGTAGAACGTTTATCCGACAATTTCAAGCTTTTAAGGTAGCTCAAAATTTTGCTGAAGAAGATGGTTTCCAGGTCTTCTAGGGAAATCTTCCCAAAGATCAAATGCCTGATTCTCGTGGCACCAGTACAGTAGCAAAGTCCCTCTTTCTCATTTAGTCTCATTAGATAACCTGGGTCTCTGATGGTGTCTTCTGAATCTGCAGTGACATGTAAAGGCAGAAACAATTACTTTGACATTTCTGCTATCAAGTTCAAGTAGTTCTTTCTTGCCATTTGTTAAACCGCGAGCAAAAGCACCATTCGACTGGCTGTTACTTTTTTTCCATCAAAAACAATGATAAAATTACTAAAAGAAATATTAATGCTAACTACCACTCGCCCAGTACCATTGTATTATCTTGTTACGAATTTAGGATTCCGTTTGCAATTGTTTGTTTGAACGATGACGATTCGACGCGATTTTCGTCAATATGTTTTGCTCAGGTTCAATATTTTACTAGTTGTATCATTTTTATTTCCTCCCCCAGTTGATCTGAAACTTTCGTACCTCTTCAAAGATTCCATGTTTCCTCCACCATCAATCAGCAACATAGCTGAGGTGCGTCTTAAACAGTACCCAGTCTTAGTCTTAGTGATTGGTCAATTTCAGAAAAAATTGCCACTTTTCTGGAAGTACCTGCTATGGCATGAACTCCCACTACACTTCTAGAACAATTTCCATTTTGACATTTCAAAGAAAAAAATATCTTTTCTGGCATATTTTTTGATCTGAATGAAGTGATATATTTTCAGAATGATCACTAAAGAACGAACCTTCCTTGTCTTACTGTCAGGAATTTTTATAAGAATAAAATTTCCATATCTTCCATGTCATTAGTAGTCATTATTACCATTTCATCGCATGACCTGGATACTCCAATTAATAGAATAATCTAAATAAGTTATCCTGTATTAAAGTACAATTGAAATTGAACTGAATTTACTTAAAGTATACATCGTATGACGCTTCACATAAAAGTCATACTGTGCTTTGTTGAATATTCTCAACTTCTTAATACAATATCCTTCATTGGTCTTTTTCAGGAAGGCCTGTAACTTTAAGTGTTGACTTATATACAATATTGCTATAGAAGTAGGTGTTTTGAATATAATTTAGAGTCATTTAAAACATGTTTTAAAGCCTAATAAACGAGTAATTATAAGTTGAAGTGCATACTCGGTTGCCTAGTCTACAGGCAAAATTTGAATTTGTTAAAAATGACTATAAAAGAGACCATATTAAACAAGAGGTGCTAATTATAGCCTTATTATAATGTGAACTTATTTTATTTGTTAATTCAATCTTACCTGGTATTTTTATCATTTTTTTATGCTCCGGGAGATTTTTAATTCTTTCGGATGTTTATTCGGTAATAATTCCTGTATTCCCCTCAAATTAGAGTAAATAACGATATCTTAATGTCAGTTACTGGTTGTTCATTTGAATTCTATATCGATTACCTGATAGCGAGAACAATCGAAGACAGATCACTGTTATTTTTAGTTTCAATTATTTATTCTGCCTGTGGCACAAGAGGCGACAGTTGTTCGTAAGCTCCTATAACAATTTTATTGTTAAGTTTGTATGAAGCTCCATTATTTTAGTTATTTTTAAATTTAGTTTGGCCATTTATGGAAGATGACTCTGATTTAAATATACTGAATAATTTTGGCGTTTCTTTAACCTTATTTATTTAAAGTGGCAAACAAGTTTGGACACGGATTTTGAGTTATATAATTTGTTTTATAAAGTATTTATGATCTGAGAGTTTCAAAATTGATAAAACAATGGCGTTAATTGGCATTTAACTAAAGAGATACGCCTGTATTGTTTTAAAACAATTTTATTGCACGTTTAGTGTGTTTTTACAACGATATATGATCCATGATTTGACCGTTATTGAAGGCCCCCTAATCGAACTTGACCCAAGATTGACCTGCCACACCTACAGTTAGAGCTGTCCATATTCGCATCCAAGGTATTTAATCAAGTGTATCCCACCTAAAAAAGAGAATAATTATTTAGTTTCAATTCAATGTTAACCGGTAAATTAGATGTTTATAATTTATGTTCACGACACGTTAATTTGGGGTTAAGATTGTAAGAACCGCCATTATTTTAATTATTTTAGCACTTCTAATATTTAAAGGTTGTCTCGATAATCTACACTAAGTTGGTTTATGATTATAGGGATCTTTACATATATCGATAACACGAATAGTTGATGATAGTTTTGTTACAAATTTAGTTTGGCCATTTACGGATAGATGACTCTGATTTAAATTTACCAAGTATAATTTTGACGTTTTTTTAACCTCATTTATTTAAAGTGCCGGGCAAGTTTGGATAGACATTTTTGTAGTAAATAATTTATTTATATTCTTTTTTTTTATATATTTATAGCGTTATTTGGCATTTAACTAAAGAGATACGCCTTGATATTGTTTTAAAACATTCTTTTATTGCACTTTTAGTGTGTTTTTACAACGATATATGATAATTACATTTATTTTTCAATTTTAAACAATCAGAGAAGGGGCACGATGTTACTTCTTTTGCTTCTTCCTTAATAATTTTCATTATTTGATTGGCGCTTACTCACTAATTGCTTACCAATATCCCTAGACGCTCGGTAGCAAATTTTATTTGGAGAGAAAGTAACTTTGTATAAAATAATATACACAGAGATTCAAAATGATTGTCAATTCCGCTCCTATAGATAGTAACAGGGTGTAGGTATATGCCGCGTGTTTGTAATGAAGGTTTGAACTAAGTCAGTGTTGGAACATAAGAAAGTAAACGGATCTGTCATAAATAAGAAAACGTAACCTATATTGAACTCGCATTATATAAAACGACTATGGATTGGTGTTTCTGCTTGTAAAAATGAAATGTAATTAATTTAACTTTACTAAATTATGATTTTACAATTCAGTACTAACTGGTGTTTAACTAAATTTATTTATTACTTTAAATTATAACATACAATTAGTATAATTATTAAGTGACAAACTGCGTCTCTCAGTTCTTCTATGGTAGCATGGGGTTTCTATAGATCCTATTTTTTAGATAGCCGAACATGAAGTAATCTAATCGGATTAGATCAGGTGATCTTGGTGGCCATCTTTGTGCTCTAACGAACCTGTCAGCAAAAAACTGTTGAAGATATTGGCAGGTTTGTCGAGCAGTATGTGCTGGAGCATTATTGTGCTGAAAATAACCTGCTTCAAGCTCATTTTCTTGTAACGCTGCAATAAACAATTCCAACATCTGTGGTAACGTGGGTTGTTACAGTTCCTGGAAGAAAATTGGCCCTATTATTCGTTGCCTGGACATAGCTATCCAAATTCCAACTTTTACGGGATGCAATTGCGTTTCTCGAAATTCGTGTGGATTTTCTGCAGACCAGATACAACAGTTTTGTAAATTGATATAGTCTGTTAGATAAAAACCCAGCCTTCATCGAGAAAATGATTTGTTTAGCAAGTCATCGTCCCTTAAATTGTTATTAAATCAATGACAATATTCCAATCGCCTATCGTAATCTAATGGTAATAATTCTTGTACCGTAGAAACTTTAGAGGGATGAAAATGTAACTTTCTTTTGACAGCTCATTGCGCTGAAGTGTATGATAAGCCTATAAAATTATAAAATGTAATAAACTATTTCACTTAATGTTAATATTGATTTTTTACCTGTTTGTTGAGCTATTTACACAGATAAATTCCTTATTTTCTGACAGTATTCCGAAATACTATTGTTGTGATATTAGATGTAAATATAAACGATTTGAAACAAATTTATAAGATAAATAATCGAAAGATACTATAACACGCACGCCAATGTCGCTAATGTCAAGAAAATTTCATTTAATGTATGATATTTGTATGTAGTTAACTTCGCTCATTAAATTGGTAATAAGTATAGATAATTTTTTCCGGAAAACAGTTTTTTTCTTACGACAATCATTTTGAATCACATGGTACTATTATTGTGATTATTTAATTGTGTGTATAGAGAATTATAAGTAATTGTTATAACTGTTGTTACACAATCTGGTATTCATCATTTAGAAAAAAAAAATTTAACCTGTATGGTGAAGTCCTGTTATAACAATTATAAAAGAAAAAACTTACTATATTCCTCCTGTCTTTATCAAAATTAACACACACATTACTACAAATAAACTCCCATTATCAATTATTAACCCTTCCTCGCTGGTAATTCGATTTATAAGCTTCCTATGCTAAACCCAACGGAGATTCCACCATTCTTAATCCAGTCACTACCCTCTACATTCACACAAATACAGACACACACACACAAAAGCAAAGCTGCAAGTGGCGTATGGCACAGACCGGCCCTTATCTAAATTTTCCCCACGCGCGCCTAATTTAAATGGGTTCAATTCGCACTAACGAGGCACATACACACACTCCGACGAACATTTCCGGAAAAACACGATCGGAGAATTTTCTGTGGGAAAAAAAACACACACACATACTCACAGGAAGAGGGTTAGAACCCTTTTAGCCCTTCTCTGAAAGGGTAAGATTCGGGTGGTCCTCGTAACTTTGATGCCTAGTGTCGCCCCCCCTCGGCTGACCTGAGAGTCCTAATTGCGCGAAAGGATTTCGGGATGCGAAATGGGGATGCTTGGTTCCAGCGGACGACACCATCCAGATGGGTTGTAGAGCGGAGAGGCAGGAGGAAGGGGGCTGTTTACAGCGCGCGCATCGCGCTGCCGCCATCTGTTGCCAGATAAATGTATAGTTTGCGCCTTTTGCATCAGGGCGGTAATTGCGTTGTAAATTTCCTGGGTTGTCCAGATTGTGCGAACAAAACAGTGCGGAATAAGCTAAGTTGGGTGGAAGGAAATTTGGGTCGGCCTATTTCTTTAGTAAAGTAAATAATGAAACTCTTAATTAATTAACTTAATTTGATAAAACATTAAAAGGATATGGTAGCGTGAAGCTAACTATAAGGTTTTCAAGTTGGCAAGCGACGTTAACGTCAAAATTGTATTGGAAAATAAATTAGGTCCCTTTTCTTAACAAATTCTTTAATTACAATACACAGGCCAGCGAATATAAACGAAAAAATTAGTAGCACATAACCTCATTAAAGCTTCACACCACTTCAAAATAGCATACACTTTGCTTCCTGTTTTAATCGTATTGTTTCTTCAAATGATTAGCGCAATCTGTACCAACTTTGATATGTCCTAGGATTTAGGTAAAATGGCATCTGCGTGGGTCCCGTCCATTGCGAACACTAGGGCCTAACATTGTAGAACCGATGTTATCATAAAATTAATCCAATAAGTCCAGGCTCTTAATCTAGCTCATAATTTAGTTGAATGAGATTGTTTTCAGGCCTTTTAGTGAAAAATCAACCTCCTCATACCTGATTTGATATTGTAGACCGATTATCTTTATTTAATTTTCGGAAAAAATGACAACTTGACTTTTTAAAAAAAAACATATCAACAACTTTTTTATTTAATACTTCTTGGAAACACTGTCAAAATCTCTAATGACGCACGGCGCTCACAGCTCGGCCTCTCCTGAGCAGAGCATTGCTCAATGCTTCCGTCTTCAAGCAGAAGGTCCGTCTTCTAAATCGGCCATCTCGCTAATGTCGTCACAAGTTTGGACATCTTCTTCCGACATGTCTTCTTCCAAACCTGTATAATGAACCCACGGCTTGATCCTTTCAAGTGGTAAAACACTTCTAAATAGTTTCTGTTTCAACTGGAAGCCTGAAATGTCGGTAACCAAATAACGATCATTGTCCAACACCTTAGCAATTTGATATGGACCAACAAACTTCTTGACACAGCTATCTTTTATTAAGTTAGCATTTGAACCAGTATCGATCAATGCAATGATCGCTTCAGTACCAACTACGCAAAATTCTGTGATATTTAGTTAAGTTCTTACTAGTTATCGTATTCACTGAATGATGTTGTTTCTTCTCGCCTTGTACGAGATTCAGGGCACTTACGCGATATGTGACCCGGTTTACGACAATTATAGCATAAAATGTCTTAAACTTCATTTGGTCGCGTCGTGCTTGTTTTCAAAAATTGTCTATCTCGCGCATCTTTTGAATTTCCCACACTCGGTAACATATTACGGTTTGTCTGTTCAGTCTTTCGCGGCGCACGAATACCAACCTCAGATTGTAAAAGTTTCATTGTGGCGAATAATTTTTTAATGTAGTATGCCTAGCCATTACAAGTTGCGTTCGTAATGTAAAATTTTCTATACCGCGAATAACATGCGATATCGTTTCAGCTTCGGTCATAGTTGCCTTTCTTGCTAACCGACATTTCTCACGAAAATAGTCTTCAAACCGTTCTGAACTTAACCATTTTCGCGAGCGTACACGGTCCACTAAAGTTGCAATGTCCTCTTTGACTTCAAACATATCGAACAAAGAAAGTTTAAGTTCATCCATGAGCAAGTTGTTAATTCACCTTGAATCATAAAATTCCTCGCGTTACCTTTTTTGTTACTCGCCAATATTTTGATTACACGGTCGGTACGTTGTAAAATTTGACTTGACCATCTACACAATTTACCCAGTCTTCAATGTCTATGTGACCTGATTCGCCAGTAAATACAGGAATTTGAGCTCCGACTTCGCTGAAGGGAATAGGTGTAGAAGTACTTACAGTTTTGCCGGCCATACTTTCATTTAAATTAGCATTTTCATGGTTTTTTCCTCAAGCTGTTTTGTAAGGGCATCCAATTGCTTCCAAATTCTTTGCAAGTCCATCGCTGCTTGCTGATTCTGCTACAGCTAGTCACTCTTCTCCTCAGCCTCCGTTTCACGTGCATTTTGCAAAGCTTCTCCACTCTTCTGACTCTTCTACGTTACGTCAGTAAATGTTCGCAATGATAAACTACACAAACACTGTTGTCCGAACAAAAAAACCCTCACAACCACGTATTTCTATTCAGGTCCAGCAACCAGTATTCTTGTATTGTAACAAACTTTTTACTTGTGTTCGTGGATCACTTTACATCCACATTCTGAAAATCTGTAGGCCGATTATCTTTATTTAATTTTCGGAAAAAATTACAACAACTTGACTTTTAAAAAAAACCTATCTACAACTTTTTTTATTTAATACTCCTTGGAAACACTGTCAAAATCTCTAATGATGCACGGCGCTCACAATATGAATATCAGATTCTGGTATGCAGAAGATGCTTTCTCGATGAGAGAAGATGTTTTCTCGTCCTCCAACACAATTGTCATGAGAGAGTCCGATGTTGTGTGGATGCTTTTTGAATCTGTTACAGTAACCTGTAAAGGCAGAAACTATTAACTCAGGAGACTAATGTCATCTCCTCCTACGCATCCTTTGGCAAATATGACATCCATTCTCTTATAATCTTCTCTCTCGGCGAAAATTGCGTTATCCGACCTCGTTTTTCGATTTTTCTAACGTCCGCAGTAATTTGCATTCATCCGCCGGCAGTTTCGGGGGTAGAATTAAATTACCCCACTAACGCTTGCGTAATTCGCTCCCATTTCAGCCGGTACGGCGATTCCGGTGCAGCAGGTAGAAACAAAACCGTGCATCGCCGTCGGGGTCTTTTTTCAAACCATACGCTCACCGGGCACACACATTCGCGCTTATGGAGCCGACGCTCAATTTGGTTAATTAACGGAATAGAACGTGTCTTGCGGTTCTTTTCCAATTATCCCTCGTTCGCGCCGGCGAAGATGAATTAACTGGAAAATTACATGACGGCGTAATAATTTTACGGAACCCCGATGGGGAAAACCGTTTTTTTTTTTTTGCTAAAGAAAATGTCAGCGGCAGTGATGGAGGAGGTGGGGAGGGCACCGGGGGGGTGAGATGATGCGATGCTACGGACGTTGATTCCGTATCCTTTCTCTTCGTCAGCGTCTAAGTCGTCTGTTTTCGAAGTTAGGTCGAAGTTTCCTTCGGATAGTAGTCTGTGTTTTCTTTTTGCAGTTAGTTGTTTTAGATAAGTTTGGGACGAGGTTTCTTCTCGTATCTACCCGAGTATCTACCGTTTATTTCGTAAGGTATCTGTTTGAAGACTCTGCGCGATCCAATAGATATTTTTACCTAGCCGAAGAGGAAATTGAAACGTATTATTCAGATGAGAAAGATATGTAAGATTAAAATTCTGGTGGATGCGCCTGTTTTAACTAAATTCTGCATTTAGTTACTACATAAATCTACGAGAAAAATCTGAAAAATGTTAGTATATCCTAATATGGAATTAGCAAAATATGCACAAGCCTCTAGCACTCTCGGTTATACAGGCTGTTCACATTAATTTTTTATTTTAAATGCAACATCCTGTATATCTTTTTACTGCCATTAAAATTCTCTTGCACATTGTTATAGAAGGAGATGCCAGGTTAGCTATATTCGCCTCATTCATTTCATTCATTCATTCAAGTTAGGGTGAGCACTTGATGTCCACTTGAGCTAGGTGCTCATTGTACCATATACCCTATTGATTCCCTTATTTCCACTCTAGCAGCTTAGTGTTCTCTATAAAGCCCAGTATCTTGTCCAGTGGAAACTTGAGGACCTTCGAGGGCTCCAATAGATCTCTCCCGAAATATGTCTGCCTGAATTCCTTCAGTTCCTTACATGTGCAGCTTACATGTAAACTCGTTTCCTCCTATAGTTCGCATCTTCTACACCCCTCACACTCATATCTATGTGGCCCACAAGCTGCTGGAGTTATTGACCCGACATGATGATCTGAGGTGATGTGTACTCGACCAATGATCGATGCATACTTCACTACCTCCTTTCCAAACAGAGCAGAATGTAGATACAACGAAGCGAACATTGGTGCAGGCAGACACTTGCTGGTTTACGGACGGGACGGTTCGAGAACAGATCAGAGTGTAGAAGTGAAGCTAAATTGAAATTTATGCCATGAGATGTGTGTGAGAGATTTTTTGAAAACAAAACATTTTTCAGGGACAGTCAGGTAATGCTGAAAGTATTAGAGATGCGTAAATGCAACTGGTAGCTGAATTAAAGTTGTGAAGATGCTGTAGATACATTAGGAACTGCTAATAATCTTTCCCAAATCTGGGTACCCGAGTATTCATTTATTGGGAGAAATGAGAAAACATAAACTTTGAGAAAGGGTTTTGGAGACCAGAGTCTACCATTGGCATAACATCAACAGCAAATCGATGATTCAATATTGGAATAACTGCCCTGATTTGGTACCTAATTATGCCAGAGCCAAAGAGTTAGTCGAACTTAATCTCAAAAGTACAAAGGGATTTATAAAATATTAATCTAAGTAAATTAATTGTTGTAATTGTCAATTTTGTAGGGCTTTAAAATATAATTTAAGAATTTAATTCAAATAAATACCTGGTTTATTCATTTATAAAAATCGTTACGCAATAATTGCTTATTAATAGCCTCCATCTTTATTCATCATATTTATTTAATTCTATGATATTTTCATATGTAAAATTGGAATTGAATGGAGCAAATAATTTCAGGTTGTAACATGAGAAAGATTTCTTATTAAAGTATTCAATTTTGTGGCATTTCTGATTTCTCTTAGGGCAGTACATTATAATCTGCTATAAATCTAAGGTATAAGTCGCGCTTACCAACATCTCAGCTAAGCTGTGAACCTAAGCTTCTGTATCCTTTCATTTCCCTCTGATGAAGCGGCACGATCAAGCTGCTGAGGAGTAGGGGAGGGGTGTTTGGAAGTAACTTGTGATAAGTTACTCTTCAGGGGGATTGATGATAATAATAATAATTTTTTTAAAAAAGTTTTACCTCATTTTGAAGATGTTGAAGGCGACCGTCAGCTTTTGAACGTTAGATGTTAGTCTCAAAAAACATCTAGACGTCTGACTCGAGTGAGAGGAGATGGACAATTCTGAGGTGCCACGACCGCCTGCACCAAGGGATTTTCGATGAGTTAGGCGCAAGCCCATGCAGCGATGAGAATCTGCTTAATGAAGTCCGAGAAAGTCGAAATTTGCAGATCACAAATTACAAATCTTTATTTATGGAAGTTGCCTAATTTTGTAATAAACTGTAATACCTGGTTTACACTTTTTTTTTTTTTTTTGATTCCCCTCTTTAACTAGATCGCAGAAACGATTAAAATACTTACTAAAGCCATCTAAAATACTCCGGACGTCAAATTTTATATTCCAATTAACTTCAGCCAAAAAATAGGGTACTAGAAACGAGTATGCGTTGATGATGTGAATGATCAGTAGGATTTGACAGGTATATTGAAAGCCGCGTTCAAAATGATACCGTTATATGTCTGTTTGTCTAAGAAAGAGAAGCTTCGTATCTCATTTAAATCCGCTTATATTTATATATTTTCTTTTTTCGCGAGAAAAATACAATTTAAAAAAAAAGAAAGGCTCCGAAACACAAAAATATTGACACGTCCATCACGCACTAAACTATTACCTTACACGATCCTACTTCCGCTGCTTCATCCTTCTTCCCTTCCGTACGGAAAAAAAAATCCAATATCTCAACCATATATTCGCTTTTTCCTCTCATGATTCAATTTCCGCCCCCAAGGATAAAGCTCGTCGGAGCTCGCGCCCCAGTTAAAGATAAGAAGACATAATTCTATGGACGCACACATACTCGCAACGCAGCCGCCGCGCCGCCAGTACCGGCTGGCGGAAGCTCGGGGCCACTGGGAGTCCCGGAGTCGGCCCGGAAGAACCTCCTCTCCTCTCCCATACACCCCACTGCTCCCACGGCGGCGGGGGGTTCGCCATTAAAACTCTCGCCAACTTCCAGGCGATCGACAATACATTCGATTAACCACTTTTCTTTCAATTAGAGTCCTCGTCGCGTTGAAGTTTCCGTGCCTCCGCTGTCCAAACGGACAAATGGGAAATAAGGCAGCTCCAGCTGGTTGTTTGGTCGGTGGGTGGTAATCTGAAACTACGAAATGAGATCTTTTTACAAAGTTACGTTAGATGGGATGTACGGTTGTTGTTGAGAGCTTACGGTGTTGGTTAGGTGCATGTAATCGAAAACTA
This sequence comes from Protaetia brevitarsis, assembly GCA_004143645.1. Classification (NCBI taxonomy): domain Eukaryota; kingdom Metazoa; phylum Arthropoda; class Insecta; order Coleoptera; family Scarabaeidae; genus Protaetia; species Protaetia brevitarsis. The sequence continues at coordinate 2,136,442 of RXPK01000022.1, forward strand.
AGGAATAAGATCTTCAAGAACTCGTGGTGACGTGGAGGGGTTGAATTGTGTGTAGGCAGTTTTGCGCGAAGTTCCATTAGAATATACTGCTGGAAAGGTTGATTAGCCGTGCGGAATCTGAAACTAGGAAATAAGATCTTAGTGTGTCTTTGATAATGCGGAAAAGGGTGGATTGTATCGGATTCCTTCAAATAAAGCACGTTTAATTAGGATTTACTACTTTAAAATTTAGATAAATGCAATTTTAAAATAGAAAGGCTAAGGAAGGTCTACACCTTGGCTTGAATCTAAGTCAAAATCGTTATAATAATGATTAGAATAGAAAATGCATTTTATGAGCATATGATATGGCCTCAATAATAATTAGTTTTAATGCTATGACTAATCAATGGTATATAATATGTACTATAAAGTTATAAATATAACATGAAAAGGAGACATCAATTACACCACTACAAGATTTGTATAAATCTTCTACTAGATCAGATGATCTCACAGCTGCCATGATTAAGGAGCATAAAATATAAATATCTTAACTTATTTAGACTTATTTTGTTCATTTTATAACGGTGATGTTTCTGGATATTTTAAAATCCGCTGTAATCCTCCTGCCTATAAAAAGGGATAAGTTGCCCAACTTAGGGCATCATAATACTAGTGCCCCACGTTGGGCGCTAATAATTCTTTTGCAATTTGCAAAGAATATTCATTGAAGTTGTAATGTTTTCGTAAAATAAGTATGAAATGATAAGAGTAGTGTGTCCCCGGATGGACTGAACAAGAGGGAAAAGATTTTTTTATTTGGAACTTAAAGCGAAAATGTCATTCTTAATAAAAAAAAAATTGTTAGTCTCAAAACCACCAATTCTGAAACCAACATCTTTCCTCCCAGAGTAAGGTTTTTGCCATGGTTTTTCCTTACCATATATATTATACCTTATTATATTATATATAATCAATGGGAGATAATGAAAGTCGTTGACGCCATGGGCGCATTTAATAATAACTGATAGCTGACTGATTTACAGTAGACTCGCGATTATGTGAACTGGTCACATTTCACATATTTTATCATTTCTCAAAAGTAGTATTCATATGGTCGTGAGGCTACTGTATTATATTTTTGTTATTAAGAATTATAGGGAAATTATTTAATTAGAGTAGAATCATTTCAATTGTTATGGAACCCATATAGTACTTAGAATGGTAGCCTCGTGTAGTACCTTTTTTAGGTGGAGCACGGGGTTGGGATGATTTGTAATAATTTAGTTTTCATAAATAAAGTGAAACCAACATCTAAATATTCTTTTTAGCAGCTGAGAAAATTACAAAAACATACAAAAACTAAGCATAAATGTTCCTAAATTTCATGTTTTTGGGTAAATTATATTATCTTTTTATCTTCCATGATAATCTAAGTAAATTGAGTTTTTTTAAATTCATTTTTTTTTGTTGTCTGCAATAGGAGATGAGCCGAACTTCCAAAGTGTATTTTTTTCAATAAGATGGATGACCTGTTCACTCAATAGTGTTGTCTGTTCTGTCACTGAATATTTACATAGAGCTGACAAGTGTGCATGGTTGGAGGATACCACGTTGAATAAAATAAAATGTTTCTTCTTTAGCTCAAGTGTGTGTTTGCAATTTTCTCAGATACTAAAAAGATATTTAGATTTTTGTTTCAGAATTAGTGGTTTTGACACAAGTAAAAATGTACTAATACAAATATACTAATAATGCAAGTGTTACAGTGAAATAAATATAATATAAATAGGAAAACTGATCTACTGTAACAAATTTCTGGGAGAAGTTTTTCAAAGAAAAATTAATCCCAAGCAGGATTTGAATCATGCAGCCACCGTTCTCCGGACGGCCGCTCTAACCAATTGAGCTATTGGGACTGTGCCGAATTCAAACCCATTTATATTATATCTATTTCACTGTAACACTTGCATTATTAGTATATTTGTATTAGTACATTTATTCCTGTTGATGCGGTTCACAAGTACTTGTTCGATTATATATATCGACAATTACAGGTTTGAATTCGGCATAGTCCCAATAGCTTAATTGGTTAGAGCGGCCGTCCGGAAAATGGTGGGCGCATGGTTCAAATCCTGCTTGAAATTAATTTTTCTTTGCAAAATTTCTTCCAGAAATTTGTTACAGTAGATCAGTTTTTCTATTTATATTGTACAAGTAAAAATGTTTATAAGGAATGAAATTTTTGCGTTAAGTTCGAAATAAAGACCAACCGGAAACGCACTGTATATTGAATTCTTAACAATATTCGGCAATATATTTTTTTTCCTTTTTATTATTACCATAACGGAGCTCTTTTGCTATGCTACAACACATCCTGAAAAGCGAGGCAAAAAACTACTTAGCATAAACACAAGTACCTACATTACAAATGTTGAAATATTCCACACTTATACATACATTCATACGAAGCAAGCAAAAAAAGAACCAAAAACGTGACAGAGCATACGCAAAAAGGAAACTACAAGCTCCGACATTGAAGTAACCCCCATTCTATTTCACCAGTATCGAATTTATTTTATTTATCCGTAAAAATTTCAAAAGTTACCTTCCCCAATAAATAAGCCATAACAGATCCGATCTCCATTCGCCGCGTTGGGATCCACAAACGTTCTCAAACATTGCGAAAGCGTTAAATTTACGTGCGGCTGTCACAACTATTTTGCAATAAGCCAGGGGTTTCGAGAATAAGTCCCGCGGTGTCAGGTGGTGGTGATGGTGGCCGTTTCGTTGTCTCTATATTCGCTCCGATGTTGAATATCGAATGGGCGATGTCAGCTCTAGATGTATGTGAGCGCGAAACGTGAAGCGTCAGGTGAAACTACGTTTTATTATCGCTACGTACTTTATATGCAAGTGTTATAGTGGCGTTGTTGAGTGTAATCCTGCATTGTTAGTCGCGGTGAAAAATTGGAGGAACTTTCCAGATGATGTATAACGGTTGTATGGTGGATGGTTTATGTTTTCGTTGAGTTTATAAACTGCAATGATATCTAGGTGATAAAAGTAGCGTCACGTTTATTGCCCGTTGTAAAGAGAAGTGATATCATAATATTGTTACACGTGGAAATGGGTTTCCCTGATTTAAATTAAACTTGGTGGGTTTATATAATAATAATAAGATTTATTGCCCAAAAGATAAGTACATGCAATTACAGGACAAAAAATGAATTACATAACTTATGCTAAATATTAGTCAAAACAAAACACACAAAAAAGAAGAAAAATTGATTACAATCCGACTAACTCTAATAGAAAAATAACTAACAGTACATGCCTTAGGGATGAACTACGTCATTGCACCCAAAAGAGTACCAACAGAAGAAATCATCACGGAGGTAGAAGCAGCGATTAAAGGAATTCCGAACATCGAAGCAGAAGAAGTGCGACAAGAAGTAAGCAGAGCATTGAAGAAAGCAAAGCCACCGAAACGCAACCTATCCAGGGAAGAAGAGGCAGCACTTACAAATTTGAAAGCTCAAGAAGACATAGTTATCCTCACAGCAGACAAAGGGAATGCAATAGTACTACTAAATAAAGAAGATTACCGGAAAAAGATGAATGAACTACTTGACGAGAACACCTACAAGGAAATAAGAAAAGATCCAACGGAGAAGATCACAAAAACAGTAAGGGAGAGCATAAAGATTTCATCGATACCTAAAGATATGTAGAACAGATTGCTACCAAGAGCCGCTAGACCACCCAGGCTGTATGGAATATCAAAAATACATAAAGAAGGACTGCCATTGAGATCGATTGTAAGCAACATTGGATCACCGACCTACGATTTGTCGAAATATTTAGCTAACTTACTAAAGCCATATACCGGACTAACTGCAACGTATGTGAAGAATTCGAAACATTTCGTGGATATTCTGTCTACGCTAAAGACTGAACCTACAGACATTTTAGTAAGTTTCGATATTATATCGCTATTCACTAACATACCCACGGAGGACGTACTGACCTTACTTCCAGAACTTGGACTACAAGAAGACATCATTGAATTCGTGAAACTGTGCTTATCCACGACATACTTTTTGTATGAAGGAAAATACTACGAGCAGAAGAACGGAACAGCAATGGGAAGCCCTTTATCACCAGTAATACCCAACTTGTTTATGGAAGCATTTGAAGAAGAAGCCCTAAGTTCTAGCGATATGAAACCCAAGTGTTGGCTGCGATATGTCGACGATACTTTTGTAATATGGCAACAGGGAGAAGAAAAACTACAACAGTTCTTGGAACACATAAACTCACAGCATCCAGCCATCAAGTTTACCATGGAGAAAGAACAAAATGGAAATCTCCTTTTCCTGGATGTTATGATTAAGAAAACAAAAGAGGGAATGCTACAGCACGCAGTATTTAGAAAGAAGACGCACACCGATAGATATCTGCATGCAAGATCACACCATCATCCGATGCAGAAGAAGACATTAATACAAACATTGCTATCCACAGCCGAAACCATCAGTGACGAACAACATCTTACCAGTGAAAAGATACATTTGGAGAAAGCACTAACGAAGAATGGTTACACTGACATCGATATAAGGAGAGCCACTAAGAAGAAGACGACACTGGAGACAACTACAGAACCACGAAGAGGGATGGCGTGTTTACCTTACATAGCAGGAGTCACCGAAAAAGTAGGCCGAATTTTGAAGAAACGTAACGTACAAGTACGCTTCGGGACTGCAACGTCGATCCAGCAGTATCTACCGACCGCAAAGGATAAGATACCCAAGGGGCGCACAGAAGGTAACTACAAGATAACATGCCAATGCGTACAGTGCTACGTCGGACAAACAGGAAGAGCCATCGACATAAGAATAAAAGAACACGGGAGGGACGCAAGATTAAGAAGGACCCGAGCAATCAACGGTGGCAGAACACATGCACAACACCGGACACAAAATGGATTTCAAGAATGTAAAAGTAATAACTATCACCAAGAACTACGGGAAAAGACTCATCACGGAAGCCATAGAAATAGAGAAGAATAAAACCGTTAACAGAGAAGAAGGGTACCACCTTAGCAACACGTGAGTAGATTTAACTGGTACTGAAGGCGTTCACAGTCATCGATGGCAGTAATTTTAGCAAATAATTTTAAGTCGTCTGCAAACAGAAGTCTGCCACAGTCTAATGTCACAGGGAGATCATTGATAAAAATCAAGAACTGCAAAGGGTCCAAGTTGCTGCCTTGAGGAAGTAGGAGTAGTTTGGAGTTGGGTTATATTCCAAAAGTTTTGAGAAGGACCAAAATCACCTTCATACCAAAAGCAAGGCAAAAGGACACCAGACATCCTAAATCCACAGGACTATCAGCTTTACGTCATTCTTTTTGAAAACAATGGAAAAGACTATTTGCAATTAAATCAGAACAGATGTCTTATCTTTATTAAAGGCTTTTTACTATTGCATGTACCCATTGTTTCAAAAGTGAGGTAGCGGCTTCATAAATACCAGGACAATCATTATTCTTAAAACTACTAACAATACTGATGATTTCCCCCTCATTAGTTAAATCTAAAGTTAAAGCTTCATTAACATTTACTAAACTGAAACTAAAAGGTACTTGTGGAATGTCTTTACATAGCTTAGTTCCAATATTTACAAAGTGCTCATTAACCGCAGTGACAGCATCTATTGGGTTACCTTGTATGTTAAAAATGCTTTCCTTTTCTTTAAGCCTCCTACAATATTTGAGATGACGTGCCAAATAGCTTTAAGCAGATTATAGGATATATGGACCCAGATATGTTCGGAAGCTTAGGGAGATACTAAAGTATCTTCCAGGCAGAAATACACGTTATTGAAAGATGCTTCGAGTTCAATATTGACAGGAATTATCGAAACCGACAGATTGTCATTATGTCTGGTAGTCAAGCAGAGATCAATGCACTGAGTTCACATGAAATCAATTCCAAGATGGCCATTGTAGACTGAAAGAATAACTGAGTAAGTTTAGATGAGCAAAAGAATCTGAATGTAGATTTTGTGGGGAACAGGATAGATCGCCCATCCATCTCTCAAATTGCGTAACACTATGCAGCTCAAGGGCTTTGCACCTGGGACCATGAAATCGAATAGGGAGGCTTACCTAACTTGGAGCGTTCTCATAACCTGCACTTTCTGAATAGAATAGGATTGGAAGTCCATTGGAATATCAGCTGTAAAACAGTTCGAATAGGGGTAACAGATACATACATGGATGGTGTGATAATAAGATAAGTGAAAATAGATAGTACACCATTTTACAAAAATATTTTGTAGGATAAAGGTTGGAAATTCGAGTTGTCAGATATTTTAGCCAATTTTCTGCAAAGAATGCTAATATTTCAAAAACTATAAGGAGTAGATATACTAAACCCTCCTACCAAACGATTTATAGAACATTTGAAACCGATCTTCAGAATACTTTGGCATATTTTCCACGTGTTGGGGTTAGATAAGCTGACAACATTTTTGTTTGATACTAGTAAATGCTCATTCAGGGATTTCTTTGAACGGCTAAATTCAAAATTTCCTTCCATTAACTTTGCCCATGAAAAGGAAACAAAACAATAGGATTGCTTGATTGCTGAATTCAGATTTAGGACCCTTAAATTCTTGTCTTTATAGTTTATTGAGTAGAAGTAGTTGATTAGATGGAGTTGGGATAAGTGACTAGTTAAGCATGACGGCAGTCAGCCATGACCGTAATCATATTGTACCGTGACTTTTTTTAGGTATAAATTAGCGTAGTTTTAGTGTAGTTATTCAGTTCAGGGCCTGACATTCGTAAGTCATGTAAACCATGTGAAGAAAAAGTTCGCCAAGGCGCGAAATATGTTAATGGCCCCTGTTGAGGGCGCCCAGCGCGCTCGAACTCTGCTCTAAGACACTATTATACAAAAGTATATTAAGGTCCCAACTGATCTATGGCGCTCTGCTCTGGTCCTCAGTATCCAACAGCCACCTGGAGAGCCTTGAGGCCCTTCAGAGCCGGATGCTTAGGCCTACGGTCGGGGCGCCCTGGTTTATAAGAAACTTCCAGCTATAAAGGTCGAGCCGCTGGGCGACCATTTGAGGGAGTTGGCGGCCCTGCAAGATATTTCTCTTATTTAGAACGTTATTAATCCGCAGGCCTGTCCCCCTCCTAGGGTGACTGCTAGGCTGACTCCTAGTGGTGTATGCAGGACTACTGGTGGTTTTTATAAAAAAATAATGGGCTGCTAGACAGAATGCGCCCAAACACCAGGACGAGGGGCTTAGGAGCCCAAACGGGCTAATCCCAGAAGACGAAAGAGGACCCTTGATAGTTATTCAGTTCAGTGTTTCTACTGATGATGATAGCTTTGCTATTGAAACGTACGTCCAGTTTAGTCTAGAAGAAGTTTGCCGTATTACCAGTGCCACAGTTTGGAGTACTTTTGTCTTATTTAAATATCATCTCTTTTAGACTACACTTATAATGTTACAATAATAAAAATATTTAATTTTTCTAATCTAACACAGTTGTGGCAGTACTATGAAAGAGTAGCAAATGAACAAATGAAAACCAGAATTCATCCGTCGGATTCAGTATTTCTCAGTATTATTCTCATTGAATATACCTTTCACATTTTATCTGTTTCGCCCTAGTAACTTTGAAGATTAAACAGAATATTTGTAATCAAAAGCCAAGTTTTCTAGATGTAGTCAGTCAAAGAGAAATTTATTTTACACATAATTCATTTTCTCTCCACTTTAACGTCAACGAACCTTCCAGCTCAGACAGTTTTCATGCCATTACCATTCCGAAAGTCCCCATCATTATTTCAGTACCTGCGATAAATTGCAACGCGAGAACAGGAATGAATGAATGAATTCGAAAAGAATCCCGTCCCTTTGTTATCATATCAAATTCTCTGTTCCTGCGGGAAGCCTCACTGACTGCAGCAACACTGAAACATTCCCGAGTATTTTTAAATATTCTTTAACGGACGCTTTATCAGCCCTAGTAAAAAGTAAATTTTATCTCGTTCGCCGCGGCATTCAGAGTTCTTTTTAAGCAGTTTACCTTTAATTCCTTTTTTTTTTTGGTGTGTGCGTATCCGAATAAAACTCTCGAAAAGATCTCTCTTTGAGTGAGATTATACGATATTGCGCATATTTAGCATTCGCTAAATTCTATCCTTCATTTAAGTATCAGAGGCATCTCATTAACTCCTATTTTAATCAAACTTAATTGCGCGAATTCTGGAGAGAAGATGGCACAGTAATTCGAGAGCGAAATTACCCTTTATTTCTTCGAAGTCCATTGGAATATCTCGCTTTGCGTTACCGCAGACATTTTCTGCCACTTTTAATTTGTCTGGCGACTTGTTTATAAATGTAGAAAAGACGCCGAGGAATTGACGTCGATATATAACTTGTTTTTAAAGGAATTTCCGTCCACTGTCCGACCTACATAACGTCCGTGAATGCTCGAAATGTATTGAGCCAATATTAATGGAGAAGGAAGCAGATAAGGGATCGTGCGGGAAGAATTTATAGGCCACTGTTAATCCGTTCATAGGGGCCTTTTATGTACCTTAAATGGATTCATTGCTGATTTCTTTGCAATGTAGTCACATTAATTATGTGGAATTCGTGGATGCAATAACAAGGATGCACGAGGCAAGTTAAAATGACTTTACTTAGTTTATCTCATCATTCTGAAATGCTCAAAACGATAGCTCCACCCTCAAGCGAATGTAACTAAAATCAGATTCTAATATAATGAATAAGAAGAATAAGAATCAGTCACTGGCTTTCTAATACTTATAAATTCTCAAAATCATCACCTTCTACCATACACTGATGATTATGGAGAAATTAAGCATTGCTTAAATTATTCTCAATAATGCTTAGGAGTTCTCATTCGCAATAGAACTGCTATACTTATAGAATAGAATAGAATAGAATAGTTTTATTATTGCAGTGTTTCAATACAAATGGAACAATGCAAACGTCAGGTCAAGAACAAAAATTTATAAATGTATATTTGAGGTTAGAAATTCCTCTATATTGTATGGCTCTATTTCTAGTAATAATTTGTATACATAATTTTTAAATGTTGACAATTTTTTTACAGTTTTAATATGCGATGGCAATTTGTTATAGAACCTCAGGCAATTATATTCTAAATTGTTCTCACTTAGTGTGAGTCGATGCTTGGGGTAGCGATAATCATTTTTAAACCTTGTAGAATACTCATGTTGTAATTCATTATCCTCGAATAAGTATTTGTTTTTAAATAAGAAGATTAGCAATTCAAAAATGTAAATACCATATACAGTTAAAATGTTAGTTTGTTTGAAGAATCCTCTGCAAGACTGAGAGTACTCGAGTTTATTAATCACACGTAAAATCTTTTTCTGCAACAAAAAAACTCTGTTTAAGTCACTACCACCACCCCAAACAACGATTCCATATTTTATGTTTGAGTAGCAGCATCCATAATACATAATACGAAGCACATGCCAACTTACTATATCTCTAAGTCGACGAATCGCAAAGCAATAGCTACATACTTTTTTACAAAGTACATTGACGTGATCTTTCCGTTTTAAGGTTTCGTCGACTGTAAGATCCAGCAGCTTAACACAAGTGTGGACAGGATATTCGCAGTTATTAATATTTACAGCTTCTGGAAGAGTTTGAAATTTGTTACATTTGAAGAAGATGACATTTGATTTATCGTGGTTAATTTTAAGCTGGTTGATAGTTAACCACTCCTCAATTGTATTTAGATAAGTGCTGCCTAGATCGATAACTTCATCTAGTGTACTACCAGTGATTATAAAAGTAGTATCGTCCGCATAATTTACAGTTGAAAAGTTACTTACAAGAGAGGTGGGCTTGAGATTATAAATATCATTAAAGTAAATGATAAATAGTAATGGACCTAGTATGCTACCTTGTGGCACACCTTTTGTTATGGCCATGTTATCTGAAAGAGCAACCTCATTTTTAATTTTAACATGCACTTTTTGTTTACGCTTGTTTATGTACGATGAAAACCAAGCTAAAGCGTTACCTCTCACTCCATAGTGCTCAAGCTTCTGTAAAAGTATGGAATGGTTTATGCTATCAAACACTTTTGACAGATCTAATAAGTAAGCAAAAGTTATTTGGTTATTTTCCAAGGCATTTAAAATTCCGCTTGTTAGTTCTAAAAGTGCAGTTTCCGTATTCTTACCCTTAATGAAGCCATGCTGACATTTGTTTATGATGTTAAACTTATTGAGAAACCTCAACAATCGGTTGTATGCTACTCTTTCAAATAATTTAGAAAAACTTGTTAATAGACTAATAGGTCTGTAGTTTTTCAAATTGTCTACATCACCGGATTTATAAATTGGAACAACCACAGCTTGTTTAAGTGAATAGTTTTTATGTTCCAAACAGAAGATCACCTGTAAGGCAATCGATTGAAATTTCCAGTCATCAGAAATTGGTGTTCCATTTCTGAAATGGTTCCACTTTGTGCGCTTAAAACTAGCAGTGAATAGAAATGTTTTGAACTATTTGTTATTTTGAGCTACTTAAGTAATCTGGCTTTACAAAGACTGCTTGCCCAGATTATGGAAGAATTTCCTCTAAAATATGATCTTAAATAGCAATCAATTAACAACCTTCATAGCATTTGGAAAATTTGTGATACATGCTTAATTTAACTTTTGACGTTTATTGTAAATTAATAATTGAAGAGTATAATTTCACAAAGACTGATTTTGCATGAAAAATAATCTAAATGCATCCAAAACTAGTGCTCATAAAATCAGTGCACTTGGACCCTTTAGAAACTATATTTTTCAATTATTTAATTGTCAGTATTTTGTATTCGATTGGATGAAACTCCGACAGAAACTCTTTCAACTTTATCACGTTGTAGAGTGTTTGAGCAGCATAAAAAGCTAAAAGGTGTTAAAAGGTGGTGTGTGAGTAGAAGATGAACCTCAGCCGGCTATAGTCGACCACTAACTGCACCAATTAACTCAAAATCTTCCAGAAATGAACGACTTGATCCAAAATAGTCTCTGAATTGACATCGAATTTCTCGTATGGTTCCACTCCAAAGATTATTCATGAAGATTTAGGGTACCAGAACATAACTGGGAGATGCGTGATGACCGATGAAGAACAAGTTGGAGCGAACAGCACTGGAAAAGGCAACTGCAACATAATCCACAGCTTCTAAAGAATGTGGTTTCATGGGGCAAGAGTTATCTTTATCATTGCGATCCTTAAAGCATGCAATGGAAACACAAAGGCAATCCCAGACGGTGGAATGCCAAATATGTAAAAAGCACAGGTTAAGTAATGCACCTATTTCTTTCCTTTTTTGATAAATGGGGCATTATTTATGATTGATGTTGTACCTAGAGGACGTAGAATAATTGAGGAGTACTATTCTAATATAATTTAGAGAACCCTCAGGCAAAATTACAGAAAAACAGCCACTTTATCAAGACTTCGGTTGGACTCTATATCACCACGATATTCCGAACCATAGACAGACATTTCTTAACGAAGAATTAGGGGTGGAAATTAATACTAGTCTTCCACTTTTCCACTTGTTTTCTAAAGTCAACAAAAAGGAATTGAGGCTTTTAGACTATATTATAGACTCTCAAAAAATGTTTTCTCAGATGTTTTTGACAAGAGAAAAAGAGAAGGCTGGTGTATTGCACAGAATGGAAAGTACTTTGATAGATGGTTGTAAAATTTTCTTTTTTTTCTTGACAAATTTTTGTGCCACAACACCAGTCTCATTTCCCCTTCTGGTTTTCCCTTTTTCCCCGTAGGCGGGTGTAATCCGAAGAAGACAACTCCAACAGAAAGACCTATTTTGCTCCCATGTCAATTTTAGCCCTCACAGTTAGGTTTGCACCTTATCAAAACAGTTCGCAATCTGGCTGAGAGTTAACTTACCGACTCTGGGTTCGTCCAACCGATCGACCCCAAAGTACGTTTACCTCTCCCCGTCCACTGACGAGCAGTTGACAAGAAGGTGAGCAGGAGTTTCCTCCTCAATTCCCCTACTTTCTGCACAGAGAAGAGTTCACTGGCCCCATGCGATACATATGTTTACAGTTAAGATTCCTGTGAGTAATCCCAGTCTATCTCTGCTCATACGGAATCTTTCCTCATTTGGACGAAGCCTTAGAGATTTACGGTGTCTTGTGCCGGCGAGTCCATTCCAAAAGGAGTAGTGTCTAGCAGCAAGTTGGGGTCTGGCAAACGTTTTGATACTGCCATATTAGCTACCACATGTCGGTTCTGGACCTAAGAACAGCAGCTCGCTGGCACCTCTTGCTAAAGTGTCGGCTCTTTTATTGCCTCTGATCTCAGAGTCACCTGGCACCGTGTGCACAATGTAACATTTAGATGTTCCACCAGTTGTTTAAGCTTTCTGTGGCACTCCAGTACCACCTCAGAGTCAAATTTGACAGCCAGCAGGGCTTTGAGGGCAGCTTAGCTGTCGGAGATGATTTCTACCCTCGCATTCTCGTGCAGGCGGTTTGAGATGCCTTGAGCACAAGCCTGGATTTCAATGATTTTGGGCTGGAAAATGGTGGGAGAGGCTCCTAGGCTAAAAAGCTCCGCCGTGTACTCCCCAATGTCTGTGCCATTATGTGTTTTCGAGACATCGACGAACCAGCGGGATAGATGCCGTTTCGATTCGCGGATGTATGCTATAGCAGTTACCCTGCTGGAAATATCAACGCTGTATCCCTCAGAGAAGCTGAAAACGGGTGAGATTTTATCTGCCTTTACGGACAGTGGTACTGTCTGTTCGGTGTAGTTGAAGATGCTGATGTGGTCTCCGACTTTGCTGGAAAAGCCTTTATTTCGTTTTTCCTTACTCTGGGAGATAATTAAAGTCGTTTCATAGGCGCGAACGTATTAAAAACTGATAGTTGACCGATTTATAGTTGATTTGCTAAACATTTTTGGTTGTTCACATATTTCATAGTTTCATATAAAGCGAGTCTACTGTATTATATTTTTGTTATTATTATTATTAACAATCATAGGGAAATTATTTAGTTATAGTAGGAACATTTCAATTGTTATGGAACTCATATAATACTTAGAATAGGTAGCCTGGTGTAGATTCTCGCATTTGAAACAAACTAAAAATCAACTAGAACATTCTAGAATAAAAGTCCTCTTACCCGCCGAAACAACTCATGCTTGCTTTAAATACCCACCTAAACTAATTATAAAGAACCATAATGCGGAACATTTTCTCGACTCCTTTTCATTTCCCATAAAATCCTCGCGCAGTCATTATATTTTAAATTACCCCAATAATCTTCTTTCATATACGAGGGAATAAATGCGATCTAAACTTCGCAAAACAATCCCTCTCTCACCATTCCTCCACCATCGAGTCTTCTCCAATTACGTCAAATTCTCATTCCTTCTAATTTCTTATTTGAATACGACAATCTAGAAAAAAAGAAACTCGATTTGTCTATCGTCCTTCCATTAATGAATCCATTTCACACTTTCCTCGGGCTCTAAAACCCTCCCACTCCCTCCCTCCCACCACCTTTCTGCATCTCCTTCCTTCTTTCATATCGGTCTGGAATCCGGAACGCGTCAGGATTAGGTTAGTGCTGTCGCGACGCAAAGAGCCACGTACTCCGGATGTCGAGAATGTAGGTTAACTCTCCTCTCATTCTCCTGTTTTCCTCCTAGTCGTAAAGCATTTTTTTTTCGAAACGGTAGAGTCGACGACGCAATAAATAACCAAATTAAAAGGGCGAGGAGAGTCCTTGATACATATTTTCCATCGTCTTTTTTCGTTTCTCTTGTTCTCTCGGTATATCGCGTAAAATTTAATGCAAACTGTGTAATTTTCGATAATCTAAATTTTGTGTTATATGCAAAGGATTTATGAAAAAATGGATTTTAAGTATTACTATAGCGATAGCCGTTTAAATGATTTACTTCTGTTTGCGGTCTTGGCTCTGTTAGTCATTATACTTATTTTCCTCCTCATGCAGCCCACCTCTGCTATCATTTCTGCGCAGGCTGCAAGGGCGAATGCCTCTGCCTGGAAGAGCATCGCATGCTTCCCCAGGCTTATAGATATCCTTTGATTAGGGCTCGGTCCACAAATCCGTCCGTAACCATTAAAAGCAGTGATGTCACTACGTGCCTGGTCTCTGTTCGGTATGGAGATTCTCACCTTTTCAGTGAAGATAACCTCAGGTGCCCTACTGTCCGTGGGCACTTGCAGCAATGGCCCGTCCCGTAGTATCAGTGTGTCCTCCAACCCTAGCGTTACAAAAAGCTACCCACATTTCGAAATTTTTCTATGAATATTACCAAATACAATATAAATATATATACGGGCAAAGAATAGTTCCGCTGGCGTACTATAGATGTCCCAGCTAGGCTGATTTTAGAAAATTGTACGACCAAACAAATATTAAACGTGATCTGACGTGATTAAACGTAAGTGCAATTTTCCGTTGCACAAACCCGTAAGAATCTAAGATAACCGAAGAGTCGGTGCGAGACGAATGAAAGTGGTTTAACTGCGCGCGCAGCGAAGTGGTAGAGCATTCATAAATGAATTGTCATTTTCGCAAAATTATTATGAAATGAATATTAAAGGAGTCGAAACAGGTAACAGTTTAGTAAATAAAACAAAAACCAAAACACACATATTGGCTCAATGGATTAATATTCGTTTTATAATAAAATTAAAACATATTTTTGTGTTAAAGCGAAGCTACACACGGAATATTTGCTTTTATTTATTTCGTCCAATGCCTATGAACTTTTTCATAGAACATATTATATCTTATTTACTACTGTGGATTTATTTACGGTGATAAAATATTTTTGCTTTTAGTGGACTAGTGGAAATTTAAAATAATCTTTGTTTATTGCTAATTCTTGTCAATATATCTGCAGTTAACAGCGAAAGAATATTATCTTGCTAAAAAACTGAAATAAAAATATCAGAAAACATTAAAGTATATCTATAAAATCTATAAATATTTCTTTTTTCTTTTAATTCACTCTCAGAAATACCATGATGTTTGAAAAACATAACCTCATATTTGTTTCCAAAATTATTGTTTACTGTTTTCACAGGATAGTCGATGGCGTATCGAACAAGAATTCTTTTTATCATTTTGTTTAAAATGTAACTTAAAACATTACAATACAAGTTTCAATCGCAGCCCAGTAAACAAAATTCAAATCTTCCGCAATTATATTTGGTAACTTCAACTTAAAGGTGTTCAAATAACCATTAATGTAATACAAAATCGTAGGTAACTTCATGCCTTAATGTTGAAGTTACTAAAAATAACTGTGCGAAATTTGAATTTAGTTTACTGGGAGGGGTCATTGTTATTTATTTAATTATTATTATTATCTGGTTGCACTTTTAAGGTATTTTCCTTAATTTTGTTTTTATCAAAGTGTACAAAGTACAGGTACGTTAGCATCAGACATAAGCTTTTGTCACTTTTGAACTTTTTCTGTTTCGTTGTTTGTAGAATCAATATAGAAATAGTATATTAAAGTACGAGTTTCATAAGGCATGATTTTGTCGCACGAGTTCAAGTTTAGAAAACGAGCCGCAGGCGAGTTTTCTAATGAACGAGTGCGACAAAAGCCTTATGAAACGAGTCCTTTATACTATTTTTTCTATTTTGCATTATAAATTGATAATAAATACTTAATAAAAATCTCATTAAAAATGTTGAGTTTTATTTTTATATGAAGTTGGTCACATTGACATACGATTGACATTTGACGAATTCAAAATTCAACTTCGACTATTTAAATTGTTTAAACAATATATTTCATAATATAGTCTCTGTAAACTGTAAAAAATGAGTGATACTGCAAAATGCTACCATCAATTTGAACTATGGGCTGTACAGAATAATGTCAACACAATATCTGAAAACATTTTATTGGCATATTTTGAATTACAAGGTAAAAATAAGAAATCTTCTACCTTATGGTCTATGTATTCCATGCTTCGTTCTTGCTTTTCCATTTATAAAAATACAGACATATCAAAATATATTAAATTACAAGCCTATTTAAAACGATTCTCTGAGGGATACGAGGCTAAGAAATCTAAAATTTTATGCATTGAAGATATTAATAAATTTATAGAAGAAGGTTCTGACGCATTGTATTTAGCAATAAGGTACGATATTATTTGCAAAATGTAATTTTTTATGTAAGGATTTAATTTTAGATCGTTTTAATAATGGGTTACACAGGTGCCTGTAGACGAGATAATTAACAAATATGTCCATACATGATTTAGAATTTAAGAGTGATATATTTTGGTGACAGTACCTAAAACAAAAAATAATATCGTAAGAGTTTTTGCAATTACAGATGAAAGGTGGATTACTTTAATTAAAAAATATGTCGCCCTGCGACTAAAAATATTAATCATTCAAGATTCTTCCTTACATATCGCAATGGTTATTGTATATCGTGCCCGATTGGAATTAATACGATTGGCAAATGCCTAAATTAATAGCTGATTTTCTAAAATTGCCCAATTCAGAGCTTTATACTGGACATTGCTTCAGACGTTCTAGTGCTACACACTTAGCAGACGCAGGCAGTGATTTGCTGACTATAAAACGTCATGGTGGATGGAAGTCATCTGCGGTAGCTGAGGGTTACATCGAAACATCTATGAAAAGTAAAGTGGCTGTAGCGCACAACTTATCAGGGCCAAGTACATCTGGTCATTCTAGAGTTATATCATCGAATGATTCTCAATCACAAGAGTCTACCATTAAAGCCAATAACATAACTCAGCAAAACTTTGTTACGAAGAATTTGCCTGGCATAACAATACATGCTCAAGATACTTGTTCCGTCAGTGTAAATGTATACAGTAATTCCACGTTTCATAACAATAACAATGTAAACTAAATTTGTATAGAATTTTTGATTAAAGTATTTACAATTTACATGCATTAAACGTCAATTTTGCTTTCTGTCATAATGTATTCAATACAGCCAACCTATAAAAATGAAAAAAGGCGTATCACAATGAAGCACTTTTCGATACGCAAAAGCGTGTTACAATTGCGTTTTTATGAACGCAAAATAGAAAAATATAATTGTTGGACATTATATTATTGTACATATCTTATAATGGTTAGAACTGTCAAACTATATATTTGTAACAAACAAAATGATAAAAAGTAGAAAGAAGGAGAGAGAGAATTAGCAGAATTCAAATTTCCAGCATTTATTTCTAGGAAAGATTTTCATTTTTTTTTCGTTCGCTGCTTTTAGAAAATGTCAGAATACTTTTGGAAATGAGACATAATACTAGAAAATTTTATAGGTATGCAACCAAGTGCAAATGTAGACTTTTTATAATAAATCATAAAATTGGAATTTTTATAAATCATTAATAAAAATCATCGATTATAGTGTATCTCTGTTTAGTACGTTAATTAAATAGCGATAAAGTATAATAGATGGACTCATAGAAGAACAACTATCCAAACATACATTCATTCTACAAAATAACTTGGATAAATATAAACCGCAGAACTAACACCTAGCATCCGATCCTCAGACCGTCAACTTATTTATATGCCAGAGGGTAAAATTCATATTTGCCGCGATTATTTATAGTTACCGGTCAAGATTGTATTGTAACACAAAATCGTTGGTAATTCAGACTTGAATGTTTTAAGTTACTTAAAATTATGGTAAGAAATGAATTTTGCCAATAGGAATAGAATTCTGAATTACAGACAGCTGTAACACTCGAGTGCTTCCATATCAAGTACATAGTTCGGTTGGTCCACTGTTTATTTTCGTACGTCTCTTGCCCCGCCGCTTTTTAACTACCACCGTGAAGAAGCTACAGTGGTGCCGCTCCATAGTACGCCAGCGGAACTATACGTCTTTGACCATATGTATACTAGTATTATATTTGATATTACCAAGTTACATGAAAAAAATTACTTATAGTTAGAAATATTACTGCTAAAAGTAAAATACTTGTACGGTTTTAGGCGCACAAAATTGCCCCAAACTTCTACTCGATTCCAACCAAGACGCACCCCAACACACTCTCCTCTACCAACTTTACGCCTGAAATATCTAGAACCCGCATAGTTCCTCCAAAACTTGGCAAAATCTAATTTCGACATTCAATTGTTCGACAGTAGGATAACTGTGCGGATACCGCTTCTTTTTTTTAATCTCGTAGCTGCCCAATCGCGGCTCGAACGCAATAAAAACTCCCCTCCTGGTGGAGAGAACTCGATTTCCCTTTTCGCCAAGCTTGTCGAGATATCCGCCCTTGCGCTCGGAATTAAAAAAAAAAAAGAAAGAAATCTGGTCGACTATAGGACTAAGTGTTTGCGTTTAATATCGCCAGATATGAGAATAGGGGGGTTTGCCGTCGCTCCTGCGATTTATTTCCCTCTTCTTTCTCTTGCCTCTCAAGTTTTATCGTCAACCCCTCCCACACGATGATCTATAGTTCGTTCGAAAGACGCGTGAGATGTTGAGGAATGGTGTTGGCCGATGGCCATGCAGTTTACGCTGCGTTATTCTGGCAAGGGGAGTTGGAAGAAATATGGGAACCTGTTGATTAAGGAGCTTTCCGGCCAAATTTAGATAATGATCGAGTTAGCATAATGTTGGTGGTTTGGATTGGATGAAGTATTTTAAGTTTGTAATTAAATCTGAAAATACTCGACGCCAGATATTGAATGACGTATTCAGATTACGTTATACAAAGTTTAAAGACTCTGACTGACTACATGGTATCGTACACTTGAAAAGTATAAGCAAATAACTTTAGTTAAATAATATTCACTCTGGTCATAGACTCTAGTATGTCAGGTATCCTTTAAATCACAAAATATTGCAAAATATTTTTATTCTATTACTTTTATCGATTGGAGTGCCGCGGGACTCGTTCCTTGGGCCAATACTATCTTCTTTTTATTTTTTATTTTTATACTCGAGTGACACTAGTGCTCTTGTTTCTGGGGCTGATCTTACTCAAGCTCGTGAACGTATAACAACCTCAGATGGAGCTGTATCAATGATTCTAATTATAATAATCTTTACATTACTGCCTTTAAGAATATTTTTTTGATACTCCTCACTCCAAAGCTAACTATAATAATAATAATTGTGTATATAATAGGTCAAAAAAAAACTTAATCAATGAAGCCGACACCACCAAGCTTAAGAACAAAATGAAAGGACAACAAAAAACAATTATCTTAATAATAAGAAACAAGAAAAAACATGACTGGCAATAAAGAAAATTCTAAATAGAAAAAATAAAAGAAGATTATATTGCTCTTCGAAATATTCAACCACCGACTAATAAAAATGCTTTAATAATTTTCGAAAACTTTTATAACTATTTTGACATCTAATTTCGTTGAGTGAATGATTAAATATTTTTATTCCCAAGATATATGTACCTTGACTTATGATATTCATAAAGCTATAAGGTAAGTGCAGTTGAACTTTTATTCTAGTGTCATAATCATGAAAGTTCGCGTTGGTTGGAATATTTACTTTTGACTGGTATATGTAACATGACGATTCAAAAATGTAAAAACACGAAAGAGGCAGGATTTAATTATTTTTTTTTTAAATTGGTCAACATGAATCGTAAAAGTAAGCTCCAGAAATACTACTTTTGCGTTAAAAATACTTGATGCGCATTTGCCGAACTTCCCCATATAAGAGTATAACATACTGTTATCTAAACTGCATTTCAGCATAGTACAGTGAAATTAAACAATCCACAGATATCTGAGATCTTAAGCGTTTAAAGACAAAAGCTCTTTGATTTCACTTTTGCAGAATACCTATGGTCAAAATCTAGCACTATCACAGCAAAGTAATTCTTCCATGTTTATAATTAAATTGTAATGTTTAATACTCTTCTGGCACGCGTGAAATGAACCATGTATTTTGTTTTTTTTCTAAGCTTAAAGGCAGTTCATTTTGCGAAAACCAATTACATAAGTTATTTAATAGAGAATTTGTTGTGTTTTCAGTAATATGAGTATTTATTTTAGGAGCTCTTAACATTACAACATCATCAGCATAAATCGTTAAGTACACATTAGAGAGAAACAAGATTATATAATTTATTTATAAACTGAAAAATGTTGGACCTAGCACTGAACCTTGCGGAATTCCAGAATCCGTGGATAAGCTATAGTCTAGATATACAAAATACATAGATTGAGCAGCGAGTTATTGAAACAGCAATTAATCTACTTGGATCACAGTTAGATGAAATGTTTTTTATTGTATTGTATTGTATATGTATTCTTATTGCAACCAGCTTAAAGATAGCTTAAATACCCCATGTTCTAAGATAAGAAGTTATATGTTATATACATTTGATAAAGATTATCTGCGAATATCTTATGATCTCATCTTTTGTAGCTTATACGACATGTATGTACTCGTACGTGATTTTTTTTTCGTCCAACAGCATATAGTTACGTTTATGGCAAATACTGACGCAATCGAAACGTGGAGACAATTAATTGTTTCTGAAGTCCCATTCATTAAATGGTAATCAATCTAATATATTCATGGAAAACCGAAATAAAGTGAGTAAAAAATTAAGATAAGCCGAAATGAAGCTGAATAATAATTCACTGGCTTCACGTGAGATTTCCTCTACTTCAAAGGTAATTTGTTTATGAGTTGTCTGCTTCGTTCTCTGCTTCCACTCCGATGTAGGCGCTGTGGCACTGTTGATCCTATTCGCATAGGAATCTCATTTTGTCTGTTTATTAATTCATAACGAGATTTCGTCTGAAATAACACATAGAATTCTCAACGAACCTGGAGAATAGTCTGCGATGCGTGTAGATCCGTTTCGTGAAATAACTAACTATTTTGATTCGCGGAACCAGGATACGTTCACCCACATCCTTTATGCATATCGTGGATGGCTGAGAGTCAGATCATTGCCACCATCAACTTTTTGTCGAATATGGTGTAGGTGGCGAGCCATGGAAATAATTCAGAAAAATTATCATCCAAAGCATACTTATATTGGAGAAATTTAAAATGCATGAATTGTGGTGATGACACCAAGCTCCCTGCGTTCAACTGTTTTTTTTTTAAGTTAGGGTAGACACCTATGATCCAGGCACTTGAGCTAGGTGCTCATTGTAAAGTCTATATTAAATCTCTTACTTCCACTAGAGAAACTTGGTGTTTTCTATAAAGCTCAGTATCTTGCCCAGTGGAAACTTGAAAACCCTTGAGGGCTCTAATAAACCCCTCCCGAAATGTTTCTGCCTGAGTACTTTCAATTCCTCACATGTGCAGATTCCATGTAAACTCGACTCCTTCTGTAGTTCATATCTTCTGCACTACGGTTCGCTACAGTTACCAGTCCCGTAATGGCTTGAGCTTCTTTCTAGCTACGTCTGAGTGGGTTATCAGATAATTTAGCATCCCCATCCCCTATTAGCGCTTTAATATGGAGTTGACGTTCAGTTGACCTGCTTTTCTTTGTACCTTCTTCATCTAACCAGGTCTAAATCTCCCTTTTGGCAGAGACCTTGGTAATGAACCTATGTAGTGTCTTTTAAAGCCCTCCTTGGCTAGTTCGTCGGCTATTATATTGCCCTTTTAATCAGCGACACCGTGCAGTCTCGTGCCAGTGTATTGAGGAATTATTTGCAGTCTGTAACTAGTTTTGACATGGTTACACGGTTCGAGACTGCCTTGATAGCAGCGTGGCAGTCATTATACCTATTTTCTTCCTCATGTAGCCCGGCTTTGCAATCATTTCTGCCCAGGCTGCACGGGCGAATACCTCTGATTGGAAGACCGTCGAATGCTTCCCCAGGCTTATGAATATCGTTTTATTAGGGCTCGGTCCATAAATACCGGCTCCTGTGCTCTGGCTGGATTTGGATCTGTCCATGAACCAGTTATCAAGAGCAGTGATCCCACTATGTGTCTGATGTCTGTTCGGTATGGAGATTTTCATCTTTTCAGTGAAGATAATTTAGGGTGCCATACTGTCCGTGGGCATTTGCGGCAATGGCCCGTCCAGTATCGTACCCTCCAACCCTAATGTTGGAATGCTACAAGTTGTTAGTTTTCAGTCTGAGGATCGCATTCACAGCCTCCTTTTTCACATAAAGCTCCAGCGGCGGAGGAGAAGGGAGGATTGAGGTTGAAAATCATGGTGAAATTCCTTTAATCCTTACAGAATCTGCTCTCAGCCAAATTTTGGAAAGGGACTAATTGTCATTGGGACATACAAGGTTCAAACCGTTGCTTGGGTAATAACTGTTCGACTAACGTATACGGTAACTAACGAACTGTTCTTGTTCTCAGGTCATACCTATTATTAACACCTGTTACTGGCCTACCTGTCTCGATATGCGTAGTTAAAATAAATAGTAGCGTTATTGTTACAAAAAATCTCAGATAATCTCAACTCACTAGAGATATTTTGCTAAAAACCCCGTTCTCTTTAAACGACTCACTCTGAGATTTATCTGAGATTTTTAGCTCTCCCCTTACCGCTAGCGCACAACCTCGCAAGGGTGTGCAGTAGTGAGTGTAATTATTACATCACATTTCTATATTGTACTCTTTTAATGTGGACTATGGACTGAAAATTTGAAGTTAACTTTGACTGCTTTGAAGATGTTTAAGGGTCTTTGACAATCTAAACATAAATACGTCTTACCACGCCACACAGTGACTATTTCACGAATTATAAAATATTGAGTACGATGTAATGCGTTTTTTTAGTCGAGATCATCTCAGATAAATATCAATTCCCTGGAGAGATAAATGAAGTGAGACGAATTGTAAGAAGAACGCTACTAATATGGTATGTGTTAATACACACCGAGAGTGCGCATCTATCTAAATCAGTATCAGCATCTTTACATGGGTATCTATTACCAGACAATTGTCAAACAACTAACGTAATGTTTTACTGGTAAAATATCAATATGCGTACGCGTACTGATAATCGTTTACAAAGACGTTTTGTTGCACTTGGCCATTAGGACGGAAGGAGTATGAGATAATAGGTATATTTTAAATCATGTACCTGTTCTAAGCTGTTCCATATTCATACCTGTTACCAAATAATAGTTATTTGTAAAGTAATTTGTAACATCTCTAGATGCTATTGCTTTGAGGAGATACAGTGGGTTGGTTAGACTATACCTATCTACTGAGATTGATATCGGCATAGTTAATGCAAATTTAATGAAATCAGAGATATTGTCGATGTAATCCGCCCAGAGAATGGTGGAAAAAATCACCGAGATAGAGATAGGCCAAAGAATTTCTAAAGGAACAGAATTTCTAAAGATCTGCTGAGTAAAGATAGGAAGACTGTTAAAATGATAGTAGGTCTGCTGACTGGTTATATAGGCTGTCAGAATTTGATGGGACGCGGAGGCTGCTTCTTCGGCACTCAGAAGGATAATAATAATTTGCGGCTATCAGTAATAAGGTCTGAGACTTCTTCCCAGATCCTCCCAGAGTAAGGTCTTTGCCATGGTTTTCCCTTACTCCGTGACCATTGATTTTATATAAGTATATTATATATAATCAGTGTCCTTGGCGAATGCTGGGAAATAATGAAAGTCGTTCCATGGGCGCATTTAATAATAACTCATAGCTGACTGATTTCCAGTAGACTCGCGATTATGTGAACTAATCACATTTCACATATTTTATCATTTCTCAAAAGTAGTATTCATATGGTCGCGAGGCAACTGTATTATATTTTTGTTATTAAGAATCATAGGGAAATTATTTAGTTAGAGTAGGATCATTTCAATTGTTATGGAACCCATATAGTACTTAGAATAGGTAGCCTCGTGTAGTACCTTTTTTAGGTGGAGCACGGGGTTGGGATGATTTGTAATAATTTAGTTCTCATAAATAAAGTGACTGGGTATATATACAACATAGACTTGGTAAATGGTACTACTTGCAGATTCTGCCAAGAGGAGGAAAAAACTCCAGTTCGTGTGCTATGCCAATGTGACATAATGGCGAGGACAAGGTTTTTAATAATGGGCGTAGATAACCCCTCAGCTAGCAGCTACTCGAGGAAGACGTTCTCAAGGATGATAGGCCTAATTAAGACGGCAAACTTAGAGAGCGTCTTCTAGGAAGCAAAGGGGATCACAGTAGATCTGAAAAGGTCGTGATGAAAGAAGTCAATAGCCCACCCCAATCCCAATCTAATCTAAATAAAGCACTGTTTAGCAAATTGACAAAAAGGATTTCTGTCTGATTGAGGGTGGTAAAGAAATTTGGTAGTTATTGTAGACCTGGTTTTTTTTCTCTCTGGTGTATCGCAGCACCCTCTTCACGTATTTAAGACATGTACTCCTATTGATGTCACTTAATGGTGGCCGATACACGTTTCTTGTCCTGGATCCCGATCTACTCCGGGCGAACTCAATCGGATCATTCTTAGATGGGGGGAAGGGCAAAAAAAAGGAGGAAAACAGCGACAACAGTTTAGCGAGACGTGTGGTCTCTCGGAAACTCTCCAAACTATTAGTCGCGCGTCCACCGCCTTAATGAAAGCGCACTCCGCGGGGGAGGGGAGGGGGTGAGAATCAGAAAAGGAGATATAGACACATATTCTTCCTCCGGTCGTATTCCCACCGTATTACTCATGCGTTACTCTCGCGTATCGAGGGACAATCGTTTACAAAGACGTTTTGTTGCACTTGGCCATTAGGACGGAAGAAGTATGAGATAATAGGTATATCTTAAATCATGTACCTGTTCTAAGCTGTTCTATATTCATACCTGTTACCAAATAATAGTTATAAGTATTTTGTACCATCTCTAGATGCTATTGCTTTGAGGAGATCATATCATAACCAACCCACTGTTTGGTTATGATATGATATGATATATTTATTTCGTGTGAGACAGCATTACATATGCGTACACTTGTCAATATTGTTATACAACAGTGGCCATAAGTATAGAGTTAAAATATAGTAAAATAAACACTTTAAAAAACACATTTATAGTAGACCTAAAACATACACTTTAAAAAATTCTACAGTCCACACACTAATGGAGGTCGTAGAACACATTCTCCCGCAAGAAACCCTTAATTTTGTTTACAAAGACAGAGCGATTCATATTATTCCAACTATTCGGTAATTTATTGTACAACTTTACGGATGTAAATCTGAAAGATCTCAAACTCTTCGTCAATCTAAAATGCGGTGCGACCATCGTCTGAAAGCGGGTATATTTAATGCAAATTTAATGAAATCAGAGATATTGTCTATGTAATCCGCCCAGAGAATGGTGGCAAAGTAAAGATAGGAAGACTATCAAAATGATAGTAGGTCTGCTGACTGGGTATATATACAACATAGACTTGGTAAATGATTCAGATTGCTTTTCCAATCCAAGCTTACTCAGGTGTCCTTTCAGTCTACAATGGCCTGAAAGTATTCCTGTTAATATGCCAACATTGTTCTTACTCAGGTTTATGCATTCTGTAAACCTCTTCTGCTTATAAGGTCCCAGAAGAATTTTACTTTGCCTCATTCCCTGGAGATTTTCCCAGTAACTGGATTTTCTCTGCTCCATTTCTATTTTTAGTTTCTTCAGTATTGTACTGCTACTTAACCCGCAAAAGGGTTCAGGCCCTACAAAAGGCATTCCAGCCCCTTTTTTGCGAGGTTATCCGTTATTTCGTTTCCTTCCACTTTTAATTTCCCTAGGGGATTGTCAGACCATCTTGGAACTGATTTCATATGAGCTCAGCGCCTTGATGGCTGCTTGACTATCAGACATGATGATAATCTCCTGCTTTCGATAATTTCTATCCATATTGAACTGAACACATTTTTCAATAGCGTGTATTTCCGCCTGAAATATACTTGGATATTTTCCCAAGCTTTCGAAATATGTGGTTCTAGGCCCATATATTCCTATTCCAGTTCCCTCTGCCGTTTTGGAGGCATCAGTATACCATTTGATGGCATTTCTATTCAAGTTCAAGATGGTGTTATGATCCCACTCGCTCCTGTTACTGAGCTTTATGATGAATTCCTTCACAAAGCTGAATTTTTTTAACATCTCATCCCGGGGCATATCCCAGGTTTGATCACCGTCAGTTGTAAATGATACTACTTGCAGATTCTGCCAAGAGAAGGAAAAAAACTCCAGTTCGTGTACTATGCCAATGTGACACCCTGGCGAGGACAAGGCGTAGAGAACCCCTCAGCTAGCAACTACTCAAGGAAGACGTTCTCAAGGATAATAGGCCTAATTAGAGAGCGTCTTCTAGGAAGCAAAGGGTATCACAACAGATCTGAAAGGTCGTGATGAAAGAAGTCCATAGCCCACCCCAATCCCAATCTAATCTAAATAAAGCACTGTTTAGCAAATTGACAAAAAGGATTTCTGTCTGATTGAGGGTGGTAAAGAAATTTGGTAGTATTGTAGACCTGGTTTTTTTTCTCTGGTGTATCGCAGCACCCTCTTCACGTATTTAAGACATGTACTCCTATTGATGTCACTTAATGGTGGCCGATACACGTTTCTTGTCCTGGATCCCGATCTACTCCGGGCGAACTCAATCGGATCATTCTTAGATGGGGGGAAGGGCAAAAAAAAAAGAGGAAAACAGCGACAACAGTTTAGCGAGACGTGTGGTCTCTCGGAAACTCTCCAAACTATTAGTCGCGCGTCTACCGCCTTAATGAAAGCGCACTCCGCGGGGGAGGGAGGGGGTGAGAATCAGAAAAGGAGATATAGACACATATTCTTCCTCCGGTCGTATTCCCACCGTATTACTCGTGCGTTACTCTCGCGTATCGAGGGACAGGAGGGCGAAAGAGAGACGCTCTCGCAGCGTCGTAGAGTACGAGATGGCGAAACGCGACGGGGCGAAGGG
Organism: Protaetia brevitarsis; assembly: GCA_004143645.1. Classification (NCBI taxonomy): domain Eukaryota; kingdom Metazoa; phylum Arthropoda; class Insecta; order Coleoptera; family Scarabaeidae; genus Protaetia; species Protaetia brevitarsis. The sequence continues at coordinate 2,163,464 of RXPK01000022.1, forward strand.
TGGAAATCAATATGAGGGGTGGTCTTGGCGCGGCGCAGGCCTGAACCCCTTGAACCGGTCCGTAAGCGCCAGTTTACCACCGGCACACTCAGTAACTGCATCCGCAACGCCGGCCACACTTGGACACACTCACATTCTCTCACCCGCCACTACTCTCTCTCTCTATCCATCTCGCTCTCCTTCAATCTCTCTCTCACACACACACACTCTCTTCTCTCTCTCTATCTATCATTCCACCACCGACAATTACACGCACACACATCTGAGAGTCAAAGCGGGGGAGAGAGATCGCGTTTTTTAATAAATAATAAAAATTTCCGGCCGTGTAAAGAATTATTTCGTGTGCGCCCGAAACACCGGTGCGTCCTTACCTCTCTACTCCCGGGGGTGGCGGGAGGATTTTAAAACTGTACGGATAGAATTTCGCGCTTGCCGAATAGTTCGCTTTAAATCGCGCAGTTGGTGCCAACGTCAAACCGCCGAAGCAGTCACGTGCGCGCTGTGCTCTCTCGCCTCTAGCCGGCCAATCGAACCGTGTATTATTCAGAAGTGCTGTCCGCCGCGCTGCATGGCTATTGTTGTGCTGTTTCGATGTGAAAATCGTAAAAATAACGCGCCGGTGCTGTATAGTAATATCGCCTGAAACGTATGACCCGTACTTTTCATTAAAATAAAAAAAAATGATGAAAAAAATACTGTTTGCGCTCCTGGTGATGTTTACCCATAATTCCTCTGTAATCCCGTCAAACTGTTGAATAATAATTCGAAGTATAATCGATATTCGACATACATTTTCAATATATGTCAAGCGTACTTTACGTAAAACCCTCATATGTTTTAAAAAAATATATAAATATTTGATTTGGCATTTAGACATATTTTCCACCTACAGCTTATAATGTTATCATCATTTGTACGTGTCTAAAGATGCAGCAAAGAAAATATTTGTTAATATGTCAAAAATTTGACATATAACAACCAGTTGAAAATACTAGATTGCCTTCATTTGTTACAAAAACACATATTTTTTTTTAATCGACCCTTACATAACTACCATTCAGATACCATTGCAAAAAATTCACTAAATTTATGTATAAAATTATTTAATACTGTGTGAATGTAAGATCTTGGAAACTCATTATTTTTCAAAGATATTTGCTAATTTTCCCATATAATATTTACAAATATGTTCTGATTAGAACACAAATTCCCAATATTATATGGAGTAAGCTCTAAATTTTGCGCTGATGCGCTAATAAATGCATTTAAATGTAGAAAAAGCCTTGAAAAGGCGAAACATTGATGTCTGTCAATAGCGACATTTGTATGTATTTTTCTACATTTAAATAAAATTATTTAGACGTGTTTCGCCTCTTTAAGCCATTTTCATGATCTATATGTCATAAGAAATTACAAAGTGAAAAATTGTCGCAAAATTTTTCACTTTGAAATTTCCTATGACATATAGACCACGAAGATGGCCATAAAGAGCCGAAACATGTGATCTAAATAATTTCATAAATAAATTTAGTAGTAGTATAGCTTCCATACACATAGGTCTACTAATATTGTCGTGTTCTTCTGACATTACTAAAATTAAAATTATTGTTTTAACACCAATTAAACTCAAAATTTTACGACAATCTTTCACTTTATAATTTTCTATGACATATGGACCACGAAGATGGCTTACAGAGTCGAAACATGTCGTCTAAATAATTTTATAAATAAATTTAGTGACGAAACTGTGACATCACTCTTTTATTTTTGCAAATAATATCTGAATCTGATACTTCACCAAGTAGGATAACTACCATATATTTAAGAGAATAACTTGTGTATAAAATTTGCACATTACCCTCACATAACTACCTTAAATACACATTTTAAAGAATATTATTTGAGGGTCGATTAAAAATTACATGGCAAAATCTCAGATATTAATTTTTTAATCGACCTTCAAAATAAATAATATTCATCATACATTTAAGAAACGACGCGTATATAAAAACAAAATGCATATATATTTAACATCCGACTACTAAATCACCCCACCATCCTAAAATTTTTCTCACATGGAAAGCCTGTGTACTGTATCTCCGCATCTGAACAATTTGAACTTATTATAACTTGGTGTATACATAATATGTAGTACCTATCTAGTGGTCTAGATAGCTGCTTTTTGTTTGTGCCAACTCTCACGTTTAAGGGGTAAAAAATACTCTTAAAATTACGACGATTTTCGTTTTTTTTTTTTTATAGGGGGAATCTAATAGGTAGTTTCATGAACTCATAAAAACCAATTTGGTATTATTAATCTAATTTTATCTTTTTTTGTCTTTCGTAAAGATGGTGTTAATCCAGAAAAACTAAAAATTATCGAAATTTCAAGCGCGTATTTAACCCAGAACGTCGGATCTAACACAAGAGGAAAACGGCAATTTACAAAACACAATGTTGGAACACACGAATTTGATTCTAATCGATGATAATGTCGCGCCCCTTCACCTTAAGGGTTGGGGATTTGTGCCACTCTCTTTATTAAAATTAATTATAAACTAGTACTTTATACTCTACACTAAATTTATTAAAGCAAACACACTCTTCGGAAGTCACAACCTGAATGGCAATATCTCGTCGTCAATCTCCTCGCGAGAGCGATGCTCGCAAAACACTGACGAGGTTTCGGTAAACCGATTGTCATCTCTGAACACATCTCTATTTTACCTTAAACCTAACTTATTTCTATGTAGTAGAACTTTCCGTGGTATTACCCCTTCTTCCAAAAAATAAAAAAAATATATGCTCCACTGGAATTTTCCGTGGCAATAGTCTGGATGCTTTCATGCTTCAGTTCTTCTCGTCAATCCCCTCGCGAGCGCGATGCTCGCAAAACGCTGACGAGGTTCCGGTAATCTGATTGTCATCTCTGAACACATCTCTATTTTTACGTTAAACCTAACTTATTTTTATGTAGTGGAACTTTCCGTGGCATTCCAAAAAAATATACTCGAGTGAAACTTTCCGTGGCAATAGTCTGGGTGCTTGCATGCTTCAACTGTTCTTGAGTACATACTTTTTAATCGATCTCCATAGATTTACCATACATTTAAAAGAGAACCGGTACAGGAGAAATGTAAAAAAAACATGTATATAATTACTCCCATCGCCCCACTCTTTAAAAACAAAAAGAAAAAAAAACATTTTAAAAATATTGTCGATTATTCAACAGTACATCTTTATTCAACCCTAATATACGTATATATTAAGGGAAAAATGAGATAAAATAAACAAGGCGTATTTAACATCCCACACCCTTTAACCTTACCATCCTCCCACAACAAGAATGGGTATGCAATATGAAACATTGATTATATTCCGATTTTTACAAAATGAACTTTGACAGTTCAAATATTTCACCCTCATATATTGAAATAGAAATTGCGCATATCATTATCGGGCCCTATTTTCTTTGCAATTCGATAAATTTTGTTGTGATTTATCGTGAATTGGTCCATTTTTATGTGTTTGATTTACGTTTTTTTTTTGATAAAACTTTTATAACGATGAAAATGAAACGCACAAATTTTGTATAACTTATGAGCTGACCCTTGTATAACTAAAATACAAGTTTTAAATTTCTCTTATACATCAATTCATCTAAATTAACGTTTTTATATCTATTACATCTTATATTAAATATTTGCTTTGCAGTGTTGCGTAGGCTTTTACGGCCGGAATCTACTGTAAAAAGTTTTTCAGGGCTGTTGAGCCGTGGTCTTGTGGAATAACTTCAGTACGTTTCGTTCACAACTGCGGTGAACATCTTCAGCGGCTTCGACGTCCTGAAGATGTTTACCTCAGTTGTGAACGAAACGTACGGAAGTAATTCCACAAGACCACGGCTCAACAGCCCGAAAAAACTTTTTACAGTATTTGCTTTGAAATAAACAATAATCTCGAAAGCAGAAATATCCCACAACACAGAAAAAAAAATCCTCCACTCACAAAAAAAAAATCCTTCAAACCCAAACACCAGAGAGCCTAAACAAACATAACGTCTTTCATCTATTTCATTATTTTTCCTCGTTTGTTTTAATTTATAACCGGTGAAGATCGAGAAATCCGACATTCACCTGTATTTTCCTGTCTCGCTTTTATTTTCTTTTCCTTAATCGAATTTCTCTGTTATTTTCTTTTCTTTCACGATAATTCATTCCCGATTGTTCGCCAGCGCGCCTGTTTGTCCGCCACAGATTTTACCATTGCAAAAAAAAAAGGACATCATCCGAAAAGGAGATTCGTTCGTCCAGCAGTAAAGTAAACAAGATAGCGGGAGTAAAACATGTTCCTTGTGCGGGAGTGTTGTGTTTATAGGAATGAGGAAAGCACAGTTTCCAATTTCTTCGAGTTCAAACGTGACAACGAATTCTACCAAATCATCGAGTTCTTCGCGACGAGAAGTGGGGATTTGCTGGGAGGAAAACAGCTGAAGAAAGCGCAAGAGGTTATCGCGGCGTAAGGAAAGAAAATGTGTGAGAGGTATAGAACGCGTGAAAGGTTAGTTCTATGGCGACTATGGTATTGATTAAGTTGATGTAGTGTTGATGCAATAAAGTCGAAATTATTTGAACATAACCAGAAAGAAATATATTTGAAAAGCTGCATAGAGTCATCATATGCGATCATCCCAACTTTAAAGATCTTCAATCTAAAATTAAGTTTTAAAGACCTTCAAGGTATTAAAATACACCACGCACTAAACCAATCATCAAGTGCTGAACTAGGCTTCCCAACATTCTAACCTTAAAGATCTTCAATCTAAAATTAAGTTTTAAAGACCTTCAATGTTTTAAAATACACCACACACTAAACCAATCTTTTCACCGTCCCAATCTTAACATCTCCTTTTTTTTCAAATCGATTTGAGAACTACCAGGTATCTCACCTAAAGTTTCCTCATCAATCAATCTATGATTGCGCGTAAATGCCTCAGCTGCTTGCTAATTTCACTTCCTTGCTTTAAAGAAGAAGAACTGAAAAAGGCTGTCTTACTTTGGAAGTCGTCTTTTGCATATATTTCCATATATAACCCAGGTCAGCAAAGATAACTTTCGGAGTACAGCGAAGCAACTAACTAAATAACGACTATGGTATTGATTAATTGATGTAGTATTCGCAGTAAAAAACAAAATTATTTGAATATAGCCCAAAAAAATATATGTTTTAAAAACCTTCATAGGTTTACAAGGCATCATATGCTGAACCGGGCTTCCCAACATTCCAACCTTAAAGATCTTCAATCTAAAATTAAGTTTCAAAGACCTTCAAAGTTTTAAAATACACCACGCACTAAACCAACCTTTTCAACGTCCCAACCTTAACATCTCCTTTTTTTTCAAATCGATTTGATAACTACCAGGTATCTCACCTAAGTTTCCTCATCAACCAATTTACGACTGCGCGTAAATTCCCCAGCTGCTTGCCAATTTTACTTCCTACCCTTAAAGAAGACGAACTGAAAAAGGCTGTCCTACTTTGGAAGTCGTCTCTCACATATATTTCTGTATATATACATCCCAGGACAGCAAAGGAAACTTCCGCAGTACAGCGAAGGGACTAACTAAATAAGTTACTGCGGGCCTCACAATGAAATTAAACTGGAGGGGCATGGAAACATCGAAAAGGGTTGTGAATAAGCTCGTCTGATTAACTGTTAGGGTCGGTGAACAGGGAGCAAGCGATAAGGATAAAAGTGGGGTGGATATTTCTAGTTGGTAATTAGTTTTTTTTGGTTTCGGGTACACTACTAATTGCGGATGTTAAAATCGAGGTCGTGGTAATGGCGAATTATATTTAAATTGCTCATTAGTCTACGGCCTTCAATATGTTTTTTCTTGTTCATTTATGCTTGAAGACATGGCAACAAAGATTGAATTTTAAATCAAATGTTTTTGTAGCATGTAAGTTATGCGGCATAAAGCCCTCGTATGTTCTAATATCATTCTTCTTAGTATATTAATTTTTTTACCACATGAAAAATTACATTATATCATCATTTCGAAATAAAATACTTTTTTACAAAAAATGTAAACAATAACTTGATCAGCTCGTGCCTTCAATTAATATTTCATAATTCCAAGTAATAGCAACTCGACAAAGATGTTTCTAGTCTTACGTTGTTAATAATAATCAAGAACAAATATATGAACAAATGGAGGAATTACATGCTTAATTGACTTTAAATTAAAGTAACTTTTGAAAATATTGTAAGGCTATCTAACCCACGTCAATATACACTAATTATGAGACAAAAAAATGGAAAAAAAGGGGAAAAATAATTTCTTTGCATTATATTAGTATTTGTACCTATGTAGGGAAAAAGTCTTAAATTTGAATATGATGTGTTATCTAAATTTAAACCGAGATTTTTCGCATTTTCTATGATGGTTAATGGCACGTCATTAATGTTTAATTTAATTAAATGTTTTGATGTCGTACAAAGATTTTCCTAAATAAATAGCATAACCAAACCGTTCAAGCAGAGACATACGCAATATTATGTACATTGTGCAACTGGAATCAGTCAGAGGGCTTTTGAAAATAAGCAAAATATATATTGCAACACAGAGCCAAGCGATACTGAGAGCATTAGTCACTGGTTTGGGAATGTATTCGAGAACTGAATAGCCTGACAGATCGCAATAAAATCGCTTTGCATTGCCGAGCATTCGGCAATTGAAGGTAACGAAAAAACCGAATGAGTTAGCAAGAAAGAGTTCATCGGCTTTACATTTAGGCCAAGAACCTGTTCTATGGGTGAGTAAAACACAGCGCGAGATCAAGTAAGAGGTTGGGTCAGAAAAAATAAAAAAAACAGAGAATAGTGGAAAAAAATTGGAAAATTCATGGAAAGAAGAATCTTCGCACTCAAAACACTGTGCATTGAAAGGAGACCTACACAACATTAGAATCAACTCATTATTTATGAAAGATTAAATAATTACAATAAATCTAAACCCCCCTTGGTCCACCTAAAGATACCACATGAGGCTACCTATTCTAAATACTTATTCCATAACAACTGAAATGGTCCTATTCTAACTAAATGATTTCTCTCTGATTCTCAATAATAATAACAAAAATATAATCTGTCAGTTATCAGTTGTTATTATATTGGCGCCTATGGAACGACTTCATTTATCTCCCAGCATTCGCGAGAAATCCAGGGAAAACCATGGAAAAAAACTTATTCTACCTGAGAAGCAGCCCCAGGCCTTGTTACTGATCAACACTAGGGATACCAACTGTAGACTGTGTAATGGGATGACAGGGAATGCTTGCCACTTTCTATGTGAATCCGAAGCTGTGGACGCGAAAAGACAAACAATTTTTGCTAAGCCAAAAATGCACCCAGAGGATTACTTCCATTAACCAGTCAGAGACCTGTACAGGTTACTGCTGGATACTACGATCCTAGAATAGCTAGTATAATTTAATGGGTAAAAGCAATGGGAGATTAAATACAAAAAGCCAAGTGTTTCCACAGATTTAATGTCAGAAGGCTGTCACAACAACAAAAAATAACCAAATCAATTTGCCACAAGCTTCAAATATGTAATCAAATGTAATATTCTGATTTACTGTAGATTTATAAGGAACTCGGGTGAAGGTTATGAGAACACAGTTAAGTATCTTCAGCAAACATTTATACGATGGTTTTTCCACTAAATAAGCTGAGGATAGCGCAGAAAACCAGAATGCCCGAATATGAAAATAATTTATTTAACATCATTTCATTTCTAATTTTTGCTGATTGGGAAAAATCAGGAAGAAGGTTAATAGTTATGTTTACCCTGCCTGAATACTAAATTATACCCATAATGCTAAAACTTACTGTATTAGATGCTTTCACGAAATCGAAACGAATAAGAATTGATCCCTAGCATGTAGTATATCACTACTAATCTTTAATACTGCCGATTCACAACTGTAATCATCTCTGAAAGATGTTTCATAATCTGGTAATACATTACTCCTTCGAATGTTGTATCTGTAAAATATCCTCGAATATTTTTGACAAGTAAGATATAATGCTTATCTGACGTAATTCAGGATAATCGTTCTTGTATATATCAAATAACTTTATCCCTTTTATATTTATGTATCTATATCTCAAAATAATCGAAATATGCATCATATAATATCTATATCCAGTAAATCGTATAGAATCCCATTGTTATCCGGCGCAATATAGATTGCATTAGCGATGTATATATGTACTATGTACGTTCCGACAGTGGCTGTAAGTTATCCAGATGCACAGGAGCCTCACTTCGACCGAAAACGAATCATATTTCGCAGGGAATTCTAGGTCACCAGTAAAACCGTATATTCGTAGATATTCCACTCTGGTGTGTTCCAGATTCTCATCGGTACGCCTAGTCTTATTTGCGTCTCGACTCCATGGCAATAAATTCGAGACTCCTTTACTGGGTTTTTCTTTTTGTTAGCCGCGAGGGTGATCATAGATATGGGAATCTATGATCATCATCCATCAGAAAGCAAAATTTAGGTAAAGTATAACAATCCTAAATCTGCTAAAAGTAAATAACTTCCTGATTTCATCAAATGTTGAAGGACCACAATTGATTGATTGATTGTTTGATTTAGGCACTGGGTATGAATCAGTTATTCTATTATATTATTTCATATTATTCCATACTTAGTGTATTTTTTTTTACATAAACAGGTTAGTTCGTTTCATCAGCTTCAGCAGTCTGTATAGTAAACCTTTTCCTGACAAATCAGTCATCGCGTTCATTGTTTCAGCAGTAATCTTTGCTGCTCCAACGCAACGAATTCAAAAACAATGTGGTGGGCTGTCTCACCCTCCTTGTTGCACAGTCTACATATGGGTTCATCTTTAAAGACGCCTATTCTGTGTAGATGCTTCCTTAAACGACCTTGTCCTATCAGCAAGCTCGTTACCGTTCTAAACTATACTCGATCGAGAGCCAGTATATCTCCAACTAGTTGCCCAGATAACTGTCTCATCATCCGGTTGCTTTGTACCTGTCTTTCTAAGCTATTCCAGTGAATCTGGAGTTTTGCTACAATCAATTCACTCACTGCACTACGTATTGCAGCTTTAGTTATTTCCAGACTTGGTCCTGTGAATGTTATTTCAGAGCCCTTTCTTGCAAGTTTGTTTGCTAGTTCGTTGTCTGTTGTGCCCTTTTGACCCTGCACTTGCGCAAAAGTAATTTTTGTGTGTCTGGCCATGATTTTTAAGGTTTCCAAGCAATCCCAAACTGATTTAGTAGCAAGGATCCTTAGAGTGCCTTGACTAACCGATAGGATATTAATCCGCTACCCCTTTGGTTTCTATTGCTAGTATTTCCGTTTGTCGTACGGAAGTATATTGCTCCAATACCATATATTTTTCTCCAGAACCTGCGATTCTTTTTGACCCTTATGCGTATCAGTTTTAGTTTTGAATCCCTGGTTTCTGTTTAGCTTTCCACCCATTCCAGTCCAACATAATCTTGAAGGGTTGTTCAATGTAAAATTTGTAAATCATCATGTCACTTCCCGTTTTAAAGATAGGCTGTTCGCGACCCCCCCCCTGTTCTTCTTCTGGCATGTCCAGAAGTTTTTTTTTAATCGAGAGGGGGTAGATTTACCATGGTTTTTATAGCAACTGTTAGTGAGCTTCTTGGAGCTCCAATGATGCACAGGCAAGCAAACCTCTGTATCTTTGCGAGTTTACTAGTAGTTTGCTTCTGCGTAGTCTTGGTCTACCAAACCAAGTAGCCTTAGGTTAATATGGATTTTGCCACTGCAGTCTATAACCAGTCATCATACATGATTTTTTTCGACCATTACTGCGGGTTATCATTAGTACCCGTTTACATTTGTCTGTCATGTGTTCAAGATGTTGATTCCAGGTTAACTTCGAATCAAGAAGCATTTTGACTGAATTTCGTTGTTTCATTATGGAAAGTTGGTGGTTTCAGGCCATCCAGCTTTCTTCTTTTCGTAAAGGGGATTAGTGTTATCTCCGCAAGATTAACTTTTAGGTTTTCTTTAATACACCACCCTTCTGTTATCTTTAGGGCTCTCTGCGTAAGTTCGGAAATGATGGTTGTGTTTTTTTTCCCCCATTATGAGTATTGCAATATCGTTTGCATATCTTTAGATGTACTAGCCTGCATTATTTATAGTTAGAAGCAGTTCGTCAATGACAAAGTCTCACAGTAGGGGAGATTACACTTCTTTCTGTGGACAACATCTGCGAACATTGTTTCACCCGCCAACGACGTTTCAATGATTTTTCCTTCCAGCATGGCTTTTATCCTCTTAGAAATAGTGTTTTCCACTCCACGGTTCCTGGAAGCTCTTATGATTGATCCGTAGGTGTGATCAAATGCTCTTTCTATATCCAGAAACGCTACTTGTGCAATCTTTTGGTTATCGTTAGGTGCTTCCACGCGTGATACGAGTTGGTGTAGGGCACTATCACATGATTCTCCTTACTGATTAGGATGTAGCGGCTAGAGAGGTTTCCCCGATGTACTTTTCCAGCAATTTTTCCATAGCTTTCAGTATGAACGATGATAGGGTATGGGTCGGTATGCCTTTGCCTCGATGTCCGTTAGATGCCCAGGTTTGGGTATAAAGGCAATCTTTGCCCTGCCCCATACTCTGGGTATGTATCATGGAGTGAAGCTGGCTCTGTATAGTCTACATAGCACTAGCGCTTTGTATTCTGCTCCTGGTTGTAGTAATATTGAAAGTATACCCTCCGGACCAGAGATTTTTAGGAGCTGAAAGTGTTTATGGCCCTGATTACCCTGTCATATGTTATTACCCTTCTAACTAGCGTCCAGCAACCCCTGTTCATCTTTGGGAGGTTTTTTGTTGATGGTTCGAACCATCTGTTTCCTTTCTGGAGTTAAATCTCGAGAGTTCCCTTTCCAGGATTTGTAAATTTATCTGTGGGTTTTCTTATAGTGTCCAGAGGTGTAATGGAATCTCCCGTTAAAGGCCCGCAAAATTATCGATCAATTCCTTTGGCCTGCTTAAATAAAAACGCTGCTCATTCAGTACTTACAGCAACAGGTCCGATGGTGTTCCCAATCTTGTCTAGGCCAACCACCACTACAGAGGTATTTTTGGCATTCTGTACCGCAAACTTGACGACCTACGATCGTTAAAATCCGCGAATGGCAACACCGGCAGCTCCATTGGCACGACTCTCCTCTGGGGTCGGAGTGGGGGGGGGGGGCAGAGTACCACTTCAGTATCTCTTTCAACCTTTCATTCATTACAGGTTGTGCCGCTCGTTCCTCACGGCCGTCCAACCCTGAATTTCCGCTCTGGCGTTCGTCTGTGACTCGATGAATGCCCGGGCAATTTTTCATCCGATCCATAATGGGCCTTATGCCGGGGTTGACTTGATGTTTATTGTTAGTGCGAAGCGCCTACAGTCCGGAATGGGAGTTATTAAGGTTGTAGTGGCGTTATATATAATCGGACAAGTAATTATTACGATTTCGTGTTTACGACTTTGGACGGTGAAGGAACGGAATACTAAGGAATTATTAGGGGGCAGAATGTGGAAGGAAGAATGCCATTTCTTTTCGTATTTATAAGAAGGTTAATGTGTTTTTACGACTGGTTTTTGTAATAATATATTAAAAAGCTAGCTCCATAAAGCACGTTTCTTACACAACCCTTATTAAACTTAACCCATTTTTTATAATTAGCGTTTTTAATATCTTTTTTTAAATAAAGGGAAAGAAATTTTATGATATGGGAAATTATGTAATCCTTAGTAGCACCTATACATTTTCATTGTGTGTCATTATGCTCAGGCTATCTTGCTCAGGTGGATTCAATCCTACATCACAAACAGAACTCAAGCGGTTGTTGTGAATGGTCAATGTGTGTCATGGAAGTCAAAATTGGTTGAAATCACTTCAGGAGTTCCGCAAGGTTCCCATTTGGGACCAACCCTATTTAATCAATACATCAATGATGTAACTAAAATTATCAGTCACTCTAATTTCACTATTTGCCGACGATATGAAGTTATTTTACAAAATAAATAGTACCGATGATTCCTTGGCATTGCAGAGGGATCTTAGTAACCTTGCGGACCTTGTGCGCGCAATAAACTTAGCTTGAACATAAGAAAATGCAAATTCATACGTTTTACTAAGAAAAAAAGAATTCATTGATAATAATAAGACAGAAGACGTCACACAAATTAATATTCTTGACCTAATTTTTGACTCCAAATTATCCTTTCAGTTTCATATTGATAACATAGTCAGAAAAGCATTCAGAAATCTCGGTTTCATAATTCGTATATCAAAACCGTTTCAAAACATAAAATGTATTATTAGCCTTTATAAATCTCTAGTAATTAATACGCTCGATTATGGTAGTATCACTTGGAATCCCTTGTATAAATCATACATTTATAGGATTGAAAAAGTGTAGAAAAAATTTGTTAGATATTTAAACTTTAAATTTTTCACTCCTACCTACAATTACAATGTTGATCTCTCGAGATATAATCTACTTACCCTTGAAAACAAACGTCATGTTAACGGATTGGTAGTGCTTTATAAATTAGTGAATAATTAATAGTCCTAGCATCATCGCGTCTTTGAACTTTACTGTCCCGAGATTGAATTCTCGAATATCTGGTACATTCTACTGCGAAATTCAGAGAACTAATATTGGATTAAATTCATCTATTTATCAAAGCACCCTCACATATAATGATACTGTGAATTATATTTATATATTTCATCAGAGTCTACGGCAATATAAATCATCTGTTGTCCATCGTTACCGCACTATATTACTCTAATTTTTTTCTAATTCTCGCTCTACTTTTTTTTCACCCTTTCGTAATCGATTTTTCTATTTTTTTCTATATGTATTAGCTTTATCAATGTTGAATTAAATATATTAAATTGTATTATACGCAAACTACTGTAATATATATGTATATTTGCGGAAGCTCTTTTGGGTTCCCCTGTTAGCTTCCCAAACTAAAAATAAATAAATAAAAAAAAATAAATTATCCACAATCAAAGTATTTCGTTCAATATGTGTTATGAAGATCATACACTTCACTTCATTTCTCTAACAAAAATCAAATACAAGGCAAGAGCCAAGTCGTCCACAACGCCCATGACAAACAACATTTCAATTTTGAAAAATGGTGGAAAATTAATTCAATGTTAAGTCCCCTGTTTACGCCGAAAGACAATTATAAACGCACCATGAGAAACAACATCTCTTACCCTGTAGACAAGTTCTTAGATCTAAACAGACTTTTGATTTGGTAAAATAAGCTAGTAAATAAAATATTGTGGAATCGCGGCTAATGACTTTTAAATGTATTAAATCTTTTCTGCCAGATCGAAAAGTGGTTATTAATTATAGAACAGCATACAATGGGATGTTATAATTCTTGTTACTTACGCTTTAATAATGGAATACCTCAGGATTCGATGCTAGACCCATAACTGTGTTTACTCTCTATCAATGACCTAATTCAACATTTAAGAACAGTTACTGCTTAACTCACTATAATAAACCTAAATTAAGCTAAGAGTATTTACGTAAGATTTTGTTCTGATCAACACTACATCCAAAATTAGAATAGATCTACTGGACTACATGACTATAGCAACTCCCTAACATCACCAATCAACAACTGCTGAGTATTACCTCGATTGAAACTCTTTTCTATTCTTATTCGGATTAAGGCCAGAAGCAATCGCTGGCCATCTTTCAATCACCTTCCTTTCCCTCGTCTTCGCTCTAAGACGATTTTCTCTGACGTTTTCGCCAGTCCGAAGTCACTAGGGAATAAATTACCAAACCGTAAGACGTCGCATCGTATACACGCTGCTCCAACTTCATGGCCAACTTTGCCGCCTCCCACTGCCACTAGCGCTACAAACGATTTAGAAACGTTGCGGATACATTATTCATCTGTCGAATTTGGCAGCAATGGATGCTTTCAATAATACATGCGGAATTGACGTCTGTAACGAGGTCCCAAAGAACCTGTAGCCCGTTGTAACCGATGTTCTGTGCCAGAGCGAAAGGGTTGAGGGGGTGGGAGGAGGCTCGCGTGAATAATGTAGGAACACGCAAAGGACGCTGACGACAAAGTGACCAGTCATGTCTGCAACAGTCGGGCGATACTCGAAGCATATGTTTCGACTGTTATTGTTTCAGAGGTGATGAAGGTCGATGCATAAAGGGCCAAATGCATAATGGGTTTCCGATTGGATATCATGTTGACGTGTGTTTGACATAAGCTTTGACACGATTGTAATATCATTAAACATGTTTCTAAACACTCGACGCTAATCAAATGACATCAACAAGCGACGCACAGTGGCCAGTTCTCCTCATAAAGGGAAAGAATTCGCAATCGGAAGCTATAACTTCTAAAATAGTTGAACGATTTTAATGAAATTTTGGCAATATTATATTAAAACTACGGACTATGCATTTGCCAAATTTTATATGCCTGGCGAGTACAGGGTAGTTACAGCAATAGAACAAATCCGTAGGAAAATACAACTTTTATTATACTGCGTATTAACTTGATCTGCTGCTGTTTCTAACTAGCGATTAATAGAGAACAGAAAAATGTAAAATGTTGTAATTGTAAAACCTTAACTATCCATAACGAAATATAAATGAAATTTAAATAAAAAAAAAATACAGGGTGTTTGGAAACATCGTTTAAAGATTTTAAGGGCATGTAGTACGATCGAAAATAAGGTTAAAAGTCATAATAAACATATGTCCACAAATTAACTGTTTACGAGATAACAGCGATTTTATCGCAATTGCAGAATACGTTTGCTTTAGCGGTTTTTATTAAGATGTTATTGTATTTTAACATAAAATAGATTATAACTAAAGAAGATATTCAAAATGACGTCCTTCCATTTCGACATCTACAGGATCTACATCTGCTTTCAAAGGAAGCGCGCCCTCTTTCAAAAAACAAGGATTTTTCTCGTATTATCTGCCAACAGTGTTCTATTCGTTGGCGCAACTCTGGAAGATCGTTTACCGGTGTTGCATACATTAAACTTTTCAAAAACCCAGATACTAAAGTCCAACGGTTTAGATCGGGAGACCCTTGGAGGCCAAGCAATGGGACCTGCTCGCCCTATCCATCTCCCAGGAAATTCATTGTTAAGATGTTCCCTAACAGCACGCGTAAAGTGCGGTGGAGCTCCATCTTGCATAAACCAGAGGTTCAGTCTTAGATTTATAGGTAAATCTTCCAAAAGTTCAGGTAAAGTATTTTCCAAGAACTCGAGGTATGCAGGACCTGTTAAGCGTTGTGGCAAAACAATCGGTCCTAACAACCGTGCCCCTATTATGCCTAACCAGATGTTTAGAGAGAAACGTTGCTGGTGCCTGGCTTCAACGGTAGCATGAGGATTCTCGTCACGCCAAACGTGATTGTTGTGAAAATTAAATATTCCATTTTTAATAAAACCAGCTTCATCAGTGAAAAGGATGCTATCAGCGAAATCTAGCCGATCAGCAACTGTTCGCAAAAACCACTCACAGAAAGCCCTTCTCGCTTGATAATCCGGAGCAGTAAGGGCTTGTACCGGTTGGATATGGTAGGGTATAGGAGTTGCTCATGAAGAGTTCTCCAAACAAGATTGCTGCTTACACCCACTTGAGTCGAAATTCTTCTAACACTAGTTTCGGGATTTTCATCAATAATATTCAAAATTCGATCTTCTATCTGTGGAGAGCATGTACTCCTCTTCTCTGTCGCCCAGTATCAGAAGACCGCTTCTCAAACGAACCAGCTTCTCTTAGTCGTTGAAACACCGTCTGAAACATCACATGCGAAGGCAGTTGGCGATCAGGAAACGTTTCAGCATAGAAGCGACGTGCTTGTAAAGAATTCCCATTAGCACGACCATATATGAACACCATATCGCTCATTTCAGCATTAGAATACGCAACCATTGTAATTGCTACAAATTGCACAAAACGTCAAATTAAACTGTCATAAAACAATAGCTGATACGCACCTGTTTACTGGGATATGTTATATCCATGTACTACTAGGAACACTCGCTGTTATCTCGTAAACGGTTGATTTGTGAACATATGTTTATTATGACTTTTAACCTTATTTTCGATCGTACTATATGCCCTTAAAAACTTTAAATGATGTTTCAAAACACTCTGTATATACAGGGTGTTTCGAAAGTAATCTGAAATATTGCTGTGGGGGTTTCGTGATTCAATTTTAAGACGAAAAATTCCTATAAACATGTGTGAAATTACAAGTTTTGTTTAGTGGCTTTTGGAATTTTGACAATTACTGTGTCAAACCTAAAAACTAACGCATCATTCTAATTTCGTTGTAGTACTAATTCTGCTTTCGTTTATGTTCAGTTTTAACTTTTTGACGATGCTGAACTGGCTAATATGCTATTTTTTTGTATGGATTAGCCAATGGTAATGCTTTATAGGCTAGACGTATGTATGCTCAGCAAATAACCGCTTATCATGTTCTCAAGTGTCTACTAAACTGCATCTTCGTTTATAAGAACCTGGAAGTTTTGCAAAATCAAGGAATATTATTGGACGACCTAGAAATGGGAAAATTCCATAACTTGAAGATGAGCTTCTTCAAATTATTGAGGAGCATTCAGAGAAATTGCTCAACAAGTAAAGTTAGTCACAAAACTGTTTGGAATATTCTAAAAGAAAATTTATCGCATCCATGTCACATTCAACATGTTCAAGATTTCCTACCTAATGCCTATCCAGTCCGTATGCAGTTTTGCCAATGGTTTTTAACAAAAATTGCGGACAATCCCAACTACAGTGGCAGGACTGTATTGTTTACACAGATGAAGCCAACTTAAGATATAGTATTATGAATTTTCATAATAAGGCTGATGAAAATCCACATGCTACTGGTACAGCACCATTCCAACAATCTTTTTCAGTCAACGTTCCTCTGAAATCCTGTGCATCTGCTTAATATTAAAAACCGAAATATGCCACAGCAATATATAAACTTTTCTAATTTCCGATATTTTCATTTCCCCAAACCAGAATCAAAAGTGTGTGTTTCTGAATCAATCGTTCCCATTCATCTCCAACTGCAATCGGCAAATGACTTCCTCCTCCACCAACATCCGATTGACAGCAGCACGTAATGTTGATGTATAACCTGCTCGCCCTCCACGCTTCACCCCTTCCCGGCAGCAATAATACGTTGTACCGACATCGGGCGAAATGGAATGACCTGGTAGCAATCCCGTGCCGCACAATAACAGAGCGCAGTCGAAGACAAATTGGTTCCACGTCTCATTTCGCCTGAATCGAACGCCGGACGTTCACCAACTAGACACTCGAGATTCTACTATTCCTCCCCTCTCCCATTCTTCGCACAATTCTCTACCCGACAGCTGAATGACGCTCCTATATAACGCGGTTCGTCGCGAGCGATCGATACACGGATGACGGCCTCGGAATATCAACACCGGTGGAAAAAATTGATTGCGCTAGAGACGCGTCGCTCGCTCATCTGTTTGGTGGATTATTTTAAATTTGGCGATCGATTGTTTTAAATGAACGAAGCGTGGCAGGGATGTATACCGAAAATCCTGCCTCCCCGTATTCCAGTGTCCCTCTCTTTACGCTTTTCGTTTCGTCTCTTGATATTCTGGCGTTTCTGCTGGCTACGCCTCATTAAACTTGAATGGGACTCATCCGGGTAAAAGTTCTTTAATTTCAATCGCCTGGGGTACGGATTAGGTCCGCGTTGTTAGGCCAGCACCAGTGCTTGCCATAATGGTCCTTTCAAAAGACACATTAACGTAGTAGTGGGGGTATATGACTCAAAATACTTCCGGCAAAAAATGAGTGCATTGGGGTTTATCTGGGTGCCTATTAAATGTGAATAAATTAACAAGTCGAAATGACTAGCGAATCATAACAAAACGCTTGGGGTCACTTTCCCATTTCAGTGTGTCCGCATTTACGACTTTAGTGTCGTGACAGCATTATCAATTTGCAGAGTAGTCATTGCTCAAACGTTTCTTGACCCTTAGATGGTGATTGAGCATAACTGAAAATAATTAAACATTATTGCTGGAGTAGTTCTAAAACGTTCTAAATTCAAATGACTGTTATTTGGTTTCCTCCTTGCTGTTTTGTTAGTTAATAATCCTTTGCGCTTCCATCCAGAATTATTTATTTTTCATTAAGTACTTCAATCTAGGTTGGCAGAAATGTCACTGAATGCACACTACATTCGACGTGGCACAGGTGTAATTAAACGGGCTGAAGGTAACGCTGTTATGCAACCTTATTAACACGAGCTGGTATCTCCATTGCACTTACAATTGATAAATAGGTATCAAACTACAAATAAAATGACTGAAAAAAAAGTAGTTCCTACTTCAAAATACTAAGGTATGTAGCATGTGTACCAACATGAACAACTCCCTAACCTCAACATTTCTTTTCTTTTTTCACTCCAAAATTAATATTTGTCAACCGAAAAAACAAGGTATATTCACAAAACCGTTGTTTCTAGCGTAGCAATACAAATAACTATTACACAAAAATTAGGTTGAAAGTAACGACTCCCATCTCTTGGATGAAAAGTGACATTTTGTCAATCATCAAAAACATCAAATGTCAGTTCAACGTTTAATTCGATTGATGATGATTTCATACATATCCATTATACCAACTATGTATAATTAAATATTGCAAAACGATAGTATTTCAATTTCAAACATATTTAACGTATTTCAATTTCTTACATATTTAACATATTTTAGTTTGAAAACATATTTAACATAATTGTGAATAAAATAGTATTCTAACTTCGGCAGAAATTTCATTCCAATGTCGGGATTCTGGAATATATCTAAGTGTACCTGGTTTTTTATATAATATTGTTATCACCCATTAATGTGTTTTTAATATTTTTATTAATAATAGAATAAATAAATTTTATCAATAAGATTGAAGAGTAATTATTAATATAATCCATGGTTTTTGGCTCTGTGTCAGTAAATTATTGCAAGGTAAATGAAAGGAAAAAATTCATTTACTTATATAATTCAATTTTTACTGTTTTATCACTTGACTTATTTTTAAACTGTTTTATATCATTGTAAGTCTTGTAATACTTTATCTTTTTATTTTACTTATACGCTTTCTAATCTATCAATTAATTATTTTGTACACTAATTTACACAATTTTATCCATTTTATTATTCATTTTAACTTCAATTTAATTAATTTACATAATGTTAATTTCTTGTTGGATTTCTTCAGCTGATCTGAAAATGTCCCTTAGTGGATGAAACCAGTTGATATTTGTGAGAAATTGTACCATTTTCCTTTCATTTACCTTGCGGTAATTATTTAGACCGAAAATATTATATACTTGAAATAAATAATAAAATATGACAAATGCTTGAAGCTAACAATTTTCTTTCGATTATCTCTTTCTTTTTTTAATTTCCGCGCTCTTTGAAAGGTGCATATTAGAGCTACAAATAAGTTAGCAGACCTGAATCTTGGGATTGAATCGCTCAGCTTATAAAAGCATTAGTACCTATTCTTTGCCTGACATGGCATCCCTATTCAGACCTGCTACACAACGCCATCTTGTAATAAAAAATCACTCGTCGGATTCGCACTCTATCAAGCAAAAAAGTACATTTTTACGTTACAACATCATGGTATTATGATCTTGTTAAGGAAGCGTTAAAAAAGATATCCCATGCTAAACGCTTATGCACTACCTACATTGAAAGCTAGCCCCTTTTATTCGTTGTCGATTTTCTGATGAATACTGTACGAATTTACTGACAGGTCCATTATTTGAAAAATTACTCCCATCTGGCTACATGATAAAAGCTTATCTTATAAAAGTGTTTGTGATAAAATATAGATTTCTTTATGATTTCTTTTTGCACATGCAGAAATACTATCCTAGTGTTTTGATAGTATATGTATTAGCTCTATAGAATACAATAACTTTTGTTTTAATAAGAATTTCGGGTTTCTAGATATAAGATACCTAGCTTCGAATATTTTCTCGAAAAGTATAACAAATGGACACCATCCCATGAGGTAATAACATCGAAAATTATTATAAGATTGGGTATTTTCTAAAAAGTAATAATAATGAGTTGGATAAAGCCCCACAGCCTCACATTGCTTTTAATTTTAATCGAAAAAAAAAAATGTAAATTCAATAAATAACGAAATTATAACTAACAGCTTCGCTGTTCAGTCAGTGTTTGAACAGCGAAACGTCGAGCGAAAGTTTTGACATACGGCGAAACCCGCAAGAAGCTGTTAGTTATAGTTACACCGGCCGTGAAAGCCTACGCAGTGTTAAATAACGAAATTTTTGAAAATTTAATATTTTTATGAATTCTCGAAATGTCACGTTATTTCATTCCTGGATGAGCATGCTGTATTACACTCTCCTACTGCAGGTGTGCCACTAGGGCCCAACCTTGGTCCTTTATAATTTATCATCAATTTTAATGCATTTACTATGAGCGTTGATAATTTGAATAAAGTATTTTTTAGTCCCTTACTGTGAAGTCAATCAATTATTCCTTGATTTTTGGGCCAAGACGGGATCAAGATCAATATTTTATATAAATGAATGGGATCCATTCAAAATTGACTAAATAATGGTTTTTTTGTCGTGTATAATGTAAGTTAAGCAGGCAATAGAGGGCAAGCTTAGAATGTCATGAATGTAGATTATTTGACGTATAAAAAATCACCACAGTTGATAGAACGTGTGATCTTTGTACAAGATTTTTTTTTTCATTTATTTCAAAATAAAGATTGATAGCATTTGACCAGTTTTCCAATTGATCTTTTTGGTTAATAAATCTTCTATCTATACTTAATGTACTGGATGTTCATAAGGTTTGAAAATGTAAGTACCTAGCTATGAAAATAAATTAATTTCGACAAATCAACCAGTTTCTGAAAGAAAGATTCTTTTATCTTTAAAAATGGAAGTAGAATTGGATTGAAGATCACAATTCTTTTCATAAGACCTTATGCAATTATCTGTAAGTTTTCATAGAAAAAAACTGTAAAGCAGTTACTGTTTATTTTCAGTTATCTTTGTAGAATCGCTGACAGTATTTATTTTTACTTTTCCATTTTTATTTCTGAACGTAATCCAATGATTTTATTCAAGATTTAACTAACTTTGAATAATTTAATAGTCTACGTGTATTTCCTTCCTACCCTTTTGTGTATGTAAAGTACAATACTAAAATTAACCAAGAGAAATGTATTATAAAATCGTGAAAACTTGACGCCATTCAGTCACGCCACGGCATAAAAGCATGCAAACCTTAAGGACTAATAAAATGTGTATATGCAACGTCAGAATTCATTTCAATTCGTAGAAATTGCACCAATTACCGAATGTAGCTTTTCGCGATTAGGTGAAACTATTTGCATCAAATTACACGTTTTCAACTCAAATAGAATTGATTCTCAGACTCTAAAAGGATAGCCCGCAACTTAATCGATACGTAGAAGGAGATTTAAAGAGAAAAAAATCCAAAGAGAAACAAAATCCAATCACGAACTTTGCGAATACCCAAAGAGGCCGCTCACTATCCTTCAGCGATTTCAATTAGACGGGCTGTAATCGCATTCTGAGGGTGAAATTTGATTAAGAGCCCTCTCGATAAATATAATTCCGAATTCGCGTAAAGAAGAGAAAGCTGTGGTGGTGGGAGTAAGGATATAGTGGGGATGGAATAAGAGAAAACGAATTAGTTTAGTAGGGAGCTCTCAGTTGGACTTCTGTTACTTAAAACTTCATAAAGGGTGAAGGATAAGTTGGAGGTGTGCGTTATTATTGCAAACTAGTAGATCAAGTGGCCATAGAGAATCCAACAAACTGTCAAAGAATTGACTATTATTTTGTAGGTTGATATTTCAAATTTGGTTTCGATGACTACAGTAGCTACTTTCAGTGTATTGTCAAAGCAAGTGATGTTTGTGAAAAATGCATTTAATAAAAGAAAACTTTGGAACCACGGTTTATTATGATTCTAAAAGCTCACTATGTCTTCGAAGAGCTTCATGTTGCATTTGGTGATGAAGCATTCTCAAAGGACTGTTTACAGCAGGTACAGCGAAACAGTTCGACAGGGCTGTAGTCAGTGACGACTTAAAATCAGGAAGACCAGTTTCTGCAGTTGCTGATGAAAACATAGCTGTTCTTCGAAGAATGACTGAAGAAGACAATCAAATTACTTGCAGAATTATTAGAAGCAACTTGAGTATTGGTATGAGTGCATTTAGAAAGATCCTGCATGATTACTTCGAAGTAAGGAAAGTGTGTTGTCGCTGGATACCTCACAATTTAATAGGTGCTCAAAAAGTCCAGGGTGTTGAATGGTGCTAAGCAACTTTAAAGAAAGTAAATCAAAAGCAGTCTGCAACATTATGGCACACAACTGGCGACGAAAGTTAGATTTATGCATTTGAACCTGCATTGAAGCGACAACCGACGCGATGGATTGTTCCTACAGACCCTAATCCAGAAAAAAATCAAGGAGTCTCAAAGTGCTAGAAAGAAAATGATAGCTAGTTTTTTCCTCGAAATCTGGATCAATTGCAGATTGAGTTAGAATTGATGACTATGTCCAATCGTTTCTGAATGTGATTCTTTTAACCACACCCTCCACCACAACGTGGAAAGGTGTACGATCCAGTACCACCTCAATGGCTGCTATTGGGCACGCACTCATAGACCCAGTTATGCATACTCATGCTAATCTTTACACTTTCGAGAGGTTAATTCTTGCAGCCAGCGGCGAACAGATTTGTTTGCTCCAAGCTATAGGTGATTGTTGGATCTCACCATTGGACTATGCTCAGCTATAGCTTATGCTTACAGTAATACATATATAATACCAGTTTACTTGTTTTAGTGTATTTTTTCAACACGTGTCCTGGTAAAGTATTTACCAATTTCTAGTGTTTAGGGTAGTGCAGATTTAGTACTACTAAGTGTATAGTTTTCTACACTAAAATTTTATCCAAAATTACACGCAAAAATTTCTTACTGCATATTCTGTAGGGAGTCAAATATATGTCCCCAATATTCAGCCACAAATTTCCTGGGGCAACCAATCCATACTTACCCAGCTACGTCTACCATCATCATTTCCCTTTTGAATTACTATTTCTACTTTCCACGATCAGATACCAGACTTAACGATTTCGGAAATGAAACCACTGTCTACCTTTCCTAATTAACCACACCGTTTCATCACATTACCTACCGTTGCGTGCGAAATCGCTACTTCTTAATAACCAAATAGGGTCTACACAATTCGCGTCGTCCAACTAATTATGCTGTGCAAACGTGCGGAAACATATAACGCTCTGCCCGCTGATAAGCAAAGCCGTATCGTCTGCCATAAAACGAACAATCCAGATGCTTATCTTAGGCAGGCATTCCACCAGCATCGATCAGATTGTGGGTTCGACGAACTTCCCCAGAATCCAACCGCGTTCCAATCGATAAATTGTAGCCAACTGTATATATTTTGACATTCGCAGAAATGACTCGATGTCCAAATCTTTTCGTAACCGCCGAATGGAAATATATTAACGCATATGAATCTAAACGTTTTCAGTCACGTATTTTCGGGAGACTGCCCTTAACATTGGCGAATATAAATTTAGCTCTCGCAAAGTGCTCCTACTAGAGCATAGTGGCGTAATAAAAATGAGGCTGTTACATTTTGTTCTATTTTGCCCCGCGCTGGAACGCTTTCAAGTTCTCCTTCTGCGGTTTTATGTTGGCTGTTGCCGAGATGGGGTACTTAAGATGTCGCGCGGGTCGAACTTCTGGGAGGAGATTCTGGGAACGGGGAAAAGGCTATAAGGTGAGCGCTCGGTTGGCAGTACTGGATGTACATATTCAGATCTCAGTTGGCACAATGTCTAACCTGTTCCTGGGGAGCTTAAATTTCTTTTTGGGGCGATTCTCTGATGAAAATGCAAATAGGGTAATATCGGAGTGCTTTTGCGTTTGTGAATTACAGCAATGTACTAGCAATAAAATTTTCAAACACCTGCTTGAAGCATTTCTTCTGATTATTGTATAATATACCTCACAGACAATACGGCCTTCACTATTAGATACATCTTTCAATACCTATTATTTTAAATGGGTGCTAAAATGAAATCGGTCCTAATATTAGGCCTTGCGGAAATTAAAACACAACAGATAGATAGATATATGTGTATTCAAAAAAATACAAAAAGTATAGTGCGTAAGTCAGAAATGCATACAAATAATACATACGTATTATGGGGTTTAAAATAGATAAATTGTAAAATAAGATTAAACAGAAAATCAGCTGAAGTACAATATTGAACAGTTAAAGTGAAAATTTAAGAAGCAGAAAAACTTACCGAGGGTTCAGAAGCAAAAAACCAGATTCAAGACACTCCGATAGACAAAAAAGCCATCCTACAGGATCTTTTGTCTAGTTGAGAGAAGCGAAGAGAGAACTAGGAGGCAGTATTACATCTTCAGGGAGCATACAGCCGGATATTTCTATGAAGTTCTACTTCAAAAAAGAAATTCTCCGAAACAAACGCGGCCTGTATTTGTCATTTAACACACACGTGTATAAACCAGCTCAGATTAATATCTAAAACGTCATAAATCAAATAAGATTAATCAAATATTAAAATTCATTTCAATCTGTTAAAGAAAAACTTACAAATTAGTTTATTTCTTGGTTTAGTAATTCGTTAAGCTTTTAGCAGACATTATCATCGTTAACGTGCATTAGTTAGAATAATTTTACAAAGATACGATCGTAAACTGATTAGTTCAAATCTAAATCACATTGTATATTGAGTTAATAAGTTTAGAATCTATTTAGTAAAAGTTAAACAAGTTGATCCAGTTCGAAGAAAGTTATAGGTTAAGTAATTCATATTGTTATCGTTTTAAAAGGGTTAAGATCCAGTTTTTCCAATCAATTTTGTATTTTAAAGGTTTCATAATTATTTGTCATTCAAAATAATTCCTTGATAATGGTCTATTTTCGTTTGGAACTCACAACACTTTTCTCAATACAGTCATCGAGAATTGGCGTCAAACAGGTAGTTGTCAATTTCTCACAGTGGTCAGATTGTAGAATGTCCCAATATAAAAGGCGCTAAATAAGTTGATTTTAAAATTCAAACAAGGTAAGTGATGCTATCCGAGATCGTTATTCGAACCCTTTTAACGACCCGGGATTAATTAAGAAATTACATTTAAATAGCAGATTAAGATTAAATATATTATTACAAGTTATTTAAATAAATTAAAATGTTTTTATATCAATTATTTTCTAAACTTCGACAAAGCTTTTGAAGGGCATTGGAAGTTGTGCGTAAAAAATAAGCCTGGTTTTTATAAGTTTAAGTCTTCATTTATTAGTTTCAGTAACAACAATACATAAATCTTGAAGGATATTACTGATATCGGTGGATATAATAATTATGTTCCTCACTCTCACTAACGATATTATACGTTTTTATTATACAGTGTGTTAAAAAAAGGTTGTCGGATATTTTACCCAATTATAGTACTGGTGGAAATAAACAAAAAAGTCTTAGTCAACATGGGTCCGCAATTCAACTGTTTTTGACATATAGTCGATTGCATATTTTAAAATAAAAAAGAAACATTTTTCGGTTTGAGAATAGTTCCCTTTGTCAAACAACTGATTGTGACTTAAAATTAGTTCTGTCAGACATCTTGTCATCAGATTATTTATCATTTGCGTCAATTTTTTTTTGTTCTCAAATTATGCATAAGTACACAAATGCAGAAATGGCCGATATGCATTTTATGTACGGTCGTGCGAATGGTAATGCCACTGAAGCACGGCGTATGTATGCCGAAGAATTTCCCAATCGATTGTTACCGAGTGATAAGATTTCTCAAGACTTCATATCCGGCTGTCCGAAACTGTTCATTTAAAATTAATGGTGGTTCTGGTAGACCTAGATCAGTTTCTTCTCCCGCAGTAGAATTAGATATTTTGAGACGGGTAGAAGACAACCCAAATATTAGCACCCGAAGACTTGCCGCAGAACTGAATGTCAGTCATCCTCTCATTTGGAGAATTCTGCGGGAACAGCAGCTCTATCCCTACCACATTCAACGCGTGCAAGTTCTTGCTCCTCTCGATTATGATGCACGTAGGGTTTTTTGTCATTGGGTTTTACGAAAGCTGGCAGAAACTCCTAATTTTGCGACTCAGATTTTATTTAGTGGCGAGGCTAGGTTTACAAGAGACGGAATATTCAATTTTCATAACAATCACGTCTGGGCAGATGAAAATCCCCATGCTGTTGTTGAACTGCATCACCAAAACCGTTTTTCGCTAAATGTTTGGCTTGCTATTTTTGGAGACTGTTTAATTGGTCCAGTATTTCTCCCTAATCGTTTAACGGGAATTACCCGTTTTGTTGGAAGACGTGTCACTTAACAGATTAAATATGTGGTTTATGCACGATGGAGCTCCTGCGCATTTTTCCATCGTAGTTAGAAATTTCTTAAATCAAAATTACAACGAGAGATGGATAGGACGGGATGGACCAACTGCATGACCTCCTAGATCCCCTGACCTGACACCTCTAGACTTCTATGTTTGGGGCATCTAAAACAATTAGTGTAACGCCCGATCTGTAAACAATTTGGGAAGAACTCAGGCAACGAATCGTAAATTGTGCGAGGAAATTCGGTGGACTCCAGGAATTTTCGAAAGATTGCGTCGATCTTTCATAAGAAGGTGTGAAGCGTGCTTAGAAATGAACGGCGGACATGTAGAACAATTTCTTTAGTTATACTTTAAATAAACATTTGTTTAATTTACATTGCGATCAGAATTTCTTTGAAAATTTTTATCCTACTAAAACAATATGCAATCGACTATATGTCAAAAACAGTTGAATTGCGGACCCATGTTGACTAAGACTTTTTTGTTTATTTCCACCAGTACTACAATTGGGTAAAATATCCGACAACCTTTTTTTTAACACACTGTATTATTTATTACCCCTTGTTCTTAGTTGAAATACATCGAATATGATTCTTCAAATGAGTTGAATGATTCCCTAAATATAAATCAATTCAAATTAGACCGTTTTAGTGATTCGTGAATGTTTGAATGCATGAATCACTACTTGTTTTTCAAGTGCTTTATTTGGCTAAACAAGCCGATTCATGCAGACCTTTGTTGGAAAGCAGAAAAGAGGGTGTCATGCATCATCACTCATCACGAATCGGTACCAATTAGTGTTGCGACGCATGTAGTTTCATTCGCCTGTATAGCTATGAGTAAATTTTACGGTGCGCAGCCACATAACGAATGAAACAAAAGCTCAAGGTTGCTTTCACGATATGAATGGATGTATTTCGTGAAAGGCTAAAGGAAATTGTAAACTAATATAAAAGCTTGCGTTTGCTTTTATATTAGTTTACAATTTAGTTTTTAGGCAAATACCTTATTGCTAAAATAATTGTTTACATACAAACAGGTTGCTACATGTTTATTCTGGTGTACATGCACTTTTATTCACGCAATAAGTGAAGTAGACTGCTTGAAGTCGCATTATGAAG
This sequence comes from Protaetia brevitarsis, assembly GCA_004143645.1. NCBI lineage: Eukaryota > Metazoa > Arthropoda > Insecta > Coleoptera > Scarabaeidae > Protaetia > Protaetia brevitarsis. The sequence continues at coordinate 2,191,224 of RXPK01000022.1, forward strand.
CGGATGATTTGCCGTGAATGATGATGAAAGTTTCGTTCCCAACACTAGTGCCAATTCTTCGCCATTTCTGCAATCATTACTAAAAAGATTCGAATCGTCCAACGATAATTCACAGTCTCAAACGAGTAAGAATTGCATTTTCTCTTAGAGAAACCGAACACTAATCTTTCAACTAACCCAAAATCCTTTTAAGCGAAATATATTGCATACATCTAACATAAAAGCCATTACAAGGAAGTAATCGAAAATTGGACCCGCCACACGCAGCGATCTGTTTGGAGTTGTTTCTAACAGCTCAGCCTAGCGGCACGCGTGACAAAATAATGGGGGGTATCTGCTGGGCGGATCGTGTGATGGATTAAGGGTAACCAAACGGAGCAAGACACGTTTTCCCTGCAATATATCTCCTCGGTCTGTAAGGTTCATTTGCTTCGGGCGGAAAAAGGAAAGCGGATTGGATTCTGATCTTTTGATGGGTGAGTCGTGTTCGAATTATTGGAAGGAAAAATACGCATTCAGCGGTATAAGTTCGTTTGGAAGTTTCCCCACAAATCGTAATCCCCTACTTTTCTCCCTTAAAACTCCCACAGAAATATTTTAAAGTTAGAAAAGATATACATACTAAATTATACGCCAGCCGTTCATGCGATATGTTATGCATTACATGTTACTCGCGGTGGATTACGTGACCTCGCGTGATTACCCTAGCAAGATCCGGTCTTGAATATTTCAAAGGTGGAATGTCACCGTGTGCCTCTGGCGATTTCCGCGGGCGACTCTTCCAGAGTATCAACAAGTTGAAAATTCCGCGATTGTCACCGCAAATTCCTCTGCCTGGTATGCTCGAATCAAAGTTTTGGGAGTTAGCCGTTAGAATGGTATGTCATGTAACATGTCATTTAACAGAGACGGAATTGTAGAGGAAAAAAATGAACACAACTGTATAAATATGTATGATTCTCTCTTAGTTCGTAACTATTTATCAGGGTAGGACACAAAAAGTTAGATTACATGGCAGTAAATCGGAAAACTGAAGTCGCTCAGGGTTCCATCCTTGGTCCTCTACTTTTTGCTATTTATACGTGTAAATTATCTAGATCAATAAAGTTCTGAAATATACATATGTACGCTGATGACCCAGATTCTGTATTCGGTGATGCGATCCTTGTGATTAATTACGACACAATCCAGTCTACGTGTACTCAGCACCAACTACAACTCAACGCAACTAAAACTGCAATAACGCTGCTTAGTAGGGAAAATATCGAGCAAGCACTACGCTAGATGCTATAATTAAGCAATGTTACTATTCCAGTTGTTGACAATGCGAGATATCTATGATTATTAATGGATAATTACTTCAGATACAAATCACAAGTCAATAAATACATTCTGAGAGCGCATGCTTCCTTAAAAATCTTGTACCCACACCGTTCATATTTACCTTGTAATGCAAAGACTCTGTTACCGAATCTTTAATTCTTGCACACTTCACATATCTGACGCTAACTTATGGACCAGCTATCGATGCTTGTGACCGTAAAATGTGTTCAAAGTGCACTTAAGTAATTCTGAAATTTAAGAATTCCTGTAGAGAATAAAAGGCATTCACTGCTAATAGATCACGCATAAACCGTTTAAAACGCCAACGGTTTAGATCTTTCCAATGATTAGAATTTTTATTATATATTTAATAGCAAGAACCTGTGGGACTGCTGATATAAGGTTAATCTAGACCTAGGTGTGGCTATGTCACTTCTATGTCTGGTGTTATAATCATGTTTATCTTTATTAAGTTGGAACTTATAAACATTGTCGTAAGCATAAAGAGCAAGCTCAAGAATAAGAATACAAGGAAGAGTTAATAATTTATAACTGATATAAACTGGTCTGCAAGACTCAGTAGCTTTTAGGCCGGTTATGCAACGGACAATACGTTTCTGGCTGATGAAAATATCTTTAGCCATAGTTGAGTTTCCCCAAAATATAACTCCATAAGAAAGTCTGCTAAAAACATAAGCGTAATACACACCAATCATCTGCTGACGCGTTAAAATTGGCTTTAAATTTCTAAATAAAAAACAAAGTGAATTTAGTCTGGGTAGCAGACTCTCACAGTGGACCCTCCAATTGAGAGACCGATCTACCCACACTCCCAAAAATTTAGTATAGTCCGTATTAGTAAGCTGTCTGCCACTCAGTGACAAGTCTAAGTAAAAACCTGGCGCAGGCCGAAGCTGATAGGGATGAAAACGTAAATAACTGCTTTTATCTTCATTGACAAGAATCCTATTCATTGCAAACCATGTAGATGCATTACTCAATAAATTATTGCAAGTGTCATTCAAAATCTGATCATCTTTATCTGTCACTACTAATGCAATGTCATCTGCATATAAAGTAATTGTAACTTTATCTAATTTCAAAGGAAAATCGTTAATATAAAGTAAAAAGAGTACAGGACCTAAAAATTGATCCTTGTGGAACTCCAACATTCATGGGCAAAACTTCAGAAGCAAAATTTTTAAATGTAGTATTGTTGTTGTGTAAGATATTGACATATTGGGTTCTGTTTCGCAAAAAAGACTCAATCCAATTAAAAGCAATCCCTCTAATGCCATAGGCCTGTAATTTATTTAAAAGAAAATCATGACAAACACAATCGAATGCTTTACTTAAATCCAAAAAAATACCAACTGGATAGTTGCCCTTTTCAACTGAAGCCATAATTTCATTAATAAAAGTATTTAAAGCAGTAGAAGTAGAGAAATTCTTTCTAAAGCCGTGTTGGCAATTTGTAATAATATTAAAGTGAGACAGAAATGCCCCCAGCCTATCTAAAAAACAATATTCAAATATTTTTGAGAAACAAGATGTAAGAGCTACAGGGCGGTAATTCTCTGGTAGTAACTTGTCGCCCTTTTGAAAAATAGGAACCAATTTAGTATTTTTTAATAAATTCGGAAACTCACCTTGCTCGAAAGATAAATTAATTAAAAAAGTTAAAACTGGGACAATAGCTGTAAAGACAGCCTTTATAACATAAGGTGTAATATCATCCGATCCTGCAGAAAACGATTTTTTTAATTTCAAGTTTAAAAGATTATCAAGTTCCGAAAAAGTAAAAGGTTTTAAAAATATAGTTTTGCTTACTAGAGTAGGAAGGTCATTGGTAAGTGAACTCCCAGTAAATTGATTAGAAATCTGTAGAGGCGCATTAGTAAAGAATTGATTAAAATGATTGGCTACTAATTGCATGGCATGCAAGCTGTTTGTCTCTTTTGTAAAATCATAATAAATATATTATATAGGAAAATATCTTTTCGCATCGATGTTCATCATCTGAATATTACGATTTCGAGAGTCTCATCACACTGCCATAGTATTGCTTTGTTTGAACGGAGTTGTTCTTATTTAATTTACAAAGCTTATAATATGATGATAGTGGATTCCGATGCCCCATCCTATTTTCCATTCAGAATAAAGTACGACAGCATATACTTTTGTTTTGTATGTAATTTTGATAATTCGTTAATTAAGTTTATATAATAAATTTTATTTTATATTGTATATTGGGAAATAAAGACATATTATTATTATGATTTTGGCTATGTATGAGCCAAATTCATTGACATATACGCTATAATGTAAAGGGCCTAGGCTGCTACAGTGAGGTACTCCATGTTTAATACAATCGAATGTTGCCGAATCTACATAACAATTTACATTTTTTCCAGATAAATAATTTTATAATAAATAAAATATTTTTGGCAAAATATGAAAATCAATTCAAAATTATTTATTTTTCTTTTGGCGAATTAGATTCCGCCTTTTCGCCTTCCCTTGTGAGATTTCATACTCCACTTTTACAAATGCATCACTTTTGTGTTAAATGTAATTATAACAATTGTTTTACTTGTAATTGCAATGGACAACACAAATAACGGTAATAATATTTTTTAGAAAAAGAAAAAAAACTGAGATAAAATATAAAATTGGCAAATGACAGGAACAATTAATAATGACATTATCATGACTCACAGTCATCAAGTAATCTGGGAACAATCTGTATCATAGGAAAAGATAGACACGCATAAATAGGTATAAAATGAAACAAGATGCATGTAGCCTATAAAAGCAATACTCCTTTTAAAAGTAGAACTTTAGTGAACTTTAGCAGTATAGTAAACCAGCGTTCGCCTCCACGATAACTTGAAGAAATCAAGACGTTATATAAAAGTTTCGAATATGTCATCAAATAGAAAATCGAAAGTGGTATTGAGGACGAGATTTTACAGATAGTGTAGCGTCATCTCAGTGAAATAGCAAGATGGACCGTATTAGGTAAAAGTGTCGTTATTTCCTCTGAGACCTAGTCAACACTTAAAGCGATCAGTTCCGCAAGTATTGACTCTAAGCTGATTTGGGACTGTGTAAGCGGCCTGAATGAGGTGGCTACCCAAAAAAAATAAATTGGCCTAGATTCCCAGCCACTCAGGCGTGAAGGCAAGGCTTGCCAAGGTCATTCGTTGGAATTGGTCTTTCCTTCTGCATTACCAAATCGCAAAATTAAAAAGGCAGTCAATGAATGGATGCATAATGAGTCCAAAGAATGGTGGCAAAAGTTACCAGGGCAGAGGGCAAAAGAAGTTCCTAAAGGAACAGGGACCTGAATTTATTATTAAAGACCTCCTGAGTATATAAAAGAAAATAACGACAGACACATATTGACAGCGAGTAATAAAAATAAAGCTGTTTGGGAAGTTATACGAAACAATAGTAACTGTAATTCTAAAACTAAAAAAATGCCTGATTGTTTTACAGATCCTTACGAACTTTGCAATGCTTTTAATGACAAATTTCTCAATCAATCACCAGTAATATCATGCGATCCCAATTTCACACATGCGTCGTCTGCCATTATTGGCAAACCAAACAATTGTTTTTTTTATATCGCCAGTTGTTGAAAGCGATGTACAGTCTGTTATAAACCGTCTGAAAAATTCTAACACTTTTGGTCATGACTATATTTCTAGCTCTTTGGTTAAACAGTTTTCAAAACATATTCTATCACCTTTGTCTTACTTAATAAACTTTTCATTTAACAGGGGTATTTTCCCCATTTCTCTGAAACTTGCCCATGTCATTCCCATATATAAAAAAGGAGATGTAAATAATTTGGACAACTTTCGTCTCATTAGTGTACTTCCGACCTTTTCTAAAATCTATGAATCGATTATGAATCAAAAACTTATGAGCTTTTGCAATAAGCATAATTTATTTTCGACTTGCCAACATGGTTTTTTGCCTAAACATTCTATAAATACTGCTTTATTTCAATTTATTAACCAAATTTCTCGTGATATTGATGGCGGCTATTTTACGTTAGCTATGTTTATCGACTTGTCTAAAGCCTTCGATAGCGTTGATCACAAAATATTACTACATAAGCTTGAGTGTTATGGGATAAGGGGAATTGCACTATCACGGTTTGAAAGCTATTTGTCTAACAGAAAACAAAGAGTTATTGTAGATAATTATCATTCTAAAATATCTGATATCAGACGAGGTGTGCCACAGGGATCAATCCTTGGCCCTACTTTGTTTTTAATTTATATTAATGACTTATTACGTTACATAACTAATTCTGACAATATCATTCTTTATGCTGATGAACATTACTCTTCTATTTAGAACACAGCTTTTCATAACTTAATTGAAAATGTAAATGTTGTATACTCGAAATTGCTTTCTTATAACAATTTAACTATTAACTCGGATAAAACCCAACTCAACAACTCTTTCGTAATTGTTTGAGATATAATATTAATGATTTTCTTTTGTATATGAATAGAATCAATCTTATTAAATCAGCAACATTGCTTGGTGTTTTTATCGATGAAAACTTAAAATGGAACTATCATGTAGATTACCTTTCTAAAGAACTATCGAAAATTTGTTATGCTATTTAATATTTAAAGAAATTTGCAATTTGCAACTCTAAAACATTTTATTTTTCCAACTTCTACTCCAAAATATATATGGGAATAATCCATTGGGGAGGCGGATCAAATGTTGATCGCATAATGATCTTTACAAAAACGAGTACTTAGAATAATTTATGATTTAGAGTATAGAGAATCTTTGTAACAAACCTCCAAGAAAATATGTTTACTAACTTTTTATGATTGCTACTTCTACGAATTACTATGTTTTGTTTTCAAACATAAATCTAAATTTTCTACAAATCTTCTATCAACGTAGGATATCAGAAATTCCCTAAATCTATTACCTCCGTCTCATAGGACGGCTCTCTATCAAAAAAACATCACCTACTTGGCATGTAAGTTGTTCAATAAGCTACCAACTAATATTAAGTCTATAAATAATTTCAAATGTTTTACTATACAAATTAAAAAATATTTATTAAGCATTAACTGTTACTCACTTAATGAATTTCTTACTTTCTAAGCTGCCTGCTTGTCTTATCTTTAAATTCATTTAAACTCTTTCTGTGTTTATGACGTTATTTTGTACGTTTTTTCTGTAGCGTTAGTTGAAATAAAGAGTATTATTATTATTATTATTATTATTATTATAGATAGAAAGACTAGCAAAATTATAGTAAGTCTGCTGATTGGTCACTGTAGACTAAATAGGCATATGTATATAACATAACTTTGGCAGATGACGCTGTTTGTAGGTTTAGTCAATAGGAGAAAGGAAGGCTTGGTGAAGACAAGGTTTCTACTAGTGGGCGTGTAGAACCCCACAGCTAGCAGCTATACAAACAAGCCGCTCTCAAAGGTGGTATGTCTAATTATGAAAGCAAAATTAGAAAGCGCCTTCTAGGACAAAAAGGATCACAATAGATTTGAAATGGTCGCCATGAAACAGGTGTGTGTGGCCACCCTAACCCTAATCTAATCTAGTGTAACGTTGAGTTAAAATACTAAATTCCCTGTAAGCTTACGTCATTTCCAAAATAAAATGATAATAGGTACCGCAACTGAAAAAATACCAGAAGCAACATAGAATATAATAAATGCATAATTAATAATACGCCTCAGTACACCCTCATACTTTGTTCCTGACACCCTCTGTGTACGTGGTTCTTTGCTGTTTGTACAGGTGAGCTGTTTCCACCACTACAGAATCGATACTATATCACCCCTAACCCCAAGTTGATCCGATACCGATAGTCCCCTTTGCCCTTACCCTTTGTCAGCCACATCGATTCATTAGCAAAGCGAGCTGTTTAGATAACAGAAAAGAAAATATAACACAACGTATAAACGATAGACAAATCATACGTTCACCGACACACATCCATCAAATAGTACGCCCACATTATTAAGTAATTCAAAAGTACTATTGTTATGCAACGGTAATTTACTAAAGTCGAAACGCGACAATAGAAACGATTCATCAGTTTTATCTATCCGAATACATGTACGTAGCGAATCGATTCGACAAATTCTGTAACAGTTGCCCACACTGCTACAGCGCTTTCGAGAAATAGAGGCAGATGAACCGAGCAGTTGTTACGTTCGCGAACTCTCCGCTATCGATTTAGAATCTTTCCCTCTCTCTCTCTCTCTATTTCCACAGCTGCGGTGTCCGATTTTTCCCCGTGGATGGGCGACTTCGTAACTTTCAGAACCGAACCGCTTTTAGGAGGCAGACTGGAAGAAATAGGCAAAGAAAGAGGATGCGTTGGAAACATACAGACGTCGTGTCACTTGCGGTTCGTCGCTCGAAATTGGGAAAGGGGTAACAGTGGAATAAGGGAATTAGTTCCGTTTCAACGTCAGGAAATAAAAACAGGGAAAAAGATATCGCGAATTAGGAGATAGCGGGAGAGAAAAAAAAGTAACGATTTTCATGTCGTAATTTCATGGTGAGGTGGGTGGGAAGGGGCAAAAGCGACCTGTGATATGAAGTGAATAATTTGGGTGATTACCTTGATGGTGAAAGAAAAAATTCTTAAGTGGGATTCTGGATTATATAGTTTGGTATCCTTAAGGTGATTGCTCTTACATTGGTGAAATGATAGCAATTTCTGCAAACTACTGCCCTCTTGTGCGAAGGGTCTGCAAAAAAAGAAGCTTTCATTATTGTGTAAAAATTTCGGTTAAAACCTCCAACTCTTTGTAATAAGAGAATATCGTTCTGCATACATTTTCTCGTGATTTGAGTACTTAGTAAAATCGAAGAGCAATACGTCAAATTAAAATTAGTTTTAGTATTCGCTAAAAGAAACTATTTTTACCGGCAAAAAGTAATGCAGTTTAGTAATCCACAACTAAACAAAATACCCAGCTTTATCTAGGCTCGTTCCAATCGAGAAATGAGGCACTCTGGTTTAGGTTTCATCAAAAAGCAAGCCAACCTGGCTTAGACTTTATCAGAAAACAAGCTAATTTGGCTCAGATTTCATTGTCTAAGCTAGTCCAGATACTTAACATTGAAAAACGAGTCAACGTAACTCAAATTACATCAAAAAAATAAGTCAACCTCACCCAGTTTCCACCAAGAACTGAATCAACCTCACTGAGATCTCATCGAAAACAAACCTGGCTCAGATTTCATCAAAAAAGTGCCAATCTGGCTCAGGTGTTATTGTCAACCTAGTTCAGATATTATCGAAAAACGAGCTGACACAACTCAAATTTCATTAAAAAAAAAAACGAGTCACTCTCATCCAGTTACCATCGAGAAATGAGTCGACGTTAGTTATTGTCAGATTTCATAAAAAAAAAAAAAAAAAACTTAAAAATATGGCAATCTTTAGATTCTATTGACAACCTGGTTCAAATATCATCGAAAAATGGGCCAACGTAACTCAAATTTCATAAAAAAAAAACCCTCTCAGATTTCAACGAAAACTCTGAGTCAAGTCAAGTCAAGTCAAGCTGACTTAGATTTTATCAAAGATAAGTTATGTAGGTATGTATATGGCGAGGGTGATGTTACACTGCGACCTAAAGGTTCTATTGTATCCCCTATTCTTGCTGCTTTACAGCTGGCCTTTCAGAAAGTGTAGGATATCAGAAGTCTCCCTCTTCGATTTCACATGCTCCCAGGTGCAACGCCCTTGAGTTGCGCAGTGCTACGCAATTTCAGTGAAGATGGATGGGTGTCCCACAAAATCTACATTTAGATTTCTTTGCGAATCCAAGCTTACTCAGATGTCTTTTCAGTTTACAGTGGCCTGTTAATATGCGAACATGTTCTTACACAGGTTGATGCATTCTGTAAACCTCTTCTGGTCATAGGTTTCCAGAGGAATTTTACTTTGCCTCATTTCCTAGATGTTCTCCCAGTAATTTGATTTTCTGTGCTCCATTTATCTTTCAGTTTCTTCAGTATTGTACTGCTGCTTACCCCGGAAAAGAGTTCAGGTCCTACAAAAGGTATTCCGGCCCCTTTTTTTGCGAGATTATCCGTTATTTTGTTTCCTTCCACTCCTTTGTAACCCGGAACCCACTTGCCTAGCTCATTTAATTTATCTAGGCATACCCCATTTGGGACTGATTTCAAGTGAGCTCAGCATTTTGATGGCAGCTTGACTATCAGACATGGTAATAATCTCCTGCTTTCAATCAATATTCAATTTCTATCAATATTGAACTGGACACATCTTTCAATAGAGTGTATTTCCACCTGGAAGATACTTGGGTATTTTCCCAAGGTTTCGCAATACTTGGTTCTAGGCCCATATAGATTCCTATTCCAGTTCCCTCTGCCGTTTTGAAACCATCAGTGTACCATTTGATGGCATTTCTATTCAATTTCAAGATGGTGTTATGATCCCAAAAAAGACAAGCTAATCTGGCTCAGATTTCACTACCAAGCTGGTCTAGGTATAATCTAAAAACAAGCCAAGATAACTCTACTAGTCAACCTAAATCCGCTTCCATCGAGAAATGAGTCAATCTAACTTAGATTTTATCAAAAACAAGCTAGTCTGACCTGGACTTCATCGAAAAATAGCCAACCAGTTTCAGAGTTTATTACCAACCTGGTCCAAACATCACCGAAAAAATGGGCCAGCGTAACTCAAATTTCATCAAAAAAGCGAGTCAATCTCTCTCAGTTTTTCACCGAGAAGTGAGTTAAGCTGACTTAGATCAAAGACATTTCTCGTGCATATTAGAAAGATTAAACTTGAGAACGTTCTTATGCTTTAAATATAGCACTTATTTTTTTAACTATTTGTGGTTTAGTATTAATTTTCTGACAACAAAACCCAAGTTAACTTCTACCCAAATACTTTACTAGTTTAGTACGTTGAAAGGAATTTATAGATTATCCGGTATAATTGAAGTTATTTTTTTTTTTTACTATTAATTATTGATTTTTGAACTTCATTTGAGGCTTAGTATTTTAAATTTTTGAAATGTAAAACATTGAAGAATGCAATGGTTGAAAATCGGTAACACCAAAATACATATTACTTACAACAATAAAGATACATTCACTAAAAGTTGTTTTACTACAAAATCCCCTCCATAGGTTATAAAATTATCGTCACATCTGAGTTAGTATTCATCATACGTTGCGAACTAACAGCCCTTATAAAATTTACGTTCAACAAACCACCGATAACCGTTTGATTACATTGTAGAACACACAAATCAGGCATTTTTATGCCCGTATCGATCTTGTATATATATATATTCCACTAAACGATAACACGATCATAATATTTTTACTGCCATATGGAAAAATTAATGACGAAAGGAATCTTCCGTCATATAAACGATCACTATAAAATCACAGCACTGTTAAAATCCTTGTTTTCTAGCAAAATTTATTTAGATGTCTAAATAATAATTCTTGTATAAACGATATAGATTTTATATATTAATTATGTGATTCAGATATGATGATATATAGAAATAAATGTAGCAATGTGAAGTTTCCATCTTTTTTTTCATAACATACCCTTAAATAGAAAGCGTCAGGGCGTGTATATTTTATATATGTATAGATGTCTGCACACTCGAAACTGGGAGCAGTTTTCTTCATAAGTATCATAGCACCCTTAGGTGATATGTATCTTCATAAAAGGACAGTTTCCCTAGGTAATAAAGTAAGCATGCGTTTGGAAAAGGGATAGGTAAGAAATATAGCACTAGGGGTGATGAAAATGTGTTATGTGTCTTTATTTTCCTCATTTATGACTGCGGATAACTCCTTAACTTTTACCTTAAATAGGTATGTGTTGCTACAGTTTAAGTTAGCTGAAAAAGATCTCGTTGTAAAAACAAAATATGTACAAAAAAAGGTATAAGATTACACAAATTAGAAGTTTTAGAACTTATTCTCGTATTGTCACGAAAGAATGTACCCTATGAATAAGTATTGAATTTTTTTAAATGTATTTTTCCCATGATGTGAAAAACACCTGCCTTTATTTTATAATAAATGTAAGGTGATTCCAGAATTTTTGTAATGATTATTTATTTTAATTTAGTGTGAACATTCCATAGTTTCATTTGGCCGCATGGGCATTCTCACGTATTAAATATCTTATATTCCCCTCACTTCGACGAAAGTAACGATAAAGATTTTTGCCCACACAGTTTGCGCCACTGGGGAAGAGACAATCGCTATCGAAGTCTGTTAGAGAATTCCAAATCAAAAGGATTCACTAGCCAACCTTCGTGAGAGACGGACATGTCTCGATTAATTTTGTAAAATTTAACTTAATTAAAAAAAATTGATAAAATCCAATCTATTCCAATTTCCAATCTAAAAATAATGGTTAATTGTTAAACAAAGTTTATCACATTTAAGTTAAATCCACAATTTACGCTAAAATAACATGTTGTTATTTGCTCCAACGACGATATTCTTGAGATATATTCCTGTTGTGAGCCATTCTCCCTAATTAGAAAGACGAGAGCCCTATTCGATGCCTAACGTGATCATACCTGCTGCCCTCACGCCTGCTGAATTGATCCCACCCAAAAGTATCCTGCGCCCATTACAACCTAAAAGTAAACGTATTATTTTAATTCTAATCTAAGTTTTAATATACTTAACATTTTATTTTTATATGTTCGGCAAATAATTTGTTTGGTTAGGAATTCTGTATAATCGTTGAAAACTTTACGACTACTGGCGGAAAAACTAATTTGAAACGCAATTGTTATATAATATGCGAACTCATTTTACGTATCTGAGATTTTTAAATTCTTATTCGGTGTTTATCACTGCTCTACATTTAGAATATGTTATTAAATAAAACCACATTTGTTTGCACTTAAATGTTTTCTTTATCGTGCAAAGTCGATCATAATTGATGTACCAAAGTCTCATGCGCACTATATCACCTAAACTAAGCACCGTACATACCAATATCGGAGAGGTAGAGGACATACTGGCAACATGCTCCTACTGCACCTGGGATCTATCTATTCGTAATTTTTTTAATGTCGGAGTGGCCTCTATATCATTGCAATCGGAAATTCTCATCCGTCATGCCATCTGGCATTTGAGAGGGCATACTTATGATTAAAAAGTAATGAATATAGATGATACTACGATGTTTAAAAGTTGATGTTAAATAATTTAATTAAAGTATTATATTTAAATTTTTTTTTTATACCGGGATGTTGCCTACCCTGTAGCGTTACAATATATTCCTATGATATTTTCATTCGGTCAGAGAATTCCATTGCTTTCCTGTTTTGTCTGTTTTTACAATAATTGCTTTGATGGTTATCGATAATTACTGTAATGCTCAAACACTACGTCTTACAGTTTGACTTTACTAGTAAGCTAATTTTTCTTTATAATTGTCTGCTAATTAAATTAATTAATTGAGGAAAATATTATGACAGAAAGTTTCTACAGCCTAGTTGAATTTAATAACCTGAATTAATATTTGGACCAATTTCCTGGAAATTAATATTCTGACCTGGAAGTCAACTTCATCACATCATATTTTCTTGTAGCATCTCTTGCAGACCAGCATCCCATTTTTAAACCCCTCTAACTCATTTCGGGTGCCTCATCTGTTCCCTTCACGATTAATTAATTTCAATGAGAGATAATTAGATGCGTCGTTGGACGACGACTCGTCAGAGAAGATCATCTCCCCAGAAGTATTCTGCAGCCACGGCCGAAAGCGCAGGTCCCCTAACGGCGCAGAAAAAGGTTTTGTGGGGCGCCTCGGGAGACTTTTGGGGCACGTGAAGAGAGACAAGACGCGTCGGTCGTACGATCCTCTGGGGAGATCTCGGCCTATTTGGGACACTTACTTGCGTGGAAACGCCGACAGGAGTAAATTCGATGTTGGAAGAGGGGTACACTTTCAGCGACGGAGGGAGTTTTTGGTGTTCGCCAGCCCATACATTCCCCCCTATTGAATATAATCCCCTATTATATCCTTAATATCCCGTGATTGGATTCGGATTTTGTTGGTTTAGGGGTTAAGTACCAATTTATTTTTAAGCGAAGCTCAAATTATAGCAGAAGTAATCCTCGTTTTGAATTGACAACTTTATAGGAGGAATTCCTTTATGATTGACGCAAAATCCCGTTCGGGCAAATTTTCAATCCGTCGAAAGCAATGGCATTTTCTTTCTGCCAGATCGCGGTACCGCAATAGCTTTATAGCACCCCAGCTGCCGCGTTTATAGCGGGTTGGCAACGCGCTATCTATCTATAAACATTGATTTTTTTTTCCTTCGCGTGTTTCTCTACTTTCTGTTCGGTTGATAAAAAAAGAAACATATCGAAGTGCGCTATGAATAATTCGACTAATGTGTTTTTAATGCGTCGTTATCTACGACAGCGGTTTGATACAGAATGGGAAATTTGATTGCTATCAGCACGAATCCAATTTAGTATGCAAAACCTTTTAAAATGCATGCATCCAAAAGGTGATGCACGTAGTTTAATCAGAAAATGTATCAACTAGAATGAGCAAACAGCGATATGATCTTAAGAACAAGTTTTTGTGTACCAAATATGCATTTAATATATGTTTCAGCTTAGTGACTGACCTCCTTCGACGTGTTGCAATTTGTTTGGCACGTAGTTTATTTAATACGACGACCCAGATAATACTAGGTATTTTCAGATTTTGAACTGAAAAGAATTAGTAAAACTAACAGGCAGAAATTATCAGCTAAAAATTTCTACTTTCATTGTTAATGTGAAATTTAAAATGCTCCAAACTGTTCAAAACAACTTATTTAAGAAATACCTGTTTTGAAGGAATATACCTATAGATTATATTTGAGTTAATTCTGATGTTTGGTTCTCCATATATAGATATATTATCATATATTTTATTATTAACTGATCATGATAAATAAAACTACACCTAAAAATAATAAATACCTAAATGTTACACAACACTGATTTGGTATGTACACGTATTGTTATGGAGAGATTACTTGATATTCTACTATTATTTAAAAAAGGGAATGTTTCTATTTTACTTAGTTATATTTTAAAACTTATTAGATATAATAGAAAAAGGATATAATATGTAGCAGCAGACAGCTAGACGATGTCCAGGTGATGTAGGTAGTCTCTGCATTTGGGCAGGCCTTCAAGGCATTTTCCTTTAGAATTTTCCCTTCAGGAAGCAAGATGATCAGCAGTGATACACCTACACATCGAAAATGAATATTAGAATTTGTATAGTATATCATTACAATAGATTTTGACAGATCAAATTTGGGATCCACCTTTAATTCAAGTAAACAATTGTAATTTCTTTTACAGAGTATTTATTTCTTTAAATTTTTGTTTAATAATGTTTTTATATGCATTGGCAGTCCAATTGCTTTGATATGTTAACTGAAAGACAGGGTAAATTTGCTGGAAATTGAGTTCTGTAACAATTTCATGTGTATAAATAGTTGCCTACCTTTTAGGCACAGTAATGAATTTTTAAGATTGTTAAATTTTTATAGTAATAAGCGTTTTAAAAATTTCAAATGTATTTTTCTCATAATTCAGAGACTCATACCTTTGTTATATAAAAAGTGTAAGGTGATTCCAGATTTTGTAATTTTATTTATTTCACTTCGTTGAAACATCTGACAATCCTGTCGGTCTCATGGCCATTCTTATTGTAAAACAATGGAAGTACCTCATTTCGGTTATAATAACGGAATTTCTCAGACAGTTGGTCTCCTTGACGAAGACAATCGCTTTCAAGTCAGTTAAAACATTTTCAATTCGAACCATTCACTAACCGAACCTTGTTCGAGGCAGACATATTTCTGTTTGTTCTCTTAAAATTTAACGGCTTTTTCGATAAAATCCAATTTTATCCCAAATTTCAATCTAAAAATAATGGTTAATTGTTAAACAAAGTTTTTCACATAAATTTTATTCCAAATTACACACGATTATTGGGTAATTTTTCTTCAACGACGATTTTTCCGAGTAATGTTCCTGTCCTGAGCGACCCATCCTCTCTGACCTGATATATCTACGAGGTACGAGGGCCCATATCCGACCTGAACAGTCCTGACCACCGATGATCGCAGAATTCGGCCCTGTAAAAAGGTACTCCTCGTCAAATCTACCTAAAAAATAAACGTATTATTTCAATTCTAATCTAAATTGAATTGTACTTATAAGAAATTTTTACTTTAAACCGTTCTGCAAAAATTTGAGGTTAGAAAATCGTTTGTAACATAGCTAAGCGGTCTCCAGTTACTTTGGGGAAATTTGTGTAATTAGGTTTATAAGTATTTGTTATGTTTTTACGTTACGAACCAATATCCAGTGATTTACCATCAAGGTTGGCTACTCTGTTTCACACGTCTATTCAAATCTAACATAACTCCATTTGAACGGTCAGAAAACGCGGGATTTTTAAAATTTATTTCAAACGTATTTACGTTGGAAACTATGAATTTGAATTGCAAAAGGTGAATTACTTAATGAAACTTTAGTGTTATTAATTAAACGGACTCACGGACTTACCTGAGATTATTATCCATAGATTTATGTCTGATATTAAACAAGTCACATTTTGAATTTTTTTTAATTAAATAAAATCACTTTTATCCACTATTAAATGTTTTAATTTTACTTAATAGTTTGAATACGATTAAGGCACGACATTATCATGCCTAGGATGATCATTTAAACTGGTCTTTAACATTGAATTTGAGGGAGAGAACTATTGACAACATCATCCTACCACATCTCTATGCGTACTAAGTTAATATATAAGGAAGTAACGAGCTATTCAATATTTTTTTTTATGTCACCGCCCCTCGATTGGAAATTTCTCGTCCTGCATGCCATCTGGCTGGTGAGACAGAACACTTCTAAATCAAAATTATAAAAAATAGATGACACTGGTATATATAAAACTTGATTTTTTTCTAATTCAATTAATGTATTTCTTTTAAAATTTATTTTTTAATCCGGGCTGTATGCTACTGTGTAGCGTAACAGTATATTCATTTAAAATTGAACTACGCACTTGGAAATGGAGAAACATACTAATTTATGAATGAGAATTTTATCGTGGGGGTAATTTAATCTGGTATAAGTCAACACGTACACATAGATTATCATCGTTCAACGATCAGGTGCATAGTGTTTTGATACAAAAAAAAGTCCAATTAAAATCTGCAAGGAATCCAACACTGTATTGGTCATATAAACAGTCTATTACACAATGAATAAGCATTTTAAAGAAAAATTTATCTCTCTCTCTTCTCTCTCTTCTCCTCTGTGTGGTGTGTGGTGTTTTTTTTTTTAATTATATATAAGTAATTGAATGTTAAAGTGATATGATAATTAAGTATGTATAATTACTACTCAACACAAATGTCAAAATATAATAAAATTAATGCATAACAACATTCCACTTCACAAGCGGAGCACGAGCGACGCTGTGGACGAAGCAGACACTATAAAAGCCACACACTAATTTCTTTCTAGATTTCATTGAAACTGTAAAAACTGTTATTTATTAAAAATGTATAAGCCATTTTCAATATGTTAACGCTTGCCGACTTGGCTTTTGATTACTTTTGTAAAAGCATTATAGGCGGTCAAGGATTTATAATATGCACTTGCTCATACAGCTTTTAATCTGTGCTTAGGCACCACAATATCATCGCTATGCCTCGTGGTCATCCCAATTGAAATGTCCTTATTGTGAACGTAGGGTCTTTGTGTATTCAGATAAAAGGAAATTAATCTTATAATATACAAGCAAGGGAGTGGTAATATGTTAAGTAACTTAAACGATGGTTTGCACGACGAGGCACTAGGTACATGAAGCATACATCTTATAATCCTTTTCTGAATAATGAAGACTCTCCGAGAGCCTGCAGAAGAGCCCCAAAAAATTATACTGTATACCAATCTCGACTGGATATGGCCAAAGTAGAAAGTCTTTAGTGCGTCGATACTAACAAAATTATTTTATAGATCGCATAACAATGCTGATACAGTTCTTTGGATAAATTAGTAATTTGTAAATCCCAACTCAACCCAGTATCCAAAATAACACCCAAAAATCTTACTTGGTTAGTTTGTTGGATTTCGTCTGTTTCCAGGTATAATTCATCACCGCCGGTACCGAAAGGCACGACACTAGACTTACCGATATTCAGCTGCAAACTGTTTAAGTCGCTCCAGTCATTCATAACTTTTAGAATCCCTCCCACAATTTTTGAAATTTCCTCCATCGAATCACCGCGAACTACAAAAGTAGTATCATCCGCGTATTGGTAGAGGCCATCAAAGTTGATATAATTTTTTAAATCGTTAGCATAAATCAAAAAAAGTAGAGGACCCAAAATCGAACCCTGAGTACTCCCTGTGTCAGTGATGAAATTGGCGAGAAAGCGTTAGTCAAGGTGTTGTTTCGAATAGCGGGTACACACACACAATGACTCCTGCCAAAGAGGTATGATTTTATCAGCATCAAAGAAATACTCCGCACCCCGCATCTCTCGAGTTTATCACACAATACCTGATAATTAACAGTGTCGAAAGCCTTACTAAAATCGAAGTAAATGCCACATACCTTCTTCCGCGTATCGACTGAAGACAGAATCTCCTGTTGACAGTTCTTCTAAAAGAAATCACCCTAAACTAAAAATAATCTCGTATTGTCCGCCCTTGTTGATTAGTTTTCCCCACATACACATTGGTACAGTCTCTATGTTTAAACAAAACGAATTTAAAGAACACTGCTTAGAAATATGATATTTTCACGCGAATAGGAAGTCCAATAGCCCAATAGCTTGGTATTCTGTACTACAACTATAATTGAATCACAATTATTAATTAATACACATGATTATTTATGCATCTCTGGTATGACGGACAAAGATACACTAGCAAAATGCTCTAACTGACCTTAGAAAGACATAAAATCTTCCATCCTCTCCATCTGATGATAATAGGAGAGGCAAGAAGGCATTTCAGATTGTACAAAAAAAAAACCACCCCAAGTAATAAATACACATCAAATATGTGAATCATACGGAAGGCAATCTTTTTGGAATGGCCACTATTTAACATATATTTCAAAGTAGAAACACAGATCAGTTAAATTGGAGTAAATCCAAGCTTGATAAAATTGTTTACAGACACATCAAAAACTGAGAACAGAGCTGGAGATGGAATTTACAAAAAAGGAGCATAAAATTGAATGGTCACTATGCCTCTAGGAAAATATCCCACTATCTTTCAAGCATACGCAATATTGAACTGTACAACAAAAATCAATGAAATCAGTCAATTACTTTGATCACACCAAAACGCAAAAACAACATGTCGAGATTACACCCATCAGCATAATTCTACTGCAAACTATTACTATAAATTTGTCAGTCTTCGACTTGTTACTTACAAGGGAATTGTCAAATTCCGATTTCTATGAAACTTTACAGACTGAAAGAGAGAAACTATAATAGGAGCACTACGTAAACGTCTGCCTTCCTTTCCGAAAGTTCATGTTTAATTACACATCTAATAAATCTTGATATAGATTAGATTATGTATGCGTTTCTACAAAATGTTATTATTTAAAAATATTTCTCTATAAGCCGCATTCTGGAGTAATTCATGGTTTACGTGCGCAAAAAGCGTCAAGTATAATCCTACATTCACTACACGTTAAATAAATAAATCAAATGAAAACATAAATCTTTACTTGACCGTCTTGTGGAGCAGATCTCTTCGTAATGTACACAATTTCACTTGCCGCAAAGAAAATAAATAAATGTCATAGAAAGAATATTCTAGAAGAAAACAATCCATTACTTCTTTGATTCTTCTGGAATAAACTCAACAAGTGAGCTTAAAATGCAACTGCAGAACTTTTCTTAAAGGTCTTTAAAAAAAAACACGTTTTTTAAATAAATCGACTCTCCAATACTGCGTGTACTCCGATTCGCTCTAGTTGCTTTTGTCCCCTTCTTTTAATTAATAGAGACCACCCCATCCGTCCCCTCTCACATATGCACAATAATACGCCCTACCACATCCTTCCACTTCCTTTTCTCAGCACAAAATGATTCATGCACACAATAAACACTCCTGGAACTGGGTTACGAAGTTCATGAATGGCCGTTAGATAATTACGGAGCGCGCTGAAAGGTTGATAATTGCTGTTAAATTAGAGGCGGAAAATTATCGAAATGAGATGGCGAGAAGGTGAGCTGCAGTTTTTCATTTAACTCGAGAACAATGGAAAGATTTTTCAATTCCTATTTTCGCGATGGCGGAACTTGGGAGGGGAAATGAGTGCAGGATAAAATGAGGCGTGGTAATTTTCCGCGGTCGAAGTTGTGAATATTTAATTTCTTCCATGCGAGAATATTGTGGTATGTGGCGTAGTTAAAAATATCTATTTTAGCGAAATAGCGTAACAGTAACAGGCAACAAATACAATGCAGCGGTGTAGGCTTAATGTCGGATTTTATTGGCGTGCCACCAGGGTGTGCGTTAGGACCGTCGCTATTTTCAATTTGGTGAATTGAGTTTGGAATTTTAGTAAATATAAACAGACCCAAAATTGTCGATCTCAAAACTGTAACCCCTATAACTGAAGAAACTCGAATGATTCTATCTCTATCTTACGTCAAACTCGAGTCAGGACTTTTCCCGATATTACTCTAAGGAGATGATTTAACGAAAAAGAATAAATAATTAATAATCAGAATTTTAAATTTGAAATAGACGACGAAGATTTGCATCAATATTTCCTTAGGTTCCTATCTCTGATAACTTTCATGTTACCCGGAGAAAAGAGTTTTTTTTATCGCTCTATCCACTCTGGTAACTGATATCAATTCGAGCAGATGCAAATCGCTCCAATTTTAACTGTGCCGGAGCAATATTACCGTCATAAATTTTAGCCTCTCTCTGAGACGATCGTCGATTAATTTTAAATGTTTTAAATCTTCGACGAAACGGCATCTAATGGAGTCGCTTAAATCTTGCAAACAGCGTCGGCCCTAACATTTAATAGGACTTGATATCTTTTCTTTCGATACTCCGTGGCACATTATAAAATGCTTCCCCGCGTTTTATAGGGAAATTTATTACGGAGAGATTAAAACTATTTAAACTGCTTTTGACGGTACGTTCAAAGTTTAAATTGTGTTTATATTTAAAGTTGAAAGTTTGGATCGGCTTATGGAAGTTATTTCTGGGTCTTTCTACATAAATAACACTTTTGTAGGTAATTCCTCTTAAATGAAAAATATATACAGGGTCGCTAAAAAGTATGGATACAGTTAAATATTATGAAAACTATTCAACGAAACTTGTTGAAATTTGGTACATGGTTAAAAGTATTTAAATTCTATCGTCTAAGATGTTCTTCAAATTTCTATCTTCATTTGTTCTGGGAATACAAGGCTAACTTGATTTTTTTAAATGGCACGAAGGGTCAAATTTAATATTTTTGAAAAGAGAATTTTTTTCTACGTTCTGCGATGTAACACATCCATATCTTATTTTAATTGAAACTTTAAAAAAAAAATTTCGAACTAGTAAAATTTTGAAAAATGAAAAATTTTGTTAGCCTTGGAAATGTTGTCTTTATCTATCGTTACTTCTTTGCTGCGTGAAGTTTGGCCAAAAAATAAATAATAATAGTTAATAATAATTGTAAAAGTAACACATTAACTGAACAGAACAGATTTTAATAAAAAGAAGCTCAAACAAAAATTACATAATTTTATGTTACAAAAGATGTTCGAAATGATTTCCATTTACCTCCTGGCAATAATGAACACGTTGAGCAAAATTTTGCAAAGAATCAATCAAAATATTTGGAGAAATACTGGCAATTTCGTTTCTTATACGTTCTTGTAGGTCTTCGATTTGTAATGGTCTGTTGACATACACCCGATTTTTTACATGACCCCACAGGAAAAAATCAATTGGGGTCAGATCAGGAGACCTAGCTGGCCATTCAATGGCCTCCCTTCCCCTATCCATCTACGGGAAATGTTTCATCCAAATAATTCGCGCACTTGAGACCAAAATGCGACGGTGCTCCGCTTGTTGAAACATATGGTTTATGTTGGTATGCAATTTCGATTGCCGTGGTTTGGAAATATTTCCCTAAGTCGTGGAACAATATGTTGTTGTAAAAGTTGTAAATATCTTTCAGACGTTAAATTGCCCTTAATGAAAAAAGGACCTACGATATTCCAACCAATAATGCCACACCAAACATTAATTTTCTGTCGATGCTGGGTATGAACCTGCTCCATCCAATGCGGATTTCTGTCAGACCAATATCGACAGTTATGGCGGTTAATATATCCATTTAGACAAAAAGTTGACTCATCAGAGAAGAGGACTCGATTAAGAAAGTTACCATCCTGATGTATTCTGTGCATCATAGTTTCGCAAAATTTGGTTCTGCGTTCAAAATCGTCGTCACTTAATTCTTGTAGCAAGTGAATTTTATAAGGATGATATTTTTCGCGTTTTATTATTTTTTGTATGGATCCTCTACTCATGTTGTGGTTCAACGCCAACTGTTGTACTGAATTTTTTAGATTTTCTACCACATCCAACATAACATTCAAAGAATTTTCTTCGTTGGTAATAATTCGAGGCCTTGCACGGTCTTTAACGCTACCAGTTTCTTGAAATCTTTGTAAGGTTTTTGAAACGTCGTCCTGGAATCGGTCCCGGTTGGATGAATTTCATAAAAAGAGTCACTATTTGAGCACAACTTCGTTTTCTGTCGCCATAACCAACCATCATGAGAATTTCTATACGCTCAGTTTCGCTTAAATGTATCATTATTAAACAAATTATTGCACACAAGTTTAATTTTTGGCGAATATACAAGTGGCACATCGTCAATAACAGCATTTTCAAAGCTACTTAGTTTTATTCGAATTTAAATTTTTGAATTTAATTTGTAAACTATAAACTGTATCCATACTTTTTAGCGACCCTGTATATGTCAATGATACTCTGTACCAGAAATAATTGTAAAAATAAGGTTTATTTGGATTTTCAAGTTGGATAGTAAACAGACTTTTAAGGCCGACCTTCAAGATATGTCTTACATACATTTTGATGGCATTGTAACTATTTTTCCATCCGCTGCTTAACTTAGACTATTCTTAAACTAATTCTATTCTTAAACTAACCTAAAATTCTGACCTGATGATGTTGTATTAGGACGAAACCGGTCGCTTGTGATATTAAGGAATTTTTGTGAGGAACTAGAACTCTTATTTTAAATTTTAGTTAGTCGATTAAATGAAGTATCATTAAAAATAATTATACAGGGTGTTTCTTAAATATTGCATTATATTTCAAGGGGCGATTCCTGACGTCATCTCCAGCAAAAATGCCTCTATCATTTTTTGCTTACTCGTAAAATAAACCCAGATGTATCGGTTATATTCAAAAATACCTATTATAACTCCCCTCGTTGATACATACTGTTGCGCCCTCCAATATTTTTATTTCACCTTCTCCCTTCCGATCGATTTCCATCGCCAGCACACCCCGGCTCGATAGAAATCACACCAAGCCGCCTCTAGTTCACGCAACTCCACGAGGCTGTCAAGAAATTTCGCGCCCGGAATCCGTCTGTTCGGTGTCATCGACTGCAAACGCGAACCGGCGACCGCCTCCTGGATCTATCGATTGTACGGCGAATCTGCCGACGTGTCCCATATAAAATTCTATTATCCATCGCGTCGACAGCGGCGTCGTATTTGCATTAATAACCGAAACGGGGCGCCACCATAGTACGCCCGCTTATAGTTCAAGCGGTGTCGGGTATTTATGTATGTGATAGGCGCGTCGGAGTGGGGGGCGGCTTAGTTGGAACTGCTGGCTGCTAGGCGTACAGCGTTGCCGGAAATAAAGGGTTAATGCCAGCGGACGCGCTAGCACGTGCGCCACTGTGTTCAGTGAATAGTTACGCGGATGAGGTGTTGTGGGAATGAATGTAATTTTTAACTGGATGAGATTTCGAATTGAATAGAATTCGATGTGTCGTCATGTAAAGATTAGAAATAATTGTTTGTCGCGGTGAAACAGATCCGTAGGCCACCCCAATTATAATCCAATCTGCATGTCACAAGATAAATTACAAGCTTTTTTATTAATGTCTGTAGAAAAAGATATTTTACAAAATATCAATAATATGACAGGTTAAAAAAAAAATTACAATCATAATTAATGTGTGTAAAAAACCGGATTCACTCTATATCGCTTATTATTTGGAATATAATATGGTTGTAGCCTATCATAAAAAAAAATCTATTGTATTAAGCAACGGTAGCAGTTATTTATAAAGTAGTGCGTATAGTGAGTTTTTGCGCCCAAAAGCGATGTTTGCAAGGGTGATATTATACTGCGACCTAGAAGATTTATTGTGTCCTCTGTTCTTGCTGTTTTACAGCTAGCCTTCCAATCCTATTCCTTTCAGAAAGTGTAGGATCTCAGAAGGCCCCTGGTTAGGTAAGTCTCCCTCTTCCATTTCACGTGCTCCCAGGTGCAACGTCCTTGAGTTGCACAGTGCCACGCAATTTGAGAGGAGATGGATGCCATACTGTTCCCCAATCTGCTCCAGTTGTTTTGCTCCTCCCTTTGTTCCTTCCTTGTGAGGTACTCTCACTTTGGAAGTGGAAGGCTTCTTATGGACGTCCTGCTCCCATTCCTGTTTATTATCTGTGTCAACCCGCTAATAAACGTCCTTCTTCCATGGTTGATCCCACGAGTAGCTATGGAAGAAAAGGTCCACCTCCACAGAGGCTAAATACAATGGGGCGCGCCAGGTGCCCCAAGGTTAGACTAGTAGACTGGTCTTCTATCCAACCACGCATCCCATCAGCCTAGTCCGCCACCTTAGGATTTATGTTTTTGTTGAGATTAAGCCAAGACCCCCCATTCCTTTCGGGACCTGGTTTAACAGTTGGGCTTTCGGTAGCCCGAAAGCAACAACTGGCATCGTTGTAGAACCCTGTGCAAGCCCTTAGCCACGACACGACAGCTCGGGCGAGGGTGGAGTGGTTCATGGCAACGGTCTTTATTCACCCTGTTCCGGTTTTAAGCAGAGAGGATGAACTTATACCCGCCACTAACCATCTGGTCTTGAGCGAACCCTGACAAGATGGCCTTTCTCCTATCCACCACCTCGGGGACGCGCCTGGTAGGTACTCCCAACCCCCAGGTTTTAAGCATAAGTGAAGCCAGTACTTCAGTTCGCGTAAGGGAAATCTTCCTAGGCCATCGAGTCTTCCCAATCTGGCCCTGCCAACACTTTCATTGGCTATAATTATACATGCAAGCTTGTCAAAACTTCGAGACGTCAAACTAGTGTAATAGTTTTTTTTTTTTTTTTAGATCAACCATCGCATTCACAGAAAAATCTCATAATTTGTGTATTGAACATATTATATGTACCAGTCAGGTTCACTTCTGACAAACGTTACCATCACTGTCAAATTAATATCAATCAATTTATCACGACCCCGTCAAAACTTGAAACCGCCATCCCACAACAACGCAAATTAATATCCGTGGCTTAGACTGCAGTTGCCGGCGATGCATTACCTAATTGATGATCTCCCAATTGTACTATAATACACTGAATCCCGCGTGATACCATCGAGGAGCGACAAGCAGAGGGATAGGCCAGCCGCACTGCCTGGCCTATCCGCAACCGAACATAGGATCATTTCGGCTCCGATAGTGCCTGTCGTGTGATGAAATAAAGCTGCAATCGGATAAGCGTGCGAGCCTGGCGCCGATCAATCAAAAGCGCGCGACGTCACGTATTGACGCTTCAGTCAGTCTAGAAGGTCTGTTTGTCTGTCTGGTTGCTCTATGCTCCGCGCGCGTCGTGTTTCATAAGCTCTGCAGATAATGACTTTTATTGATGAGGGGGGAGCGAGCGGCGTCCCCTGGTGGGATTACCACAGTGAAAAAAGACTGGCGGTTTTGGCATTTGATGTTTTTTAGAGATTATAGGATGATTATTATTGGCAAATTGGTGCGAATAGAGTGGTTAGGTAACTTTCGAAAGGTGATATGATCGATCATGTTTGATGGCAATGTCATGTAATTGAGTTTAGTGTATGGTGATAATATTTAGGGCGAAAATAAAATTATAAATTACAATTAGTGTTTCTATAGGCTGTAGTAATACCATCTGAAAACAGGAGAGATTTTCTTTTGGATTCGCAAGTACTGTCTTTCAAAACAATGAAAATAAACTATTTTATATTTTTCGTCCATCTTTACCGAATAAATTAAGAATCAAACAATTTTCCTCAATTTTCTTTACAATCCTCCTCCATTGCAGTTCTGTCTGTGATGCACTTTCCCAATCCAATATCCCAAAGTTCTTAAGCTTCCTGTCACTGCATCTAGCCATTTCATTTTTAGCCTACCTCTTTTCTTTTTTTCCCTTTCTCCTTCTTTCAATACTCTTCTGGAATGTCTATGTTCTGTCATCCTGCTTACATGTCCAAACCATCTCATCCTCTGTGCTTTAACATGTTGAACTATGTTGCTATGCCCGTATAGTTCCTTTGTTTTAGAATTCCTTTTTCCTCTCCAACCGTCTTCTTCTGCCTTAGTTCCCCCAAAAGTATTCTTTAACATTTTTCTCTCCCACACCATCACTTTTTCGTCAACGTCCATGCTTCACACTCACACACTACCGTCAGCTCTGGAAACTTCTTTTGGCTTTAACATTTTCTTCATTGACCTCATGGCATTGCTTCTCTTGCTTGTTTTTTTCTATTCCTTTGCCCTCTTCATTGTTATTTATAATCGTCATCTCCAACTATTCAAAGCGACTCATTTTCTCCAAATTATAGCATATTGTACCCATTTCGAATTTACTACATCATTACTCATTTCTAATTGCTTATTTCGTTATTAGGTACATTGTTTTATCCTCATTAATTTTTAGCCCATATAACCTTGCCGTCTTTTCCAGTTCTCTTTTTGATCTGGTTATTATTTAAAAACAATATTATCAATTATTTTCAAGCATCTTTGAAGCAAATTGTGAGTGTGATTATGCATAAAAAGCTTATAAATAAATGTATATATAAAAAGACAATACATATATATACACTTCGAAATATGTACTATACTAAATATTCGTAAATTGTAACTATAAAACAAATAAAATAATAGGCAACACGTATTACCGATACAGAATAGCCAGTAATTAATATGATGGCTGTTCTTCAATCTATTATTTACATTATTCATTCGAAGATATTACTGCCCTATGTCAAGTTGTACAGATATCTGATGTATAGTTTGTCTACGTAATTGATGCTTGCAATCGAAGCAGAACATCTCTACTGTTTCGTTGTGAGTCCATTTATGACTCCATTGTTGGGCTCGGAATAGAATAGATTAGGATTTGAGTGGTCATGGTGATCTATTTCAACACGATCTTTCTAAATCTACTGCAAACTCCTTTATCGTAGAAAGCGCTCTTTAATTTTGCTTCCTCAGTTAGATTTGTCATCCATGAAAGTGCCTCTTTTACTTGGCTATATCTACTCTAAGAGCCAACCCATTAGGTTGGCACGGAATATGGACGGATTGGGGTTTCCTC
Source organism: Protaetia brevitarsis (assembly GCA_004143645.1). Lineage (NCBI taxonomy): Eukaryota > Metazoa > Arthropoda > Insecta > Coleoptera > Scarabaeidae > Protaetia > Protaetia brevitarsis. Next base: position 2,218,315 of record RXPK01000022.1, read on the forward strand.
TTCCTCTTAGGAGAATCTGCAATTGACATCCTCTATCAAGCCTGTGGCATGCATGTGCTTATTTAGTCTACAGTGATTGCTCAGTACTCCTACTATCATCCTTCTTTCCAGTTTTACTTATAAGTGAACATGGGCAAGTTCAGAATTCAAAGATCAAAAAAATTGTGGAGACTGAAAGAGTACCATTGTATTTATAAAAACAATAATTCCTCTCAAGAATCCTCGTGTGGCTAGGAGCCTTGCCCAAAATTAATTTTCATTGAGTACACATCAGTCCTAAACCAGCATGCAGTCAACATTTGAGCAGTTGCTTGCTTTAAACTTTAACTGAGTATCAGAGAAAATACCCTAACTCGATCCAGTCATCTCTATTTATGTGACGGAGTAATGAATTGTGGCAACCTCATCCTGAAACTCACGCAGCTTTGCTAAAGTGAATTATCCTATCTGGGATTTGCCCATATGCTTCGGTTTTTAATCCATTATCAGTTTTAGAGCCAACGGTATACCAGTCTGAGCCCTTACTTACGGATGTCTTCCTATCTTTGCTCGTGCAAAATGAAAGAACTGAATCCCGTTTTATAACGATTAGACATACTTATGTTTATACTGGCTATCGATTTTCCAAGAGTCGACAAAACACAACTATGACTAATCGTTGTAAAAAGAGATACACTTCCCCTATTATCCATCGCTAGGTATGACCTGCAGGACCATAGCTTTACTTCGCATCATTGTGCATGGAGTCACCTAGTAACTTTGGATGATCTGCTCCGTGCGATTTGCTTGTTGGTGCTTACCTGCGCATAAGCTTGTAGGCTTTAGATCTAACAGTTCCTTGAATACAAACGTATAGGGATATCAGGTTTAGGGTTGCTTCCATTGTGGCAGTAGGAGTGGACCTCGTCACATCCGTGACACACAGAAAGACCAGCTTTTGTATGCCAGCACAGTTTTGGTCACCTCTATCAATCGTACCTTTGGCCACCATAACCATAGGGTCACATTAAGGTTGATAGCTTAATATATTCACGCAACTTCCCGCACTTGTCCAAAGGAATGGTGGTCTTTCTGAATATATTCTGGGCATGTAAATTCCATGTAAGTCTTCGACCAAATTATAACTCTTCTTTGACATGTGAAATCCTTTCTCCTGGCAATGGTTGTAAACTTTTAGCTCTTTTTAGGCTCGAAATAATGCTGGACCCTTATGTGACCTCTTACTTTTGACGATTTAGTTTAGTGTCCTTAACAAAGGAAGCTTACCATAATGTTCCTTTTGCACCAGATGATATGAGAGAGCAAAATAATAAATATTTATAAGATTATTGATTGGAAAACTCGGGAAAAAGGTGTATTTACCACAAAAAAAAAATTTAACCGCTTTAAAACAGCAGCTTTATCTACTATCTCTAAATACATTAAATATTTCACATAAGGTTCCCCGTATGTATTTCAACGCAAAATTATTAATTAATATGCACGAGGCATGGCGGTATACAATTATAATGGCGTGCCTTCCCGAATTACCAACTTTCTGGTAAAATATTAATTGGCGCCGGCTAATCCCTTTATAATTATAACATGGCCGCTTTGGTAATAATTTCCGTTAATGCCGATACAACAGCCGGCAGTTCCTCAAACCCACAGCCTGCCTTTATAATTTGCATATCGATTGGTCGCGTGTTATCAAATTAATCTACGCGGAAGGGACGTAGGTAGGTATTGCCCCCGTTTGGTTTATGTACCCATGCAATCCGCCCTATATCTGACAGCTAGTAGAAGAGAGGTTTTTTTGTTTCTGGTTTTTTCTGCTGACGGTGGCATAGCCCTGTAATTGTTCGATTCAACAGACAAAAGCTAAATCGGTATTGTGTCGGGGTGCCGGCCGTAAGCGATGTACGTTTGTCGCGTTTAAATTGCGTACGGAAGCTTAAAATTGCGTCATTGGTGTGGTGAGTGGATTTCCAATTATGCCTGGAAATTTTTTCGGGGGAAAAATTTGTGTAAACTCTAGAAAGACGAACAAAATCATACTCTGATACACTTTTACCAATATTTCGTGTAGGAATTCGTATTTAATTAGCAATTAAATAATCTATTAAGAATGAAGTAAGTATTGAAGGTGTTGCAAGAGATTTTATGCAGTTTTTTTTTGTAGTGACGCATGGAAATTGTATGACAAAAATGTTCCAAATTCTGTAGCCATTTTGTCTTAATGCAATAATATTTTAATGTTAGAAATGAGATTATGAGACACAAGTTCTTTTTGTAGAAGCTGTCATAAAATGAAGTCTTCAGAAACATTTGACCTATCGCCTTTTTGTACTCAACCTTCCATTTCTGGTACCTAATCTTTTCAGGTTTTTGGTTTGCTGATCAAACTAATCCTTTTGGGCTTATCTTTGGTTCGCCAACAATTTAATCTCTTTGCCTCTGCAGTTGCATTCACACAAGCTATAGTATCTGTTATCTCATAACACAGCTTGCAATGGATATCTTTAGAGTTGATTCAGTAGGTGTCCTTTCAGTACATAATGTTCTGCCAGAAAGCGTGCTACTGTACGAAAAATGATTCCTACTAACGATAGGCTTTAGTCCTAGCCTAGATCTGCTTTCTTAATGGTTCCTTAATAAAGGTATCATTACCTTTATTACTGTTCTGGTGCTGTGTTTTCGATGACTCCTAGAACAGCTTCTCAGCCTATTCAATTCTTAAATGCAGTCTTAAACCAGTTTTGATAGTACCTTTGCCCACAGTCTTCTTTAAGGGTCACTCATATTTCGCTCCCATTTGGAACCACTGGTATTAAGACTGTTTGATAAACTCTTAGTTTTACGTCTTTCTAAAAATAATTGTGAAATTGAAGTTTTCATGAGGGAACCAGCACTTCTGTTTGCTTTTCCAACCTTTCATCAATTTCATTAGCCTCGGTGTTTAGTCATAGTAAGATCTCTGTCCAACTGCTTATTGCCACATCGCAAGACATTAGATCTTGTTTTCGCTAGACTTGCTTCCTTTGTCGATTTCTCAAGTTTTTCTGTCACTTCTTCTTCTAGATAGCATCACCAAGTTATGCATATGCAAACCATTGATATTTATGATCGTAAATGCTTCCTTGGATTTATTACATATTTTATTATTAATATCAATAAGAAGTTAAACAAAATAGTTGATAGTGGATTAGCTTGTCATACACCACTTTTAGTTCTAAAGTCACTTGTTACTCTTAATATTTTGGAAGGTATATCCAAACCTTTCACACTTCTAAACATCTGTTCTTTATCTAGATGATAATATGCTTAAAATCAATAAATATTCACATATGCTGCAAGGTATTGTCCGTAACTGTCATCCATCAGTTACTTAATTGTAATCAACTGATTTGTAGACAAATTTGTAAAGACCTTGCACCATGTGTTTTTATAAATGCTGCCCAATCAATTTTGAAGTACCTGGCTTATTTTAACCTATTGTTTCTTAATAATGACCTTTACACCTGATAATGACTTCCTAAACGAAACATGTAGTGTTAAATATTTTTAAAAATAGACTGGATCGAAAAACATTTATTTTACCTTACATACTTCTCAGTTATCTTGTAACAGTTTCTGTTTAGCATCATTCCTAGTCATAATTAGACCTGGCTGCCATACCATCATTTTATTCCATATAGTATTCTTTTTAAAATAATGACTTTTAATGATAAAGAATAACAAGTTTGAAACTCAATAAATGTTACAGATATATTGACTTACATGTTTTGGTTACAAAGCCATCTTCAGAGCTATGGCAGATCAAAGGCTACATGGCTCTGAAGATGGCTTTGTAGCTAAAACATTTAAGCCAATATATCTGTAACATTATCATTAATCATTAATTCAATTTGGACATGCATAAATTTTGTTGTACTTTGTATCATACTTTGAATTTGCTTCCATTTAATCTATCTGATTTCTATAGTTTTGTTGTAATTCCTTCTTCATATCCTCTGGCTTTGGTCTTATTTGTTTCAAAATTATTTTTGGAAGATAGTGGTTCTTACATCTTTTGTATTCCTCATGCATTTTTCTTCTGCAAGAATATGGTCCATCAAATTTTATGTTTTTGATCCGAAGATATTCACGTGATCTTATGAATTTCTTTGTGCTGGAATAAGGTGCTAAGTTACACTATACCGCAAGAGTTTTCGTTGTATGGTCACCCGATGTTATACGAACTACCACATGTAAGCGAATGTTAGATGTATTTGCGTAGCAGGCAAGGCTTCGTGACTTCTTTCTCACATTGCCGTAGAATACTGATTACGTTAGGTGACCATAGGATGCTCGCTCAATCAGTATAGTCTTTAGAAACTATAATTCAATATTCAACGCTGTGTTTTTACTTCGTTATGAGCTTTTATATTTTGTTTACTATCATACGTATTGCTGTGAACTGATTGTCCAAGCATATAAGTTTAAAGAAATTAAAAATGACAAAATTAATTTAGCTAGCTCAGCAAATATGAATTTAAAAGGGCGCAAGAGATTCTTAAAACTCAGAGTAACTATCTTAAAAAGTAATAGTGGGCGTTTGCAAAATTGACTTTCTTTAAAATCCCCAAAAATTTGAAATAGCTGATTCAAAAATAAAAGAAACTGTAATTTTAAAATGATATTTACAATCATTAAATTTTATTATAAAAAGAAGAAAAAAAAAAACATTTACTACAAATTACAGGAAAAATGAAAACCATGAATATAAGATTCTGGCAAAAAACAAACCTGCATAAGATTCTACAATTTAAAAAGGACAATGCAAATCCTTTAGCAAACAAACTGGTGAATTCTTTCTAGAAGGAATTTCTTAAACCACAAAAAATCCACGTGGTTTCAAAAATTCAAAGCAAACTAAAATTTTAATTCAAATAACGTAGAGAAACAACCAAAATTAAAAATGAAATTTAAATCAAGCTCACAGCTACTCTTCACCTACCCCGAGGTGATTAAAATAACATTAATCTGAAAACTACTAAAAAACGGAAAATTTAAACTCTAAACGCTATTACTTCTAAAACGAATATTATTAAAAAGCCTTACATGTATATTGTGCACAACTATCTAACACAATTTAACAAATGAATTACTAGATGGACGATTTTAAATTCAAAGCAACGAACTACATCTTAAAATTAAAAGGATTACCAGAAACGGTATCCAAGACAACGAAACAAGACCATCCACGCGTTCGTCTATCTGGTAACTCCTGGGCCTCTAAGGTAACACTCTCATATATATGAAATTTACATTTTCGTGCGATGAACGCACAGCGCAACGCAAAGAAAAAACTAGCATATAAACTATATACAGGAGTACGCAAAATGTACAAATAAATGAAATTAACTATACACAACTGAACAAATAAAATGATACAAACAATTATTAGAATTGTGGAAACTCTATCATTGTTTTGACAAGGCTGATTTGGAATAAATAAAAATACAGATTTAAATTTCCGAAACCCGGGGTGCCAGTCCACAGCACATCTCCCAATTATTAAGGGGAAAACGAAAGTTTCGGAGAAAATAGAGTGTTTCCCCTTAAAAATTGTACGCACACGAAAAATTAATATTCTAAAGTTTCCCGCACCAAACGAACAATACCGTATCTCCGCACACAGGGGTGAAAACGTCACTTCCGGGTGCTGACAACTACCCTGGCTCCTGGTGGAAGTGTTCATCAAACCATCCATCGAAAGCAGTTTCGAACAGCAATCGGCATAGCAGTCGGTGTGGCAGTCGATGTGGCAGTCGGTGTGGCAGTGGTGGGTCTGCATCATGAAGAACTTCTCCACTCCATGGATGTACCTCTCGCTTGTAACTCCAGAAGGATAACTCGAAAAACAGAGAAATTCTTTTAAATTGTGCTCCAACATGGCTTCAGGAACGGGATTCTTAAATTTGACAGGGTTTGACTCTACTTGAAGAGAGTGTTCATCAATAACAATAATGGGCAACTTATTTTGTAAGGATACATTCTGGTTGGTAATTTCCTCGACTTCAGCTTCAGACTTCTCATTATAATTGCTTTCAATTTGATTTTCGACATTTGATGTGGGAATTGATAACTTCTTCTGGGAATTCTGCTTGGGAATTGTTGACTGCTTCTGGGAATTCTTCTTGGGAATTGTTGACTACTTCTGGGAATTCTCCTTGGGAATTGTGTGTAAAAATACAGATTTAAATTTCCGAAACCCGGGGTGCCAGTCCACAGCAGTATGTTTAGCACATTCACCTATTTCTTTATAGCACCAATGAATCAAGTAATTGATATAAAACGCCTCCGAAGAAACCAACATTAATTTTCCTCTTCATTACATCCACATATTGACGTATTATCAGGCACAGAGACTCACGAAATTTAGTTAATTCCGACGCAAATTAATTTACTCCCGGAACGCGGACCTTTATCCATTTCCTCCGAGGTAGAATTAGGCCCATTAAGCGGGCGACATCGCTCCAAGAACTTGGAAAAACCCCACGTCCAATTACAGAGAAACTCCCTCGACACAGCCTAATTGACACGATATTTCTGCATTAGGGCAGTCCGAAGTCGAGCAGATAGTATATATATCTTGTGTGTCTGGATGTCGTCCCATCAACAGTATTAACATTTAGGGGACATTTGTGATATGCCAAGTAAGAAAGGAGGAGAAAAAACGTGGTAGTCATTTATTTCCACGCTTGGTTGGTTTACAGTGTAGTGGAAAGTAAGTTGGAAATATAGTGTTGTACTGTATTGTGCCGCTTTCGCGTTTCTGAGAATATCTGGAAAGCGGGGGTTTTTATGCCAATTTAGCTTTCAGCGTTGAGTTGCAATTACTGTTTTTCTACAGAAAAAAAAACATATTTCTTTTACTAGAAATACTATGCCAAGCGTACACTGTTGAAAATTTTAACACTTTTTTGACTAATTTAATAGTCAGGAGAGGTCCACACTCTTTTCATGTTATTTTGTCGAGAACTATAGAAGTTTAAATTTGACGAGCAAAGATAGTCAAGTATTGTCTATTGCTAAGGGGTTATTTTGTCCAACTGACAGGTGGAATTATAAAATACTTCTAGTCACATTTTATTTGATCTAGACTAGACAAATTTTACTACTGTTTAACTAAATGAATGCGATCTATTGGGTGTTTTAACACATTTTCTAACACAACGTCTTCTTAATATGCAACTCTATTTCTTTGTGCTATAATATTCTCCTTTAAGACGTTTTCTCAATTATAAATATGCAAAACCACCATTCAAACAGTCTTGGTTTCAACTAAACGTGTCAATTTAAAATGATTTTTTGAGAACCATTAAATTCAGTGAATGTTTATGCTATTTGATTCAAGTCTTAAACTAATTGCGTAAATAGATGTTCCAATACAATCTTTAAGATGTTGAAATTTTTATGCCACTGGAATTAACGTATAATAACACGAGGTTACACTTTGCAAGTCAGTCACATTTGGTGGTTTGTTTGGATATGTTAATACGGAGAATCAAACACGAAAACAGATACACGTGCAATGCAGGTGGTGCGTATAATGTATTAGAATAGGTGGGGTTTCTATATTTCTATCCGAGGGAAAAATTCTGATTGGTTGACGCTTCTGAATGTCTAGAAAATAGTCAATCCTCATATCTGAACAAGAATTCACACAAATTCTAATTAATTTCTGTTCTATTAAATACGCGTAGTCAACTCGTCTGGCAAAGTTTGGAAAAATCAACACTAAAATATTTGACTAGCGCAAAATTAACGCCAACACCGTAATATTTTCAACAGTGTAATATCTACAAATTGTTGTTATACCATCATGCACATTTCAATTAAATTTCCATTGTCTAATCATTCACACCTACATTATACTCATAACAAACTACATTCTGAGGGGATATAACTAGCGGTTAATATAAACATAGATCGCTTATACATCGGAGCAGACTACTTATGATAACGCAATTTTACTATATTAATTAATAACATACATCCAGGAGCACAAAAGACTTTAAGTCTGATCACCTAATGTACTTTTCCCTTTTACTAAAAATGAAGTAGCCTCAGTAATATGTAAAATCTAAAACAAGCCCACCAATGGATCAGATGGTATATCTGCAAGTATTTTAAAAGAATTTTCAGTTTTATTATTAAAACCATTAACTTGTTAACCTTAGTAACTTATCATTCGCGTTGGAATATTTCCAAATCGCTTTAAACTTTCCACAGTTGTTCCAGTCCATAAAAAGAGAAATAGTCATAGCGTTACAAACTACAGACCTATATATTTGAGCTCCAGTATTACGACAGTATTTGACTATAGTACGTTAATTCGTCGGGAGCATTTTCTGAAAAAATACAATACTCTCAGTAAGAATCAGCATGGCTTTAGAAAAAATAAATCAAGCCTCACAGTATTGATATCTTTCAACAGCAATATTCTGAACGAAGTTAACAACGTAAGTTATCCTATTTCAATATTCTGCGACTTTAGCAAGACATTTGAACAGTGTTGCCAACTCGTGGGAAATTTAATTTTTTTTTTAGAAACGTGGTATCCTAAAATAAGACGTATTTACCAGGTACAAATATACAAGCTATTTTATTTTATTTTTATATTTTTACTTTAAGCATTTTTTTGCTTTGAAATAACTTGTGTGTTTTTTCAAATAAAAAAGTGTAAAAAAGAAAAGATAAAATGCATCGAAACGTTTTTGTATAAGTAATATAAATTAATAAATGAATGCTGCTTCCCAAGAAGTTTTTTAAAAATTATGCATAAACCAAATACGGCAAAGAAAACAAACCATTATCTCATATCTATAAAAAGAATTGATAAATAAAGTTGTAAAACAAAAAGAAAAATAAAACACTATAATACACTCACAATCATTGATTAATTCTTTCTTTTTTATCTATATTTTCTTTATTCCAACACTGTGTACATTATAATGTTTGTACCAAACTTAATACATATTTCATTTGCCATTAAAAAATATGAACCACTTACAATTAGTGAAATTTCAGTACGTATAAGTACCAACAAGTATCAAGGTAAGAGCTAAAGAAGGCAAAAATACTTTACATTAACAGAATCATTCATAGCAAAGCAATAACATTAACATTTTTATGGCTGGATTTCTTAATGAAAAAATGTGCTAATTACAATGATTTTTTTTCAAGATGGTTTTGCATTTAATTGAAAACTACATTTAAAAATGTGAATTATCTAAAGATTTTGTTTCAATGCAAATTTGATTGAAAGAAATGGTAAAAATACAGTTTTATTGATTTTAATTTTATATATTTAAAGAAAAAAATGGGAGTTACTTTTCTTTATATTGGTGATACCTATTAAATTATTGGATTGGTAGTACTGTTTGGCCCTCAAATACGTCACACCTAGATGCGCAAGAGCATACCTTATTTTCTTACATCATGATTTGTACCATGGTTTTGCGCATTCGTGGGAATTTTGTTTAAAAAAGGGAAATTTTGATAGTTCTCGTGGGAAATTCTATGCTTAAAGGTTGGGAACACTGCATTTGAATGTGTTGAGCAATACAATACTGCTACAAAAACCGTATCAGTATGGTATTAGAGGTACCTAGCATAGCAAATTGGTTTACATCTTACTTATCCAGACGTCTACAATTTGTGACAATAAAACACAAAATTAACTCGAATGTTAAGACCAATAAATCCAGTTGCTTACCTTTGTTTCACGGAGTTCCACAAGGTTCCGTACTAGGTCCTATACTTTTTAGTATGTACACTAATGACTACACAGCGGATCGACGCAGGGCGAGTAGCGTAGTGGGGATGCGTCGAGACAGTAATACATTCATCGCGTACATAGAAATCAATGTATCAGTGTCCCGACGCATCCCCACTACGCTATCCGGCCTGCGTCGATCCGCTCTGTGCTAATCACACATTCCATGTTATCTCTGATATACTCGTATATATACGTACGCAGATGACACCACCATACTCATTGCGCGAGACACCTTACGAGATGCAGAAGCTGCCAGTAGCAGCTATATTGCTATATATGCTATTTCACACTAGACAACAGTTAACAAACATGCACACATCAACGGCAATGCGATACTTCAACAAAATAATAAAAAATTCCTTGGCGTGCACTTGCAAGATAATTTATTGTGGGAAGACCATTGCAATGCAACAACTAAGTTAATCCATACTAAAGCGTATGTTTTTAGAGCTCTGATGAATAGTTTATCAATTCATACTCTCAAGACTGTTTACTTTGCAGAGATTCAATCTAGACTGGTATACGGAATACTTCTCTGGGGCTCGTCACCATCCGCTAATACGGTGTTTCTAGCAGAGCAACAAATTGTAAGAATCCCGGGCGGGTTACAAAGAACTGAATTTGAATCACTAGGTATTTTAACCTTACCCGTTACTCTTTATGTTTGAGGCAATCCGCTCACTGACAATCTGATAAATATGTTACCAACAGAGACATACATACATGGTCAAAATACGCGACATCTGAACGATTTTAACCTACCGAGATTCAAATTGCAAATCACCGAGCGAGGAGTAGGATTGTTAGGCAGAAGGTTGTATAATAAGTTGCCAAACGAAATAAAAACCCCCACCTCAAACTTTCAACGTAATCTCAAGAGATTTTTCATGGTAGTTCAGTTGGTATATACTGTTAATTTTGTTCTATTAGTTTATTTTTTGACTGATTTTAAAGTCATTTTTGATTTAAAAAAAAATATATCACCACATTTCCTTCACATTTACCTCCTCGCCATGTTCTTATTATAATATTCACCATTATTAATTTTAAATTCTTGACAGTAATCCAAATTTCAGTCTATCCTTCTGTTTCTTCCTGTTCATTTGCCCCCAGCCACAAGCTAATAATAAAACCACGGGAAAGCGAATGCATACTCTCCTACCCCCTCCATCTTTCCACTCCCGCTCTCTCCTTCCACCACAACATCAAACTAGGAGACGTTAATACGAGAACGTTTTCTGAATAGAAACGCGTCATCTCGCTGGGCATTGAAAGAAGGACACGGAAGACTGATAACGTGAGAAAACTAGGGGAGGGAGCGAGGGTACGGAGTAGAAGCTAGCCTCGGGATCGCTAGGCTCGTTTCCACGGCAGAATGCGCACATTGAATGAAAGTCGGACGTATGCTGCGGGTGAGCGCCAATAAAGGGAAAATTCACTACCTCCTAGTAGTTGAATCCAGATTATGCTTTTACTTCTTTTTGTTTGGTGGCGCAGTCTTTAGGATAGGATTTTGCGACTGTAACTTTCGTGACAATATAGAACAATGAGAAGGAACATTTTATATGTTTAATTTAACGATGCTATAACCCAATGTAAATAAAAGTTTAAAAGCTTATATACCCAGATAATTACTTATTTATCTTAGCCGCAAGAATAGTGATAGACTAAACTATAAAAAAATAATAATTAATCAGCGGCACACCTGCATTTCACGTATATCTTTTATCTGCTATTATTTACTGAAATTCGATTCTTTACTGTATTTTACACAACTTTTGTCACGTTTTAAGCCGTGAACACTTCAATAAAACTTTTGATATAAACTTCCCAACAGGATTAAAACATATTTCTTCCTAGATTCAACCTTATTTCCCTTTCCAAGCACACAAAAGGCTTTCCCAGATCCAAATCACTTTCTTCCAATACTTCAGCGTAGCGGTGTTATCTCCACTGAGAACTCCCACCTCTGGAACTCTGGGTCCATCGCCTTCCAACGATATTCCCAGGGCTTACCACGTGGAATCTACAGAACCGCAAAGCTGACCCCATCTTCTGCTAAAGAAAAGAAAACCTGACCGTAACAGCTGGGTATTTCTTGGCAGAAGTCCCACCCAAAATTTCCCTGTCGCCTAGTCTCTTGTCTATCGCGCGGGATTACGCGAAACCTCCTCTGGTCTATCGATGCCGGCGGGCGTGTTGACTTAGGACCGCCGTCGGGATATTTGCACGAATTAAACGCGAAGATCCAAAGTAAACGTTCCTCTCGAATCCTCGCACATGTAGGGCATCGCGCTGGTAACGCTATATCCGTCAGCGGCTCAGTAGTCGAGGAAGTCTAACCTGATTCGCCCTCTCGCCCAGTAGAAGTTATAAAATTAGCATTTAAATCAAAGTTCCACGATCGAAACGGCGCTTAAAAGTAGCGTTTATGGGGGCCATAAAGATGGCAGATAGGAGCTGTCAGAAGTGGATTTATAGTGTAATAATCTAAACTTTCATATTGATCGAAATATAAGAATAAAGTTATTAGAATTAATATCTCAGATGTTCTCGTAACATAGATTAAAATAAGCAAATTTAATAGTTATTTTCTCCAAACAACAAATGCGAATCCAACTTACGATTAGTGTAATGCCTTTTGATATATACAGAGTGTTAGGAATAACGATGGTATAGCTCATAGGAAAGGTTACAGAGAATCATATTAGCTACCCAACTCCAAAATCTAGTAGATTTTAATATATTAAAAAAATGATTATGATCGTTCCCTTCCATTCGTAATATTACACGAGAAGCTAACTTTTTCTGGAAATGTATGAGCCCCACACATATTTTTCTAAATAAGCTAAATTACATATTCTTAAAGAAACATACATTAAACTTTCATAAGAAACAATTTTTGACGTAATATCTGAAAAATAAAATGTTATTAATAGTATTCAAAGACACTCATCCCTCAGATGCTGCAGGCGCAATTGTTTCACGTTTTAATTAGTGTTCTCTAAGACGCATATTACGTTAACAACATCCCAACGAATAGCCGTTCCCTCGCAATGGGTAAGCCGATCCATCGCAACGGATAGCCGTTCAATTGTAACCGATAGCCGTTCCATCGCAACGCATAATTCATTTCATCACAATGAACAGCCGTTCGATTGTCGATAGCTATTCCGTCGTAACGGGCAAATCGTTGCATCGCAACGGATAACCGTTCAATTATAACCAAGAGCCGTTGCGATGGAACGGCTTACCCGTTGCGATGGATGGGCTATCTCTTGCAACTGCACGGCTATTGTATATTGTCATTAAATATGTTGTTGTCTGCCATTTAAACTACATTAATTAAATACTAATAATATATATTTCCATTAAATAAAAAATGCAAAAGCACACACAAAAGATACACCTTAACAAATGTGCTTCACAGATATACGTTCACAACGAGGGAACGACCCAAAATTTATAATTGATAAATTCGTCAAATGAGTAGAATGCTTATTTCAACAATACGACCTTCAATTTATGACAAAATGCATTTAAATTAGGGGAATCTACTATAAAAGAAGGAAGTTCATTGAAGAAAAGAAACCGAGGTAATAAAGAGAAATTTTGTCTGTCTTTGGAAGATGTTTTTGCAAGTACGGGTATGATAAGAATGAATGTCCAAGCGATAAGTATGACTGTTTCTATGTTTATACGCAATACTCAATGACTCATAGATAATAAAGAATATAAAGTAAGAATTTTAAGTCAAACAAATGCCGAGCAATTTAAAAATTTCTAACAAGTTCGTTGTAGTAGTGAAACACCAGTATGCTATAATTGAAACATGCTCGCCAAGGTTCTGTCTTATTATTCTAAGAGCATAGCAAGAAGATAATAAGCTCCTAGACAGCTGCTGTACGTGTCCAACCCCCCAAGCCGGCATCCCCAACAATCCCACAAACATTTAACTTCGAGAGAAGACAAAAAAAGACTTATTAATAAATATATTAATGTTAATTTGATTTTTATAAAATAATAATTTAATTTTATTAGTGTTAAGGATGATCTTATTCACACCAAACCACTCGCAAACTTTAGAAAAGTCAGTATTTATTAAATTTTCTAATGATTAGAGGCATGCCACGCAAGAGAAGTATCGTCAGCTAAAAGAACCGTGTGTGATTGACGGGCAACATTATACAGGTCATAATAATAAATATTAAAAATAACGTTGGCCCCAGCACCGAACCCTGAGGCACAGGGTATCCTCAGCTAAAAGAACCGTGCGTGATTGACGGGCAACATTATATAGGTAATAATAATAAATATTAAAAATAACGTTGGCCCCAGCACCGAACCCTGCGGCACACCACACTCGTCTCTGCTAACTTTTGAATTAAAGAAGCCGTTATCGACTTTCAACGTGATCAATTGACGACGATCAACTATCGTCACGATGCTGACGGTTAATTGGGATGTCACTCTAGAAAAATTATTAAAGATGTTAGAAAATAGATATTTGATCCTGTATAAAAGCACTTATGTAGTTTGAAAGTCCTTTTGATGTTATACAGTGTGTTAAAAAAAGGTTGTCGGATATTTTACCCAATTGTAGTACTGGTGGAAATAAACAAAAAAGTCTTAGTCAACATGGGTCCGCAATTCAACTGTTTTTGACATATAGTCGATTGCATATTGTTTTAGTAGGATAAAAATTTTCAAAGAAATTCTGATCGCAATGTAAATTGAACAATTGCTTATTTAAAGTAAAACTAAAAAAATTGTTATACATGTCCACCGTTCATTTCTAAGCACGCTTCACACCTTCTTATGAAAGATCAACGCAATCTTTCGAAAATTCCTGGAGTCATCCGAATTTCCTCGCAACAATTTACGATTCGTTGCCTGAGTTCTTCCAAATTATTTACAGATCGTGCGTACACTAATTGTTTTAGATGCTCCCAAACATAGAAGTCTAGAGGTGTCAGGTCAGGGGACCCAGGAAGCCATGCAGTTGGTCCACCCCGTCCTATCCATCTCTCGTTGTAATCTTGATTTAAGAAATTTCTAACTACGATGGAAAAATGCGCAGGAGCTCCGTCGTGCAAAAACCACATACTTAATCTGCTAAAAAGTGGTACGTCTGCCAACAAAACGGGTAATTCATTTCTTAAAAAATCCAAGTATATTAGTCCCCGTTAAACGATTAGGGAGAAATACTGGACCAATTAAACAGTCTCCAAAAATAGCAAGCCAAACATTTAGCGAAAAACGGTTTTGGTGATGCAGTTCAACAACAGCTTGGGGATTTTCATCTGCCCAGACGTGATCGTTATGAAAATTGAATATTCCGTCTCTTGTAAACCCAGCCTCGTCACTAAATAAAATCTGAGTCGCAAAATTAGGAGTTTCTGCCAGCTTTCGTAAAACCCAATGATAAAAAACCCTACGTGCATCATAATCGTGAGGAGCAAGAATTTGCACGCGTTGAATGTGGTAGGGATAGAGCTGCTGTTCCCGCAGAATTCTCCAAATGAGAGGATGACTGACGTTCAGTTCTGCGGCAAGTCTTCGGGTGCTAATATTTGGGTTGTCTTCTACCCGTCTCAAAATATCTAATTCTACTGCGGGAGAAGAAACTGATCTAGGTCTACCAGAACCACCATTAATTTTAAATGAACCAGTTTCGGACAGCCGGATATGAAATCTTGAGAAAAACTTATCACTCGGTAACAACCGATTTGGAAATTCTTCGGCATACATACGCCGTGCTTCAGTGGCATTACCATTCGCACGACCGTACATAAAATGCGTATCGGCCATTTCTGCATTTGTGTACTTATGCATAATTTGAGAACAAAAAAAAAATTGACGCAAATGATAAATAATCTGATGACAGATGTCTGACAGAACTAATTTTAAGTCACAATCAGTTGTTTGACAAAGGGAACTATTCTCAAAACCGAAAAATGTTTTTTTTTTTTATTTTAAAATATGCAATCGACTATATGTCAAAAACAGTTGAATTGCGGACCTATGTTGACTAAGACTTTTTTGTTTATTACCACCAGTACTTTGGGTAAAATATCCGACAACCTTTTTTTAACACACTGTATAAATCAATCACTTAATGTTTCTTTCTTCTATATCGCACTTTTTCACAGTCATGTTAAATCAAAATTGGGTCACTAAAAGTGTTAGTAATATCTCTGACTTGGTGTAAAAGAAGTCAATACTATTTCGTTGGTACTATGTATAATACTTTGTTATAAGATCCTCCTTTCAAGAAATGCTCTTTTTGCATCAAGTCACAAATATATACACGTGTAAATTTCTAAGAAGCAGCACTACCCAAATAATTTACCTGCCAGCAGTTATCTAATTTATCTGTAAATATAACATATCAGTAGCATTTTTCGTAATTGAAATAGCGAACAATAAATTTATTATATATTTATATATTATATAAATCACCACGCATTGAATTGCGAACAAAATATTTTTCTAAATAATTTTCTTGTGATTTTAACTCTTTTTATTTCTATGTTTCGTTTGAATTGATCCCTACGCTATTTACTTTTCTTCAAGAATATTTTCCATTGTAGGTACCACACAACAAAATACCGACCTTTTCAATTCTCGCAAACGAAACCATGAACGCCTGCTTGTTATCGATACAACCCTTACATCCCCGATCTCACGAAACTTCTCGCACCATTCACCACCGATATCGAATTGCAACCTAAAATATTCAAGCCTTACCACCCATCGGTGGCAACTCTGCGTGATATTGTTTCCGCAACAACGTTCCCGAAAGAACAATAATAATTTACCTCTTGCTTGCTTTGAAAATATTTAATTAACTGCGAGGCTGTCGTAAATCATACCGTTATTATATAAAGGGATAGAATCGGCCGTATTAATTAATGGGGTTTTAAAGTTTTAAAGGTAAACTAAAACCGGAGAGAAGCTGTTTTGTATTTAATGCCTTTTAAAAGCTTCCAAATCCGCGTTTGTGTTTCTTTAATTCGTTTTAACTCGTGCTAAATCCGCTAAACAAATAACGAAGTTGATAGAACCCAAATGTTTTGTGTACGCTAGTGAAGGGATTTAAATTTGAAAGCTGTAAAGTAACTGTAACAAAAAACATTTGCTGATACATTACCCTGTTTATAAAAGGCATTAATTTTGTAAATGATTCCAAACTTTTATTAACAACTGTTTATGTTAAATCTGAATTTATATAAATACGTAATTAACCCAAACGAATATGATAAAAAAAAAATTAGGTACATACTTACTTCTAATCTAAAATGTTCCTTAAAAATATCCTTCCTTCACTAATAAGAACCATATATGATAGCTAACCCTAACGTAAATATGGAGTCATTAATAACACTGCTGTGACAGCTCGTGCAACCAAGCCATTATGTGGCTAAACTTACCGCCTGAGATTCCGCCTTACAAGAACCATACATTCGACGATAAAGTCACTTTACATGCATGTGTTAGTCTATAATCCGAAAATCGTGCGGGTAATATTTCAAACGTCAAGTCTTTTCGTTGTGAAATATGCTGTTCCCTTCTAGAAACAATCAGTTTTCTTTTTTTTTAAGAAATATTATTATTGCATTTGGAAACAGCTTTTAATGCGGTTATAAAAAAAATTAATGCATAACTCCGATGTTGTAACTTTAATAGAGATAAACCTTTTTTAATCCGAGGTTATAAATGTGCAACAATTTAAATTGTTACGTTCATTTAATGAAAGTTATATAAATGAGTTCTTACGTAATATATCTGAAGAAGATTGGTCGGAAGTGTACAGGAACAATAGAGACACTAACGAAAAATTTAACATTTTTCTAACTGTATTTCTCAGATATTTTAATGCTCATTTTCCAGTAAGGAAAGTCCCAATCAAATCTGTTGACTGTTGGAAGCCGCCTAAGGATATCTTAGATCTCAGGAACACAGTCAGTTCGTTACAGTTAATAAGCGCTCGCAATCCAGATTTTAAGGATACTTACATATTTTATAAGACCATATATAACCACGCAATAATTGATTCGAAGCGAGATTATCATGACCATCAGCTATTATCAGCAGCTAACCCAAGTAGGGACATTTGGCGTGTTGTTCGTTCTCACATTGGTGGGGAGTACTGGTTCTACCCACCCTACTTGTTTCAATCTTAAAAATCTTACTAATCAGTTCAACCATACTTTTCTCACTACAGATAAATTCACAGCTCATACACAATACTCTGATTATAATTTAAATACAAGTAATAACCCTTATTCTTTTTACTTTCAACCAACAGATGCAAATGAACTATCAGTAATATCTAAATCTAATCTTTAAAGAACTGTAGATCGTCGGGTATTGACAATATACCCAGTAGTTTCTTAAAAAAATGCTATTCCAGTTTCGTAGAACCAATAGCACACATTATAAATGAGTCTTTTTCAACTGGAACTTTTCCGGATTCACTTAAACAAGCTGTGGTTGTTCCAATTTATAAATCCGGTGATGTAGACAATTTGAAAAACTACAGACCTATTAGTCTATTAACAAGTTTTTCTAAATTATTTGAAAGCGTAGCATACAACCGATTGTTGGGGTTTCTCAATAAGTTTAACATCATAAACAAATGTCAACATGGCTTCATTAAGGGTAAGAATACGGAAACTGCACTTTTCGAACTAACAAGCGGAATTTTAATGCCTTGGAGAATAAACAAATAACTTTTGCTTACTTATTAGATCTGTCAAAAGCGTTTGATAGCATAAACCATTCCATACTTTTACAGAAGCTTGAGCACTATGGAGTGAGAGGTAACGCTTTAGCTTGGTTTACATCGTACTTAAACGAGCGTAAACAAAAAGTGCATGTTAAAATTAAAAATGAGGCTGCGCTTTCAGATAACATGACCATAACAAAAGGTGTCCCACAAGGTAGCATACTAGGTCCATTACTATTTATCGTTTACTTTAATGATATTTATAATCTCAAGCCCACCTCTCTTGTAAGTAACTTTTCAACTGTAAATTATGCGAACGATACTACTTTTTTAATCACTGGTAGTACACTAGATGAAGTTATCGATCTAGGCAGCACTTATCTAAATACAATTGAGGAGTGGTTAACTATTAACCAGCTTAAAATTAACCACGATAAATCAAATGTCATCTTCTTCAAATGTAACAAATTTCAAACTCTTCCAGAAGCTGTGAATATTAATAACTGCGAATATCCCGTCCGCACTTGTGTTAAGCTGCTGGGTCTTATAGTCGACGAAACCTTAAAATGGAAAGATCACGTCAATGTACTTTGTAAAAAACTATGTAGCTATTGCTTTGCGATTCGTCGACTTAGAGATATAGTAAGTTGGCATGTGCTTCGTATTATGTATTATGGATGCTGCTACTCAAACATAAAATATGGAATCGTTGTTTGGGGTGGTGGTAGTAAAACAGAGTTTACTTAATTGCCATCGCATATTAAAACTGTAAAAATATTGTCAACATTTAAAAATTATGTATACAAATTATTACTAGAAATAGAGCCATACAATATTGAGGAATTTCTAACTTCAAATATACATTTATAAATTTTTGTTCTTGACCTGACGTTTGCATTGTTCCATTTGTATTGAAACACTGCAATAATAAAACTATTCTATTCTATTCTATTCTATTCTATTTTATGCTATTCTATAAAAGCTGTTCTTGTTATTTTGATGGGTACTACAGATTCCCAAAATATTCACACCCTATTTTCGTACCACCCTGTATAGTATAGGTAGAATCAGAAGGAAATTATTAATAATATTTTTTGCTTTTACTGATTCTAGCAATTTTTTCGGAAGGACAAAGGCGTTCACACATTTTCCAGTATTCTTTATGTTTCTCGTTGACCCAATTCCTTACCTGCTCCCGTTCTGTGTTTCAATGCACTCCTAGAATGGATTTTGGTCCTATATATGAAGTCATGATGATCATTTTTTTGCTAACTCATCGGCTTCTTCGTTTCCTTCGATTGTCGTATGTCTAGGCACCCACAGTAAAATAACTTTTTTGCAGTCTCTCAAGCTATTCAGTTCTCGAATACATTCCTCAACCAGTTTTGATTGTATCTTAGGATTCACTAGTGCCCACAGTATCAGGCTGTCTGTTGCAATATATTCGCTTATTTTCATAACTCCTCTGGTTGATTTCAATTACACAATGCAATATTGTGTATGCTTGTGCTGAAAGGCCGTTGCAAGTTTTCCTACTGAAAGGATTATCATATTTCTCATCCCCTGTAAATTTTAGCTCCAATCCTGTTTTCCGATTTTTGATGCGTCAGTAAATCAAGCCAATTCTCCCAAACTGTCTCTATAGTTGGATTGAATCCGGCTTATTCGATCCGTGATTTCCACATCAAAAAGATGAGTCGAAATCATTTTGCCTGATGCCATTCCCACAAGGTTACCTTTCACATGATTCACGATATTATTGGGTCCCAATCCTGCGTATCTACCACATGCTTGTTCTTGCCCTTTGTGATGTCTCATTCTTGCCTCTACCATTATCACCAAATGGAGAGGAAGGAGGTCGAAGAGGCATTCCATTGCTGCTGGAAGAGTAGTCCTCGTTATTCGAGCCTTAGTATTTTGCTTAGGTATAGCAGTTTGCTACAGCACCTTATATGTCCAGTACATCATATTAGGTTGCCATGTTTACACTAATATGCAATTCATTTAGTTAAAATCAAATTTACTTGGTAATTTAATCACAAAAAGTCACATATAAAGTATACTCATTGTCAGTGATGTATGAAAGAGTTCAAGAATCGAATGTGGCGATATAGTGTGCGCAAAGTAACAAGTCTAACTCTTCTCCAAACCATTGGTCAGCGATTTGGTGCGCAGTAGCAAAACGGTTTCGTAGAGGTAGTTGTCTGAAGCGCCCATCTTGATGCTCTGTGGTACGCCTCGGTTGACTAGTTGGCTCTCTTCGTGTTCCTCAAAAATAACCTGTCAAAATCACTAAAACGGTAATAATTTTGACGTCTTAGAACTCTAGGCATTTTGTTACACTTAACACTCGTACATGGGCGCGCAATAACTAAACATTTCTGTACTACTCAGCTCTCATAAACAGGTTTCTTCACAAAAAATTAAGACATATTTTTCTTCGCAAAAAATTATCAAAGATAAAAAGTTCACGTTCTTACCATAGCTTGCTTTAATTATTCTGCTATACATTCTGATGCCAGAAAATCAAGTTGAACAAATTGTTCCTTCTAGTGAGAGTGATTTAGATATGACTATAATACATTTGCGTATTATATTGTAGTTGGAATGGTATGGTGTCAAGAAAATATTTTATCTTGATTGGTCCATTTATTAATTGAAAACTATATTATAATTGTGCAAACTATCTAACAGCACCAACTCAATTTATCCACAAATGTCTGTCAATAGGTATAACGATATGACTAATGATGTTTACTGGGGATTATCCACTACCTGCTGAGGCAGGTACCACGAAATTATCTAAATTAGGCCGTATTTCAGTAATACATTTAACGACCTTTGAATTTAAACCGTTTCTGATAGATTGCATGAATTGACATTAATAATATTGTAACTTTACTTATAAAATTGAGATTGTTTTTATAAGCTGCCACTTATTTTATAAGTGTGAGCATTATTTAGTATTAACAAGTTAATTCGTGTTTAAAATATTACGAGATTGCCTGGATATTATATTACCCGCTCAAATTTTTAGTGCAGTTTTACCAGCCTGTGTGAACTTGCTTAACATTTAATAATCTTCCGCTTCTCAACTCCAGCTTCAGCACTTTAATTAGGAAAACGTCAAAAATGTTTAACCTCCTGTTTTAAAGTTTTAAGTGACGCCGAAGAAAATTAAAAATGGTGCAGTATACTGCAAGGCATTGCAGTAGGGCTAGATTATACATATAATTTTAGCACTGCAAAGGAGTAATAGTGGGTGCGTTGTATGGTACTGATACAGTATGTATACAGATGGGAAATAAAGTGGGAACATAAAGTCATTTGTAAAATTATATGTGAATACAGGCTTATTATAAAGTTTTTTTTAATATTCTGTAATTTTTGCTTGCTCTTGCCTACAGTTTTAAATGGTACACTGTAAAAAATTTCAGTAATTTTGCCATGGTAAATCAGGAATATTACATGTAATAACGTTGTGAATTTACCACAATAAATCATGTAAATTTCGGTAAAATTTATAGTTTTTTCATGTAAGTTTAAGATGTAACAAAAATCCAAAAGGAAAATACAGGAAAAAACATGCACAATTTTGTATTTACTCTCAAAATTTACTTAAAAGTGTAAAATTGATTTTTTTTGGGGTATTTAGTGCACTTTAAAAGTAATTTTACTAGTGAAGTATTAATTTTGCTGTAAAAATATGAGGATCTTTTATATTTATTTGTTTTTACTTGAATTTTCGGGTAAAACTATAGATATCATGGAAAATACGAAATTTACTAGATGGTAGAAATTTTACCTTATGAAGCAAATTTACCTGTAAAATTGTAGGCAACTTTGTTACCAACGATTTTACATGTAATTTTACTGCAACTTTTTTTACAGTGTATACAGAAACGCAATCCCTCTTCATTAGATGGCTAAAAGTTTAGATAGACCTATTATGAATGATGTAATATTGGACTTTTGTTAAAATATAGTTAATGAAAGTTGGTCAAAAATGGACATACGGGGAATGAGAAAAAAAATATAAAATTAATTTATCCTTCTGATAAAAGTTTGAAACTAAAATTACTTGAAGCATACACGATAGAAAAATATAAGGAAAACAATAATGTAATATTATTAAACGAACAATTAGAATATAGTACGCCACCTATCTTCACATATTTAAACAAACACAACAACACACCAACAAGTGCAAACAAAACTATCATTTAATGGTTATGTTCGTCATACAACAACATATTAATACCCATCCATTCTTCTCATTAGATTATTCTACGCATTACAATTAAAATACTCAAAAAATTCATATCCATCTTCTAACAAATACGCGCACTAACAACAAACACACACACATACATTTAAAACATTCACATACACAAAATGCACACACACTCAAACACAACAAAAAACATTCACATTAAACATTGTACAAAACCAAATACTGAATTTACCTAGTCCATTTTCGAACACATCACGCTCACCATATATAACTTTTAATTAATTTTAACGTGTTTCGAGTTTCTTGTGCATTGTCTTTATTTTATCTAAAATTTTAATTATTAATGTTTAACACCACAAATTCAAATGACGTAGCACTTTAATTCCTCTTAGACGTACGTAAGCACACAAAAAAATATAAAACCTTAATTAGATAATATAATTCTGTAAATTTCATATTCAGATGGCGAAAGGCTGAAACCGGTAGACACTGCGAAATTTAAAATAAATAATTGATTGAATAGAACATATAGTTTATTATTATCAATTTTGTTAAAATGATGAATTTATAGTTTGTAACGGACATTTTTAAATTTGGAAGATTCGCGCCTAAATAGGGGCGTGGCTACCATAACGTTTCCGCGCATGATGATATTTTGTCAGTTGATATAGTTGTGTTGTTATACAGTTTTGATATGTATTAATCTCTGTAAAACAAGAACCTACGAATGTGTTGTTTGCTTAATTATACTTATTAGTGTGTAAATAAACATTAAAAGTTTAATTGAAATTATTTAGTGTGTATTCAGTAACATGTACAATTTATTGTTCAATAACAAATAATAACATTAAAGAACATTAGGACTCTTATTCAAATGAGTACACGTATTTGCAACATTCAAATACTTCCAGTATATTTTGAATTATTAAATATCAATTTTAATTAAAAACACAATTCAAATTTCCCGCTATTAGTGTATGTTAGATCCATAGACAAGAATAAATATATATAGATAGAGCTTACGGATGCGCAGCATTCGAATCACATGAACGCCGCCATTTTGATGTACGACAGGGTCGTAAGAAAACAATTTAAACATTAAACAAGGACGTAATAGTAATATTTTAAAATAAAAAAAATAGGTAAAATACTCATACTTCACTTTGACAGTAGTATTATACAGAAATTGTATTTATTACTGCTAGAAAGGCCTTGATATTTAATTTAAATGAATTGGCTAATACAGTAATACTTGAAATTTTGAGTTTTTAGGTTATTTAATATTTTTGGGGTCTAGTAAACACATTATGTCATATAACATTTCTTTATTGGTGGCTAAACAATATAAGTTCATTTCATTTTTTCTTGTTAATTCGACTTGCAGCTCTTGCGATAATTTCACCAAATTATGAAGCTGTGTTTTGCAATAACACTCGATGATCACTTTTATTAAAAAGATCGAATGTTCTTCAAGGAACTGTCTGCGATATGCTGAAATTACCAATACATAATCTTAATCTCTCGGATCAGCTGACTATTAATTCATCTGAAATAGAATACATGTCATATCAAGTCTTTGTGTCAACAGTGCAGAAATGCCTTTATTCTTTCGTTGCGACAGTGTATATTTAGGTAATTTATTTTCTCTCAGATTCTTTGCAGCAGACGTTAACTGCAATAAGCACTCTTCATAAAGGAGAATGCGATAAAATTATACCACATATCTGTAACAGGTAGATTATAGTTGGCTCTTACTGATGGAATCTGATGTCACTACCAAGGGTAATAATTTACGAATGCCTCACTTCAAGGTACACGACAAGACATTCTACAACATAAACGCTAATTCATATCTGTGGACTATAAATTCAAAATAATAACATCACAAACCTCACTAAATGTTTTCTTCACAGTTGAGCTCTCTTGACAGACATTAAAAAGCAGTCCAATGAAGTATTTTTTTAAGAACAATTTATTATTCAATAGTTTAGGTAGCTTCACATTAATAAAGTATCACTTACTAAAAAAACTTGAGTCTAAATAACACCGTAAATATAAAATGTCACAAAAACCCAATAATAACCTTAAAAAACAGCATGATTTGTAAGCCTCAAAACAAAATACCGCAACAACAGCTGATCTATTTGACACGGCATACATCAAAATGGCGATGCTTAGACAATCTGACAGTTTGCGAATGCGCAAAGGTCTAAACTCATTCTAATAGTATTCTTCTTGTCTATGGTTAAATCATGCTCCTTAAAATACCAACCTATGCTTATTAAAATTTCAATTTAAACTGTCATAACAGACAGATTCTCTAACCTCGAAATTTGGAAAATGCAAAACAATATCCGCAATCATTGATCGGAAGTAATCTTCACAATTTATTACGCGTCTACAGCAATAATAAATAACAATGCCAGTTGTTAAGATTAATACCATTTTATAAGAGGCTATCAAGTACAATCTATAACGCATATAATGATTATATATGGATGAGGAATTTAATAATAATAAATGTGGTATTAATGTTCATTTTATACAGCTATAATACTTGGCAATTACCTTTATACGCCAATATTAATTTCACACTACAGAATGGGATATTATCATCATCATAACCTTCGAATCGATTTAAATAATTTTATTGGAAAGATAATTTAATACTTTGACCATAAACAATCTTTTAACTCCACTGTTTAATAATATATAATCCTAATAATCTCACAAAGGATGACATGTAAATTTCTTCCGTGACATGACTTACAACAGGTGGCTTCACACTCCACTCAGGTAGGTATATCCCTTCATGTGCCGTTAGTACCGCCACTAAACGGATTTTATTACTGATCACTGACACCGATAATAACTTTCCAGTGAGTATAATTGCACCGTGAGGTACAAACTTCTATCATACAATCCACCAGCAATTGGGGTAAACATCGTGTGCGGTGCTTGCACGAAATGCAAGTAGGAACTTATGAATCATCATTGGTCGAAATTTTAATTAGGAACTTTTCAGCTATCTATTCAACAAGTGTTCGTTTCAGCGTTGATGGAAACTGACGCTAAAGGGTTTGGATTTCAGCGGCTAGTAGCTCGATTGAAGTTATCTTTTGATCTATCTCTATGGGCGGGCTGTTTTTGTAGCGAAACAAATCTATTCTCCTTGTATTTGTATATGTGAGCGCTTATAAGTAGATCTACTTTGAAGAGGGGTAAAAAATATTCATGAATCTTCGTAAAAGGCGGACAAAAGAGAAGTTACCATCAGAAACTGGGATTTTTTCCTGTGATCTTTTCGAATTAGAGTAAGTGCAGTGTAAATCAATCAAATAAGTTCTGAATTCATATTTTTAGTTTTATGCACGATTGGCCATTTAAATAAAAATTTATTTACACTCAGAGTTTATTGTTTGGATTTTCCAATACAATAATTTTATAATATCAATTTTAATTTTAATCAATTCAATGGAGTGTCTTTAATTACGTTATACTTTAAATCGTATGTGGGCAACAACCGCTGTAAGATTTGATCCGGCCCGCGAGACATTTTGAAAAACCCAATTAAAAAAAAATATTAAAATACTTACTCATACTCACTCCAAATGAGGAAGATCGAGTGATATGGAGTTTGTCGCTTGCTCCTGCGAAATCAAGTGAGCGAGCAAGCCGAGTGGCGGCGATCATCAAAGAGTGAGGCGGCAAACATCAAACCCTTTAATGTTTGCCGCCTCACTGGCGGCGCAACAACAGATTAAAGCTTCTCAAACGTTCTACACTAGACGATTCTAGATCATTCCTTCATTATTTTGCCTAT
Source organism: Protaetia brevitarsis (assembly GCA_004143645.1). Lineage (NCBI taxonomy): Eukaryota > Metazoa > Arthropoda > Insecta > Coleoptera > Scarabaeidae > Protaetia > Protaetia brevitarsis. Next base: position 2,244,911 of record RXPK01000022.1, read on the forward strand.
ATAAGCGGGTGGATGGCCCGAACTTTAGTTCAGTTCTATTTGAGCTACCGAGGTGATAACTTCGACAAGCGATATCCTACCGAACTGCTAGTGCCGTCAATTTGCTTTGTGACTTTGTGTGCATCTTGAGTGCTTACTAATTATATTTTGTTATTAAGTTTATCGAACGAAAAGTAAACGAAAATAATGTCTGGTGGAAAGAAACGAAAAGTAGATGCAGAGGATCGCCAGTTTCAATAAAAATGGATTAAAGAATTCTTTTTTATCTTGCACAATGGTAAGCCTATTTGTTCGCTGTGTAATGAATACATTTCAGTGAAGAAAAAATTCAATATAAAGAGGCATTACTCAACTAAATGCACTCACTGACAGGACAAATGAGAAAAGACAAAATCCAGAAGCTTACCGCAAATTTGGAAAAACAGCAGCAAATGTTTCATAAACAAAGAACAACACTTCATAATGTTGTGAAAGCTAGTTTTATAGTTAGTTCAAAATTGGCAAAGTCATTAAAACCATTTGCCGAAGGAGAATTTATCAAGGAGTGTATATTAGAAGTTTGCAGTGTTTTGTGTCCTGAAAAGAAAAATGAATTTGAAATTAGTTTGTCAAGGCGAACTGTTGCCCGACGTATAGAAATGATGGCTAATGAACTTCGACTGACCGTATGTATGGCTGGTTTTGAATCATTTTCCATAGCATTAGACGAGAGCACTGATTTGTCTGACACAGCTCAACTGGCTATATTTATTCGAGGTGTTGATAAAGAGTTTACTGTTACTGAGGAATTGCTTGCTTTACAGCCGCTAAAAGGAACCACTACAGGAGAGGACATTTTTAATGAAGTTGAAAAGGTATTCACAAGTTTTGGTTTGCCATGGTCAAAATTAGTTGGTGTATGCACAGATGGTGCACCTTCGACGGTCGGCTTACGTAAAGGTTTCATCGGATTTTTGTATGAAAAAGCAACTGATTTAATTCAGTGCAAAAAGATGATTTGATAATCCTTCATTGTATTATCCACCAACAGAACTTGTGTTCTAAGTCCATTCGACTCCAGAATGTTATGAATGTGGTAGTAAAAACCATCAATTTTATTCGATTCTGAGGGCTTAACCATCGTCAGTTCAAGACGTTTTTGGATGAAATATCAACCGAATATGACGACCTAACATATTATTGTGAAGTCAGATGGTTGAGCAAAGGAAAAATGCTGAAACGGTTTTACGAGCTTAGAAATGGATAGCAGATTTTATGCAAATAAAAGATAAACCACTATCTGAATTGAGTGACCCAAAATGGATATGTGACTTAGCATTTCTGGTCGACCTTGCAGGCCATTTGAATGATTTAAATTTGAAACTTCAAAAACAAGGACAGTTAGTAAATGATTGGTACAGCCGTTTGAAAGCGTTTCAAAACAAGATCCGCTTGTGGGAGGCACAGTTGCTGTCTGGTAACAGTTACCATTTCACCACGCTCTCTGCGTATGAAAATACTGCTTATGCTGAATATGCTGAAGAACTCAAGTTACTGTCGGAGCAATTTTCGAACAGATTTAGCGATTTTAAATACATGGAAGACAGTTTCAATTTATTAGCTACTCCAACAAAAAGTAATGTACAAAATGCTCCAATACACTTGCAAATGGAGTTGATTGAGCTTCAAGAAAACTCACTCCTAAAATCTAAATTTGAAGACGTGGAGTTGTGCGATTTCTACAAAAAAATTCCTCGAAGAATACCATTTTCCGGAGCTTAGAAGATTGATTTGTGCGTTTGGCAATACTTATAAATGCGAACAGTTCTTTTCAACGATGAAAGTTAATTAATCAAAACATCGTATAAGGCTGACTGACGATAATTTGGAAAATTGTTTACGTCTTTGTATCGGTGGAATTCACCCACAAACATCGATAGATTAGTTTCCCAAATTCAAGCTCAAGGGGCTCATTGATTTCGTTGTCGCTATTTAACTTTCGCAGTTTGTAATAATTCCAAATTTCACGATTTAATTATAATGTTGTACCTATTTTTTTTCATTTCATTTTCTTTTTTTAATAAATTGCATTACAATAACATTGTCGTATTATTTCATGTCTGATATCTATCGCTAAAAATTATGAGCACTACTTTAAAATGCACTACTTTTAAACGCGGCCCGCGAAGCGTATTTGTCACACTAAAGTTTGACCCACAACATGTCAAAAGTTCCCATACTGCCTTAAATTTATCCTTTTGGTTAAAAGTGGACAAGTAAATTGATTTTAAACTTAATTTAATTGTTATACTCACAAGGAACACCGGCGGTGTCCCCCTCGATTTTCGATTGAACTTAACAGATCGAAAGGAGTACCCTAAAATTAAGCACAAGCATTTTTTTTATCGGCGGTATCCGCCCACGATTTTGGGGTACAGGCCCCTTCCAAAGGTTTGGACATTTTTCAATTTTTGCAAATATTTCCTAAATGTATAACAGATATTAAATTTCTTCTTAACATAATTTGCAGCATATTGCATGGCCTCTAAGGTGTGTGTCGGCTCCGTATCGCAAAAAAGTTAATAACCGGGTGATCTGAATACCCCGTGCCCCCATTTTTTTTTATTTTTTTTCTTTTTCTTATTCATCAAAAGAAGGCCGATTTTACATAGAATACGATGATGTATAACAACTTTAGAAAATTAATAATTGTAAAAATAGAAAAATAATAATAAAGCTTCAAAATTAATAAACAGAAATAAGTTTTTATCCTTAACATAATTTCTAGCGTAATACATCGTCTCAAGGTAGATATCTTCATAAAAAGCTAATAACGGGGGACGGGCTACCCCATACCCCCGCATTTTTGAATAATAAGTTTATTCATTATTCATCAAAAAAAGATCGCTTTTACATAGAAAACGGTGATGTATAATAAATTTAGAAAATTAATAATAGTAATAATAACTCAAAATAAATATATGTACGTGTCTATTGTGATAAATTTGATATGCACTTATCTACGCATACGTTGAGGAAAGACCTGGGCCCTTTAAAAATCCTGTAGAGTTTTGTTTTAACAAAGATGCGCAGTCTACACCCTTGTGTAGTATTTGCAATAAACCAGCTATTGTGCGGTGTTCAGGGTGCAAACAAAATCTGTGTTTTAAACACTTTTACACAGATTATCACTACTGTAATACTTACATAGCTTAATTACTGTATGTATATTAATCTTGTTCGCTATTGCAATACATATATACCAATAATCGCATTACAGTATGTCATGTATTTAAACATTTATAAGCATTATAATACTTTTCTAATTCTGGTCTATTGTTTCCGAAATGTTATAATCGTTACAAACACATTAGTTATATTTATGCTCCATTGAATACTTACATTGTACACCTACATTGCACGAAAAATTTGAAATAAATTAAAAAATATATATGTATGTATTATTTAATCCTTCGTCCTGTGTAGCAAATTTGTTCATATATACGTACTAAAGGATTATGGTATTCTAAGAATGAATAACATTTTATTAAGGAAATATATAAAACGCAGTCACTAACTGCAATTGATAAAACGATTTATATTGCTACCACCGATAAAGTTTCGTATAGTATATAGTATAAGTTAGTAGGCATAGAAAGGTTTGACCATAGCTTGTCGAGTAGATACAATTCTAAATTAAGAAATATTTAAGTGAGGAGAGCAGCAGAGTAACGATAACAAATAATTGTTGTTAATGTACTATATTATTATTATTACAATTATTTTTATTATTAATCCTCCAAATTTATTACCATTGTTTTTTATGTAAAAGCGATCTTTTTTTGATGAATAATGAATAAACTTATTATTAAAAAAATGCGAGGGTATGGGGTACTCCGTCCCCCGTTATTAGCTTTTTATGAAGATATCTACCTTGGGACCATGTATTATGCTGGAAATTATGTTAAGGATAAAAACTTATTTCTGTTATAGTTCATTTGATTCATATCAATAGACAAGTTTATTAATTTTGAAGCTTTATTATTTTTCTATTTTTACAATTATTAATTTTTCTAAACTTGTTATACATCATCGTATTCTATGTAAAATCGGCCTTCTTTTGATGAATAAGAAAAAGAAAAAATGTAAAAAAATGGGGGTACGGGGGTACCGCGTCCCCGTTATTAACTTTTTGCGAATACGGACGACGCCACCCTTAGGGCATGCAATATGCTGCAAATATGTTAGAAGAAAATTTAATATCTGTTTAATTTAGGAAATATTTGCAAAAATTTAAAAATCGTCCAAACTTTGGAGGGCTGTACCCCAAATCGTGCGGATACGCCGATAAAAAAAAAACGTGTCTCTTATTTTAAGGTACACTTTCGATCTGTTAAGTTTCATCGAAATCGGAGGGGGACACCCGCCGGTGTTCCCTTGTCAGTGACATTAGAAGTATTGCGGGCAGAAACTCTCACCAAAATTAAAAATCCATTACATACGATCAAAGATACACGTTTTTATCCAACATGTTGTGCACATTAGGCTGCCTCCGATCCTCCGAAAGAGAGAAAAAAAAAACATCGCCAGGCTTGCCAACACGCTCGAATACAAGCCCACACAAACATTTCCCCGTCGAGGATCCATCGCTTAGTATAAAACCCGCGCTTGCGCTATCATCTCTCTCTGTCACTACTCTTTTTTCCCTCGACGATGGGGTAGCTGGTTGACCCCTCGCCTTTCTTTCGAATTTCGAACTCTGATCGATTGCCCGAGCGGTTATTTAGATTTCCACGCTGAACGTAAACAGGGGAAGGGTACACAATGGCACGTTTAACGATAGACGTGTCCCGTGCGTCGAGTCAAACGAGTTGTTTCTTATAAATATTAATGTGGGGGGGTAGGTTGTCACCTTCGTAGCAATTCAGGAAAGACAAAGGGTCCACGCTACCCGACTGAGAAATAATGCGGCACAATATGTACATACCCGGAGAGTGGGAGAGGCAGTCTCTCGTTGATCTTTTTTTTTTTAGAGGTTGGGAGGAAAGAGGGAGTTATTTGTCTCTTCGTTCGAGTGGCAGGGTTGACAATGCGAGAGGAATTGACTCGAAATTGCGAGAGAAGATAACTCTCTAAGGGAGGAATAGGGTTCGAGGCAGAAGTACCGAAAACAAGAGGAAAATCACTTAGTGTAGCATCACTTTTTCTTCAATTAAACACTTTATTTTCCAGTAAACGTATTGCTGTGTATTAATTGAAATAAATAAAAAAATGCAAAATGATTTTAAAATAAAAAATACTAGCTAGCTCAATGGAAAAGATTTTTAATAAAACAAAAAAAAAACTATTAATCCCAGAGTTACTCTCGTGAATTAAAACTACAATCTAACGACGAAAAGTAAATTGTGAGTAAATGAAGTCAGACTTTCTTAAATTCACGAAAAATTGAAAAGGTTTAGTATAAAATAAAAGAACAGAATTTTTATAACACAGTGACGCTATTAAACAATAAATTTATTTTAACAAAACGGGCTAAAATACAATATCCTGAACTGAAGGTTCTGGCCTAAAATAAAAACTGCACTAGACTCTAATTTAAAAGAGGACAATGCTATTTCCTATGCACAGTAAAATTAAAAGGTTTTATTTGTTCAGGAAGATTATTCAATTTACAAAACCTTTGAATTATCCACGTGCTTTCAGAAATTAAAATAATCTAAGCGTGGACAAATGCTAGCAACTTACTAAATATGAAAAAGCTAAATGACGGAAAAATGCTTCTACTCACCCAAACGAAGTGATAGAAAAAAATAAAATGATACATCAAAATAGATTAACAGAAAAATTAACTCTTACAAAATACAAATGAGGAAAAAAACTAAAATAAATCTTCCTAAACAAAAAAATTATAATTGATCTGATATCTACCAAGTGTACTGTGGTAATTTTGAAGTTTTTATTAAAAATCTTTATTGTGTTTTGGATAAATTTTACTGCGTGAATACACCAATTATTTTGCTTGGTGATTTTAAACTTGACTGCCTTGCAGGCTATAGTAAATTAGTGAGGTTAGAACAAATGCTAAAAACATTTAATCTGAAACAAAGAGTAACAATCCCAACCAGAGTTACTGTATCTAGCAATACATTGATCGATCATGTATACACTAATCTTAATACATTTGTAGGTGATTTTGTATTTTCCGACCACAGAGTAATCTGTGTAAATACTGGTATTTCAAGCACACCCGAGCAGCCTGTTTGTGTTTGTAAGCGAATATTTAACGACATAAATAGAAGCAATTTTAAGTCAGTCTTACTAAATCAGAATTGGTCGGCTATGTATATGGCCAATACCCTGAATAATAAATTTAATGCTTTTCATGGCGTGTTTATGTATCATTTCAATAGTTATTTTTTAATTAAAAACGTTAAAATAAATAACCGTAATATGAAAAATTGGATGTCTGACAATGTAAAAATTTCTAGCAATAATGTAAAAAATTTATTTCATTTAAAAAAGAAATATCCTGAACTTAATATAATCTACAAAAATGCTTTATATAATCATAAGCAGTTGCTAAAAGAATCTAAAAAAACGTATTATTCTGAAAGAATTAGAACCTCTATAAACCCGAATCGATCAGCTTGGCAAATTATTAACGAGTTGAGTGGTAGGAGCAGTTCGACAGTTTCAAATGTTGTCATTGCTGTCAATAACGAAGAAGTTGATAATCCGCTCGATGTTGCAAATATCTTTAACAAATATTTCCAATCAGAACCGCTCAATATTATAGGCAAAATTGTAAATCTTCCTACGGTTAAGAACTTGGTGTCTCCCTAACACAATGTTCATTAAACCATTCTCAGAGTGTGAGGTAAGATCGATCATTTTAAGATTACACAATAAGTGGTCCAGTGGTCCTGATGAGGTGCCTGCGGCAGTCATTCGGGAGTGTGTGGATGGTTTGGTTGCTCCTTTGACTTACTTAATAAATGCGTCTATGGCGGAAGGAAAATTTCCCGCAATTTTGAAAACTACCTGTGTAAAGCCGTTACATAAAAGGGGCAGTAAGTTGGATGTCTCAAATTATAGGCCTATTGCTCTGGCTTCGTCTTTTTCTGAAGTTTTTGAATATGCGATGCTTGACCGCCTTAGTGATTTTCTAAATAGTAATAGCATTTTAAATGATTCTCAACATGGTTTTAGAAAGAATCACTCTACCATTACCGCGTTGTATACCTTTTATGAGAAATTAATAAATCACCTTGAAGACTCCAAGCACGCTATTGGCATATTCTACGATCTTAGCCGCGCGTTTGATTGCCTGCAACATAACATACTTATGGATAGATTGCATAGGTATGGTGTGAAGGGTGTTGCAGCTGACTAGTTCGCGTCATACTTGACTGATAGGTCGCAGTTTGTTGAAATCACTTATCGCACCAGTTCCATTAGGACTTATACATCGGCAAAGCTTCCAGTGGCTGTTGGTGTTCCACAGGGATCCATTTTGGGACCTGTTTGTTATATATGTTTATTAACAATATTTCGGGTTTTTAGGTGTCTTCGAGATATCTCATGTATGCTGATGATGCTTGTGGCGTTTCTTGTAGACGGTTGTTTCGGGAGTTTGTATTGCTCACTTTGCAAGGCATTTTTATCCTGGAGCTTCTGCGGTATATTCATGCAAATAGATCCAAATTTATAATGCACTGTAGCGTACACTCTCACTATACACGGAACAGAAATAATTATTTTATTCCTTCTACAAAATACCGGGTGGCATCTGTTTCTCCTAACTGCTTAGGTTTGAGACTTTACAATGCTCTGTCGGAGGAATATAAAGCATGCCAAACGGCTCGCTCATTCAAATCCAGAGTAAAGAATCTCCTTTTGGAAAATGTTGTGTATTCTATTGACGAGTTTTTTTTCTTTATTTGAGTGACGTTGGCTTACCTGCAAATATATATGTATTTTCAATCATTCTTTTAATGTGTTCAATTTTTTCTTCTTTTTTTTATCTATTTTATAATTAGTTATGACGTATCCAATGTAATATTTTATATTGCCTAATGGATCTAATAAATACATACATACATACATACACTTCAATACCTTAACAATTATTACAACAATGATTCCTCGATTGACTATATTAAAGAAAAAAGTTAAATTTTACAATACAAAATGAATAACAAAATGGCAACATTTATTTGAGAAATACCTCCACTTACATCAATAGTCGAACACGGACGTCCTTAACAAAACCCTACAATTCTTTTACCTACAAAAATCCCTCTCTCAAAATTCGTACAACGCAGACGTAGAACATTACAATGACAATATTTAATAGAATACGCATAAAATCAGCACAAGCGAGCAATAGACATTTGAATGACTAGATTAATTAAAATAAATCTTTACACTACAAAACAAAATTGTGAAAATTCTCGGTAAATTGAAAATCAGCTGTACGGATAAAGAAATCACAACAACCATAATATGCAACTTAAAATACACCTCAGCGATAAAAGGGTTGTATGGGTCGCGGAGTCCAAAACCACAGCAGCATGTACAAAACGAAAATATAACACATTACCAGCTCCTCTTTCTAACGTCATCTGTCATAATTCCTAACATTATATAAAAACAGTTAATAATCAATTAATCACGCAGCCGTATCAACCACTCTACCCTACATCTCGGTCATCCTGCATTGCATTCGACCCGAATGCTTCCTCCTGATCATCATCCCTGACCCAAAATTTCATGCACTCAATCTGCACTTGACGTAGTCCTTTTGGGTCCCTTAAGGTCCCACTTTTTCCAACGTGTACCTGTCTGGACCAGTCTTCTCTACAACTTTATAAGGCTCTAGAAACTTGGATAACAGCTTTGACAAGTTTCTGAATTGTGTTCTCAATATCGCAACCAGATTTCCAACTTCATACACCGTAGCTTTCCGTTTTTTGTAGTAAGAGTTTTGATTTTCTTTCTGAATGGATAAAATTGTTTTCTTTGTTATCCTTCGTAGTTCTTCCCTTTCTTTGGAAAATAGATTCGCATACTCTTCTTCGATGATTCGCTTTAACTTTTTTTAACTTTTAACATTTTCACTCCAAATAACAACTCGAATGGGGTGGTTCCAATCCATTATGAGAGCGGTTTCTTCAGTACTTGTTATCCATTTGTTAATTGGAATCTTTCTCCCGTCATCGTGTGTAGGTAAGGTTTCAAAAATACTCCAAACTGTGGTACTGGTAATGCTGTAAACTTCTCCTAAACCCCTCACCACAAACTGCACTAAACTGGACGTACGTTTCGGTAGCTAAGCTATCATCACCAGCAGATACACTGTGCAGGTATAGGAGAAGTTTATAGGTAACGTTTCTTGTACGCCCTTAAATGTCATCTAAATCTCGGTGTCGTTTTGTAGCTTCTACACTGTAAAAAATTACAGTAATTTTGCCATGGTAAATCAGGAATATTACATGTTGTGAATTTATCACAATAAATCATGTAAATTTTGTTTTACATGTTTTTTTCTAGGATATTTAACATGGAAAAAGAAATTTCAGTAAAATTTATAGCTTTTTCATGTAAGTTTAAGATGTAACAAAAATTCAAAAGGAAAATACAGGAAAAAAACATGTACAATTTTGTATTTACTCTCAAAATTTACTTAAAAGTGTAAAATTTACATTTTTTTGGGGTATTTAGTGCACTTTAAAAGTAATTTTACTAGTGAACTATTAATTTTGCTGTAAAAATATGAAGATATTTTATATTTATTTGTTTTTACTTGAATTTTCGGGTAAAACTATAGATATCATGGAAAATACGAAATTCACACGCCGCAATGTGATTGGTTATTGGATTATTTATCTGTACGCGTAGGTAATTCTATTCGTTTGTCGAACTTATTATTGGCTCAATGATATCATGTATGTCACAAACAATCGTAGGTTTCGCGTAAGCGTGTTCATTCTTGATCCCTGGTTGAGCGATTCAGTATGACCTATTAGGTGCTATAAAAAAAATAGGTAAGTTGCTTGCTTTATAAAAATACATATGAAAATTACTTCAGTGTTCGATAAATATAGAGTTCATATAAATATTACATACGAATTTTACAGTACAATCTTTGAAAAACATCTCAGCATGTGAAACTTACTAGATGGTAGAAATTTTACCTTATGAAGCAAATTTACCCGTAAAATTGTAGGCAACTTTGTTACCAACGATTTTACATGTAATTTTACTGCAACTTTTTTACAGTGTATGTGCACCTGTATTATCATTTCTTGTAACATCTACATTGTCGTCTTTTTCTTCTTGATTTTTATTAACGTCTTCGCTTGCTTCTTCTCTTCCATCCTCTTCGTGGTCAGTAGTACAAACGGTACATAGCTTCTCTAAATGCATTAGGTGGTCACAGATTCGGCGTATGATTTGGTCTTCATCTCCGTTGTAATCGATACACAAAACATTGCAAATCGCAACTAAATTTATAATTCACCAACCAAGCTTTGGATATTTCGATTTAATATAAGATTTTTTATAGTAAATAAATTCAATATAAGTTCTTGTGATTAAAGTGGGTTATAATTTCAAAGTAGGAGTGTCATTTGTTTCTTAATAAATTATAATCCCTTTCTTCTGTTGCACGATTAATATGACACACGTTAAAATAATATAAATAATATTTGAGGGTGTCAAAATTACATACAACTATCGATTTGTTAGCAAGCAGCTGCGAAGGTACCTAGCGGATGATTTAGTAAATCGACTTGTATTATATATTATGAAAAAAAAAAAAAACAGAATGGGATATCGCTAAAATGTGTTAAATGAGAACAAGTTACCCTTAGTGTTAAGACATACGTTGATGACTCTTGCTTGTAATTACAGGAGTGACGTGTTAGTCATTTACTTAGCAAATTCAATTCCTATGTTTAATTAGTATACAGATCAATTAATGCATCCCTTCTCAACAACAGAAATATTGAATATGAACACCCACTACGCTGGTAATACTTTATCTGCAATTTCAGTCCTACTGCGGATTTCTCTTGACTAAATAGCTTTTCTCTCTCCAATTTCCCCATTGATACACAATTCAGTAACTATCAGTGCTGGCTGACCTCAATCTCTGAGTAATGCATCGCCAATTAAAGAGCATAACTTATCACTGCGAACACACCAATTGTAGAGGCATACAAATCGTTGGCTTTAACTTGAATGATTGATACTCAGCATTGTGGAGAAATCCCTAAATTGCTCGCCAAGATTAATTAATGAGATTTATACGGCAAACACAATCAAAGAAATCTTCAACGCCTTTCGGCATGTACAACGTAATGAATATTTCATCAGAGAGAGAAGATTCCATGTCCGGAATTAATGCAAGGTCATTAGGGGAATTACTCAATTAAATATGCTCCTCCAGGAGTCACAAACGGAACACCATTAATTAATTTACGCTTTGTAAGGTTAGAATAATATTGCATTATATCCGCTCACTCTGTTACATTTCCTTACTCGCCCATGAATGCTTCGCAGTATTGTGGAAACGCAACAAAAGCTCGCTCGTGTCGTTTTGTTTGGCTCAATTGAAACTCTGGTCGACCTTACGTGGCTATTAATACACACATGCATACGTACGTTACATCTCTAAAGCGAATTCGCACTTCAATCAGCAGTTAAATTAATTGCGTAGCTGGTCGACCGAATACATAGATAGATAGATTTTGTGATTATATTAATTAATATTTACAGGAGAGAGTGTTGACCGGGCAATTTTCATCGATTGCATTTCCGCTAGCACCATCAGGGGACGATTTAATTTTTCCCGGCCTATCTGATTGATTTATTTTACGTAATTTGATTTGATGGTTTTCATTTGATCGATTTTGACCAATGATAATTTGGAATTGCCAAAACTCACACAAAAGTAAAAGTTACACAGTGCAACAACCAAAATGGGAATGGGATGAGACCAATTGCAATTGAAAGTTGCCATTATCCATAACAAAACCTTGAAGGGTTTCTTTTAGTTCAGTGCGAGATTTTTTTTTACACGCATTTGAAGTTGTTGATTTTGGAACGCTGTCTAACAAGGAAAGATCATTGAAAATTTGATAAAACAATGCTTTTTTATTTTTATTATCCTGGAAAGTTGTGGTATCTTACTGTTTTTGGGGTCGAGGAATTCATTTTCGATATTTATTTTTACCTAAAACTGACGCTAGATGGCGCTGTCATGTATGTATGTATGTAGATGAAGGGTGGTGTTACACTGCGACCTAAAGGATCTATTGTGTTATAAGTTCCCAGAAGAATTTTACTCTGCGTCATTCCCTGGAGATTTTCCCAGTAACTGGATTTTCTCTGCTCCATTTCTATTTTTAGTTTCTTCAGTATTGTACTGCTACTTAACCCGCAAAAGGGTTCAGGCCCTACGAAAGGCATTCCAGCCCCTTTTTTTGCGAGGTTATCCGTTATTTCGTTTCCTTCCACTCCTGTGTGGCCCGGAACCCACAGGAGGGTTACTTTATTTCTTTTGCCTAGCTCATTTAGTTTCCCTAGGCATTCCCAGACCATCTTGGAGCTGATTTCATATGAGCTCAGCGCCTTGATGGCTGCTTGACTATCAGACATGATGATAATCTCCTGTTTCCGATGGTTCCTATCCATATTGAACTGAACACATTTTCCAATAGCGTGTATTTCCGCCTGAAATATACTTGGGTATTTTCCCAAGCTTTCGAAATATGTAGTTCTAGGCCCGTATATTCCTATTCCAGTTCCTTCTGCCGTTTTGGAGCCATGGCGCTGTCATATAAATGGTGCTATTTCTCGTAAATTTTCAATAAAAAAAACGGTGTATTTACTGCTTTAGACATAATATTTGAGCCCTTAAAGAATTTCTACAAAAAAACAAGACAATAAGGCAATAAAACTCAGTAACGCACAAATTCAAAACAAGACCATGAAGATACACAAGCGCACGATTATATTACCTGTCAATCTATACATACTGACAACAACGTACCAAGAAAACAACCACTGAAGATGGCGCATAGCCGGAATGAATGTTTGCAGCATTTGAAATATTATTGTTATGTTTGTGGAAAATATAATAGACAAAAAAATTTGGTGCCAAAATATGAGAGTATGAAACAATTGTATTTACAGTATTTTGGAGTAGAGGTTATTGGGAATGTAGATTGGGTACCTGAAAAAGTGTGCAGAAAGAAACTAGATTCTATGTTAGGTGATTTATGTTGGTGGTTAAAGAGAACAACCGATGAAGAGGATACTGACGAAGAGCAAGAACCAGAAACATACAGAGATCCACAGCCTACTACTTGTGGAGCTTTTGCTACCTCAAACATGCAAATTGACAGTGATAGTGATGATGATTAAGCGGATCCAAAATGAGATCCAAATAAGATATAATACTTTCAAATAAAAAAAGTTATTTTTATAAGCACCATTTGACAGCGCCATCTAGCGTCAGTTTTAGGTAAAAATAAATATCGAAAATGAATTCCTCGACCCCAAAAACAGTAAGATACCAAAACTTTCCAGGATAATAAAAATAAAAAAGCATTATTTTATCAAATTTTCAATGATCTTTCCTTGTTAGACAGCGTTCCAAAATCAACAACTTCAAATGCGTGTAAAAAAAAATCTCGCACTGAACTAAAAAAAAAACCCTTCAAGGTTTTGTTATGCATAATGTCAACTATCATTTGCAATTGGTCTCATCCCATTCCCATTCGTAAAGTTCGATTTTGTATCACTGTGTTATCATTCGCAATGTAAAATAAAAAGGCACTTTTGGCGAATTCCCTCAGGCCAAAATCCCATACAAAAGCAAAGAATGAAACCTTACACAGTAAAACATTCTCAACACTTCTATGGTTAATTGTCACTATAATCTTTGCAACATATAACAAATTCCACCCAATTTCTTACACTTAATTCAATAATATGTTCTTTCGAGTTACAGTTTGATAGATTCTATCTGCGCCCCACTGCTATTATTTTCCCTGATGTAGTGAGAATAGTTCGACATCGCCCAACCTAAATTCCATAATAACCGTCTTCTTAACATTCAAATGTAAATTGTTTTGGGTAAAGTAACTAATCTCCGATGTTACACTCTCATTCATACTGATATCATCCGCCAAACATTACAGAATTTGCCAGCTGAAAACCATTTATATAAATAATGTAAAGTAATGGGCCAAACACACTACCCCGAGGCACGCCTTTCCCTGCATTTAAACAATCGAATGTTTTGTCCTCTACATCTACAGATACGGCGTATTGCTTAAGTAGCTTTAAAATCATTCCTGCCCTATACCCCTAACACCATAATGTTCCAATTTCTCAAGTAAAATACTGTATGTCCATATACATACTATCATATAAATAACATCCATAATAACTCTGTGTGAGTAGTATACAAAGTGAAAAAGCAAGAAAAACAAGGTCTTGATCCTCACAAAATTCTTTAATATATCGCACGACCTGTTTCTCTCTAGCCGAACATCCTCAGGTTAGAATTCAAAATCAGTTTAAAATTAGTCAAGATTTAAAAAACATAAGTAAAATTGGAAAGTGCTATGTAAAAAGTAGGAATAAGTAAAATATGTAAATAACAGACATTAAAATAGACAATAAAACACTAAATTAAAACAAACGACACTAAAATTATTTAGATGTTAACACTTTGCACTCAGAATATAAAAAATTGTAAAGTCTAAATATTTTGTCGTTATTTATATAAACTGTCTTGTCTTTTTCAGTACATGCAATTGAACATTTTTGAATGATGTGGATAAACCTCAAATCTGCATGTATAATATATTGCATATTGTGTAGTATAACGTTGTTGACTTTTCAAAAAATTAACTTACCTACCTTGAAGCTGTATATCAGTGGAAAAAAGTAGCGATAAAGGTAAACCAGGATTTCCTATTCCCTCTAATCGCTCATTAACAATTTAGAACAATATCGCTTTCTAAATTCTGCATTACTAAAATATTTCATGGGATTTTGTGCATCCCTGATGTATCATTTCGGTTGTCCACTATTATCATTACATATCATGTCTATATAGTCCAAAAAATCCTCTATATCTGCCACTGCGTAATGTGCATCCCATTAATTAGTTTAATAAAGATTAATGGCATCCAAAATAACAAACATGTGTCAAATATCTCAATTTTTATCAGGTATTTTTCTCTTAAGTATCCTTAAGACACCTACGGAGCTAGCTCAAGATTTTCCTTATGTAAGGTAACCTTAAATGAAATATATGTTCTGTGAAATATTTTTTTTATTATTAAGGAGCGCTTAAGGAAGAAATATGAATATAGCAGTAAAGAAGACTGATCACTAACAGTAAACATCACTTCACACATTTTTCAAACTTTATTTAAACCAGTGGTGTTTACATTATGTTTGGAACATTTAGCTTTACATTTGGGATTATTTTTCTATACTCAATCAGAGTGGAACTATCATTGCGAAATTTCTCGCTCAATTTTATTCTATTTACTTGTATTATCTACTTCACACATATGTAATGATTTTTGCGCCCAACGATGATCTGCTGTATTTAATTTTCCTATTTTCGTTTTGTTCAAGGTGATTCTTTACAGTTTACATAAAACAAATTTAGCTCTTGCAATGAATTACCGTTGAAATCTATTCTCTTTGCTTATGCCATCTCTTGGCATCTAAGAATTTGGCGCCCAATTGGGTCTGTGTTTTTTTTTCCGTTTTAAGTAATTTGCTATAGTCGATAATAAAAGACGAATTTATCTTTTTAAAAAAGCAATTCTCCTTCAATTCCATTTCAACTTGTATCTACGCCCAACACTCTTTGAATCCTTAAAGAATCGTACGTTTGATACTCAGAGAGCCCTTCTATGCTACTCCCGTCGCTTCCTTCCTAATGCGATTACGCGAAATTGCTTTCATTTCTAATATGTGAGTTTGTAGCCCTTTCTAAGGATTATAAACCCCGTATCTCCAAATACCCTAATTGAAAATGTGTGAATCGCTTTGGGTATTTGGTATAGAACGAACTTCTAGCGAAAGTTAAAAGCCTAACTAGATCACTATGTTTGAAGTTAAATAGTAACTAAGTATAATCTTCTTCTAGTTACCCTGCAATATATAAACTGCTTAATACCCCCCTAACCATATCCGGTATAGTAATAATCTCTGCTCGCGCGCCTACTTAAATTCGGATACCCCATTTTCGACCTTGTTGATTTACTGCCTGTGTGCCGCCGGATGTGGACAAGTTTATAATTTACGAGAATTTGAAGGGAATTTACTGCCGCGGAAAATTGGCTGCTACGCTTCTCGAACAACACTCGGAACACAATGTTTAATAGGGTTGTTATGAATTCACCGGTGGCAGATTAATATGATATAGAAAACTTGAGACCCGTAAAAGTTCAAAGGTCATTTATGTTTCGTATTTTTTATCGCGCTATGATAATATTCTTTTAATCTAACTCGTTTGATTTTCACGAGTTTAAAAAAAAATTGGTGAATTGTAAGAATTTTGAGGAATCCAATAGGAACTGGTTTTGATGTTAGATATGCGAAATTATTCTTTTGAAGACCTTCATAAATTTTTTTATAATATTAATGAATTAGGTGTCAAAATGAATCGGAGTAGATTATGTTAAGATTTGCAGTTTGTCTGGATTTTCAGTTATACTTTTAAAAATATTGTAACGGAATGGGTTTTCTTATCTGGAAACTTTTGGGGATGGCCAGCCCAAATTCAAATAAGACAAGCCAAATTCCGTCTCGCAGACAACCCCTCCTGCTCTTTTGACCGGCGAGCCACTGCTGGGAAACAAACTTTTTGTTCGGTAGGGAATGGTTTTAGTAATTTTAGCCAAAGATGTTTCCAACTGTGTTTTCCACCGTCAGTCGAAGCAGGGCCGTTAGTTAGCCTAATGATTGTCGACTTACCCTTCTCGTCGGCTTTCTCTTACCGATGATAACTTCCTCTCCAACCCCTTTCTAAGGGTTCAAACTGAGCTTCTTTTAAAATGACGAAATAATAGAACAACTTATATTTTTTAACAATTATATATTGAATATTTTAAGACATTAAAAGAAAAACTAACAAACTACACAATTAAATAAAATAACAAGTGAACTAGAATGAACAAAACACATCTTTTTTCCTAACGAATATTTTAAAATTTTATTCTGTTGTTTAACATAAGCTCAATTAATTTTTCTTACACATTTATTTATTAAGGGAGAGAGAGAGAGAGCGAACGAGTTACGGTTTTCACGTATTTGCTTTGGTTAGTTTTAAGCAGAAATTTTGAACATCTTACCGGCCGATGAGGGAAAAATAATTCTTCTCCTAATCCAAATTTTAAGGCACAAAACTTACACAACACTCACTAAAATTTAGGCAAAAAAAGGGGAGGGGGGGGAATTTAAGCGGTTTTAGTACCAAAATCACTGATCACATCTCGAGGAAAGCTTTTGCTTCCTGTTCTCGAATTTTTTAGGCTCAATTTTAAATGCAAAATTTTAAGATGAGAAGTTTTAATTCTAAGAGTTACAAACACTCGACGAAGGGGACGCGTGCTTGTTCCTGAAGCTAGATTGAAGGATCGCGAACTAATTAATTGTAAACCGCAATGTTAAGGGTTTTTATTAAACTTTGTCACAATCAAAGTTTATAAAAACCCTTAACATTGCGGTCAATTCGCACGGATAACTAGTTTCGCTTCTCTTTACAGGAGGGCGCAAGTATGACCGAAGGCGTTATTTTTCTGACTTTCAGACGTCCTACTTGAGAGGACCGTGCGAATTGCTGAACGGCAAATGTAACATACGATAAACAAAGAGCAGATAACATACAAAGTAATACCATATTATTTTAATTACGCGAATCTTTAAACGAAAATAGATTATTGTTTCCTGTGAGGCAGACGCTACTCAGTAAATGCCACGGTACCTATCAACCACGTATTAATAAAATGAATTTAAATTCTCGGATTATACAGGATGGAATTCTTACAATATTACTAATCCTTTATCATCTAAATCAAACATTGATAACTTAATTTTTTTTAGATATTCCAATCCTGCAGCACACACTAAAGTTGCACAAACAATTTTAAATTTCAAAAATATGTATTCACTTGGACAATATAATGCTCATTTATTTTAAAATATTGGCTCGATGAGGTTGCCTCGCCGTTAGCAAGTGTAACAAACAAGTCTTAAATTGATGGAGTATTTATAGACACACAACTTAAAGCAGGTATAATATTACCTGTATATAAAAAAAAAAAACTTCACGCAGCCAAATGTACTAAATCACTAAATACTACGAAATCTCGGCAATACTGACATTTCTAAGTTTACAACATTACAGAATTTGCCAGCTGAAAACCATTTATATAAACAATGTAAAGCAATGGCCCAAACACACTACCCCGAGGCACGCCTTTCCCTGCATTTAAACAGTCGAATGTTTTGCCTTCTACATCTACAGATACGGCCTATTGCTTAAGTAGCTTTAAAACCATTCCTGCGCTATACCCCTAACACCATAATGGTTCCAATTTCTCAAGTAAGATACTGTTGGTCCATATACATCATATAAATAACATCCATAATTTGACTCTGTGTGAGTAGTATATAAAGGGAAAAAGCAAGATAACAAGATCTTGATCCTCACAAAATTCTTTAATATATCGCACGACCTGTTTCGCTCTAGCCGAACATCCTCAGGTCAGAATTCAAAATCAGTTTAAAATTAGTCAAGATTGAAAAAAAAAACATACGTAAAACTGGAAAATGCGATGTAAAAAATAGGAATAAGTAAAATATGTAAATAACAGACAATAAAATGGACAATAAAACACTAAATTAAAACAAACAACACTTTTAAATTATTTAAAAAGATTGACACTTCGCACTCAGAATATAAGAAATATTCTGGTATTATTATAACGTTATACTACATAATATGCAATATTTGGTACATGCAGATTTTAGGTTTATCCACATCATTAAAAAAAATTCAATTCCATGTACTGAAAAAGATAAGATAATTTATATAAATAGCGACAAAATATTTACAATTTACAATAGCAAATCTTGGAGGTAAAATTGAAAAAAATCCCAAACCTAATCACAAACGTCACAAACCAGTAGTAAACTGTCAACAACAAATACCATAACTACGATAAGATTACAAATTCAAAAATAACATTTGGAGCTAGCCAAAAATTGAAAACAATCTTAAAATTATCTTCACATCAAGGGGAACTTAATCCTACATTGTTAAAACCATCTAAAATTTTAGTTCGGTTGCATATCTTGTAACATCAATCCTCTGTATATCAAACCAAATCTGCTGTATTAATCTCAATCAGCTCATTCTTTCGAATAAAGCAGATTTTCGTTAACCGCAGGCTCAGAGCGTGACTTATGAATTACTTTTTGCGCACATGCATCAAAACATGTTAATTTATCTTGACGAGACGAATAACTGTTTATGTTGTTCTACAAATAGACACGTGCCACACCCTGAGGGCTGTCCTCTTCCTTCATCAGGGTGTGACTCGTGGTATGGTTATAGAACGTAAATAGTTATTACAATTTTTCGTCCTGAACGGATGACAAAATGAAATGTTTTTGTTCTGAAGGTACATGCAACAGTCTCCTTGGTTTTTAGAATTACCCACTATATGTGAATTGTTAAAATAAGTTGTGTGGGATTTTCCTGGATGGAATACTTTTACAACACAGCAAAATTTTTAAAAACCTTTTACAATTTAGAATTTTCTATATCATGCAACCTAATCAACATAATCATAATCATATCTATTTATTGGAATCACTTCAGTACATTTATATTGTGAACTTATATGCCAAAAAGACTAAATCACCGTAAAGGTGCTCTTCCTTTAGCCTCAATTCAAATTTTTATGGTTTTGGCCAGAAGTATAACATATGAATTGATACACGTCAAATTTATCTTTCCTTTTCTATCACTCAAGTCCTCTTCCTTGATGTTAACACCATACAACTTGAGGTTTACTTTGAGATTATAATTCCATTCTACTTTTCCAAAAAAACACGAAATGTAAAACTAAAGATGCACGTTCCTGTCACTTTAACAGATGTCACCTATGAATTCATAACAACTCTGTTAAACATTAAAAAAAAAGATTTTATCCCGCTTCTAAATACCCAACAGAACAAGTTCTTTAAAAACACAGAAATACGATTTGAACTAGAGATAGATCCCGGTATGTATGTTACAGAAAACCATTATCTTAATGAAGCCTTTAAAACGAAAGCCATTTTGGCACTTTGGCAAAGATTCAGACTCCCGGAAGTAAAACTATCCTCATAGATTATATCCCGAGGTAATATATAGCCTCTTTTTCACACCATCACTGCTACTACCTGGTCGTAAAGTGCGCATCTATCCACATCATTTTTCTCACCTACATAACCGTTTGAAATACGACACAATTATAGGGTCATGAGCATTATTTCCTGTTGATCATCAAAGTTTAACTGCCCTCAGAAACCTCTCTCATACGAGCCTTATTATAGGTGTCGCCACTGTCGTGTTCAGAGGAGGCTTTTATATATTTTCCTCGCATAGGTGAGGCGTAAAAATACTCTCCCTCGAAGTGCTAGTAAATCATAAAGTTTTGATACACTATAAAAGTCTAGAATAGGTGCATTACTGCCTGCAGTGGTGTTCTGTAATAAAAAAAGAATACGATTTTGATTGGTGTTATGGAGTTACCAGTTTTAAACGTGGATTTATAGCTAAAAACACTAATAGAAAAATAAATATTATAAGAGTAATCAACCATTGAAATCCGAGCTACAGTGATTGATTTTGCAAATTTTTTTTTTTTCACCATACAAACATTGATGTAAATATCGAATGTCTGATGCAATATTATTTTGCATGTATTTTGTCTCTATCGTTCGATTTCTACATGATATCTACATTTATATATTTTATTGCGGAACCAAATCATATCGCGCCATATCTGGATCGTGCATTTTTCACGTTTGCATTAATAAAATATGAAACGCACATAATTGCCGTTCCTTGTTGTGTTTGTATCTATCAAATCGTGTGTATTCGATATTTGGGAAATTGCGTGTTATGACTCTTTCGAAAGCGTGCGGTTTATCGATTGACCTAGTGCTGTACTCCTCCAGTGGTAATTTTTATGTGTAGTAATAATAATAATGACGATAATTTAAAAGCGTATACGGATGGTAGTACGTATTGCTGTGAACTGACTGAATTGAAAAATGCAAAATGAATATTTATGAATATTTAATTAATATATTATGAATAAATTTGCAAAAAAAAAAACCGTGAACAGAGGGTTCTGGCCTAAATTTAAAAACTGCACGTGATTCTAAATTACAATAGGACAATGCTATTTCCTATATCAAGGCAAAAGATTTGTTTGTTCAGGAAGATAATTCTTTTTTTTAAACAATCCACGTGGTTTCAAATTAAAACAAACTAAATTCGTGGAACACTAGAAATTATACAAAAATGAAAACTAAAAGCAAGAACAATGCTTCTACTCACCCAACCCGAGGTGATTAATAAAATAAAAACGAAAGAGTAAAATTAGAAAAACGGAGAAATTAATTCTTTAAACTATAATAAAAAAAACTAAACTAAAATAAATCTACTAAAATATATTTTCCTGCACATAAATAATAAATGATCTATCATCTATAATGTGTACACATCAATATAATAACAATTATTATTAAGCGAATTCCTTGATGGACGATATAAAAGATAATTAAAACGAATTAAATTGTGATATCAATTGAATTAACAAAATGGCAACAAAGAATTCAAAAATACCTGTACTCACGCTGGCGTCTACCAAGGAACTGCCTCACAAAATTCCTACAATCGTATTCTTACAAAACTCCTACTCTCGACTACTACTACGTACAACCCAGCCGCACAAATCACCGACAAAATCTAATAGAATAGGCGTTGACAACATGAGCAAATAAAAGACATCTTAAAGAATGAAATTAATTTTAAAAAACTTAACACTTAATTAAATAAATAATACAATTAACTCTTTAACTAAAATTTATACAAAAATAAACATTATTATGAAAATTTCTCGATACAATGATTCAGCACTTTTAAGCAAATCAAATATGCAACACAAAATACACTCGCGGTAAATGGGTTGCCAGAGCAGTATGTACCTACATAGAACGTTGTAGTTTATATTAGGATTGTGGATCTCTATTAGCAATTAATGGTAGGCATTCGACATGTATTAATCATTCTAATGTAATATTTACAAGTGCGTATTGACTGTGTTCTAAAGACATTCATATTATTTCTTTTCTTTAAATCAAATCATAAAACATGTTATGTAATGTTTTCAAAGAAAAGGTATGAAATTTTTGTTCAAATGACGATGCAGTTTTAGCTTCATTTTTTAGATAGGACCTCGCAATTCCCTAAATGACACTTAGAAAATTTAAATATCTGACATAAGAAAGTTTTTAAGGGATGTATGATACAACAGTACAGATGAACTACATCACAAAAAGAACACAAGCGATTTAGATCAGGATTGGTTAAAATCCTTTCAGGGGTTCGCCAAGGTTCCCACTTGGGACCAACCTTATTTGTTCTCTATATCAACGACCAAATCAATTTTATCTAAAATTCTTATTTTTTTTTACAAAATAAATAGTTTTGACGCTTCCATAGTACTACAAAAGAGTCCTCAACAGTTTTATATATTTATTGCGCTCATAATGAACTTATTCTAAATATATATAAATAAATACAAATTCATTCATCAATTTAATTACGATATTGACAAAATACGAACGAGTTACAGAAATCACAGATCTCGATGAGATTTTTCACTTCAAATTATTCGTTCAATTTCGAATACATTTCGTTGGAAATTCGTTTAAAAATCTTGGTTCTATAATACAAACCTCAAAACCTTTTCAAAATAGAAGTATAGTAGTCTTTATAATTCTCTAGCGATTAATATGATGAAACCTAGATGTATAATTTGGATTCCCACGTATAAATTTTATATTTACACAATAGGAAAAGTACGGAAAAAAATTGTAAAGTACATAAGAGTTTCTTAACTGTAGGTGAGATTACAATGTTAGTCTCTCGAGATGCAATCTACTTCCTCTAATCTAGAGCATCAGGTGTCGTGTTAATATAATGATAGTGCTTTATAATTTAGTGAATAACTTATTTAATAATCCTATCCACATCAGATCTTTGAACTCTATTGTTGCAAAATCCAATCCTAGTGCGTCAGATATATTTTATCATCAAGTCCAACGCTTTTTGGATTGAATTATTCTGTTTACAGAACCACTGTTTTTTATATACAACAGCACCATAAATAACATTCACTTCTATTACTTACGTTCGTAGTTATTCGAACCATTTATAATTCAATTGTGTATTACTATATGTTCTGGAAGCTTTCTTGGGTTAGCCTGTCAGCTTTTCAAATATCTTTTCCCCGCAAATATCTATTTTAGGTCTTATCGAATATAAATAAAAAAATAAATGAATAGATGTCATTGGAATACAAAACAATAAAGGTCCCAGGAATGCTACCTTGGAGCATGCCTTTGTTTAGAATAATGTCTTTAGATCGACTAAGTAAGAAGTATCTAATAAATAGCTACTATTCTAATGGTGTAAAATAATTATCTGCTAAATTAATTAAACCAATTCGTTACAATACTATACAAGCAAAATGTCAACTCCTTCAGCCATTTCTAGATTAAGAAGTAATGACTTTTAAGCCAACAAAAATATTTTTTTTTAATAACGGGGAGCTTGGGAAACTAAGCCTCAAGTATTATTTTTAGCAATGCATATTTATGATATTACAGTAAAGTAATTAATTATTCTACACGCTTCTAATTCTGGTTCAAACGTAACTTCTGTGTCATTTCACCCCCATTCGTTGTAATACATTACGAAAAAATAGAAAGAGGCTTGGAATGTTAAGCGTTCGACATTTAATTAGGGTAAATTAAAACTCTTCTGGGAACCTATAACCAGAAGAGATTGTTTGCAGAGTTATCTTTAAGGAACAGTTAGATCATCTGTCACTACAAACTCGTAAATCATACAATTCTCTAATTACCTTTCAGACTACAGTTGCATAGATGTATTGTGACATACAAAAACAGCATAAGAATTCGTCTTAAGCACTTGACATGAATGTATACAAGTTGAGGCAATACCCAAGTCGCAAAATCGGCAATTGCAGTACTACAACTTAAAACGGGTATGTTGTCATTGGTATGTCTGTCATATAAGATTGAGGCAAATTTATTAAATTTAAATTACAGTAATGTATGATACAAAGATGCAATTGGTTATATAATATATAGGCTACTTCCCGCCTAAGTAATCAGAAGCCATAACAATCCTGAAGATGCTCTTAAATTAACGAAACGCCATTACAAGGATAAAGTGAAGGAATTAAGTCAACAACCATCGCTTTACGCGGCCATTCGTTTCTAACTAATCCATTATTATCTCGCGACTATAGTGCTTAATAACATCATCCTTAACGAGTTTCGGATTAACTTGACTAACGAGTCATGCCCCCCCCCCCCTTCCTTCCACCTCTCGTGACATGACGACTTTAGCAACAGGCGAAATGCTAGGCTATTAATCAAGATAATAGTCTCGGCGCAATTACTAGTAGGCCACCCTTTTTTACAGACCCGTAGTAAACGATCGACTCACCTTAACGACGGCTAATTGAGTTATAATAGGCCGTGTCGTTAAATACAGCATGGCCGCATTAGGATGACACACGATTCTCGACAAATAATCTATTTTACCTCGAATAAAATGCAAAGAATGTATGTATGTATGTAGATGAAGGGTGGTGTTACACTGCGACCTAAAGGATCTATTGTGTCCCCCATTCTTGCTGCTTTACAGTTGGCCTTCCAATCCTATTCCTTTTAAAAAGTGTAGGATGTCAGAGGGCCCCAGTCTAGGTAAGTCTCCCTCTTCGATTTCACATGCTCCCAGGTACAATGCCCTCGGGTTGCACAGTGCTACGCAGTTTGAGAGGAGGTGGATGGGTGTTTCATCCTGTTCCCCACAAAATCTGCATTCAGGATCTTTTTCCAATCCAAGCTTACTCAGGTGTCCTTTCAGTCTACAATGGCCTGAAAGTATTCCTGTTAATATGCGAACATTGTTCTTACTCAGGTTGATGCATTCTGTAAACCTCCCCTGTAAAGTTCCCCAGAAGAATTTTACTCTGCGTCATTCCCTGGAGATTTTCCCAGTAACTGGATTTTCTCTGCTCCATTTCTATTTTTAGTTTCTTCAGTATTGTACTGCTACTTAACCCGCAAAAAGGGTTCAGGCCCTACGAAAGGCATTCCAGCCCCTTTTTCGCGAGGTTATCCGTTATTTCGTTTCCTTCCACTCCTGTGTGACCCGGAACCCACAGAAGGGTTACTTTATTTTCTTTGCCTAGCTCATTTAGTTTCCCTAGGCATTCCCAGACCATCTTGGAGCTGATTTCATATGAGCTCAGCGCCTTGATGGCTGCTTGACTATCAGACATGATGATAATCTCCTGTTTCCGATAGTTCCTATCCATATTGAACTGAACACATCTTCCATAGCGTGTATTTCCGCCTGAAATATACTTGGGTATTTTCCAAGCTTTCGAAATATGTAGTTCTAGGCCCGTATATTCCTATTCCAGTTCCTTCTGCCGTTTTGGAGCCATTTGATGGCATTTCTATTAAAAATTCAAGATGGTGTTATGATCCACTCGCTCCTGTTACTTAGCTTTGTGGTAAATTCCTTCACAAAGCTAAATTTCTTTAACATGTCATCCCGGGGCATATCCCAGGTTTGATCACCGTCAGGAGATTGAGGCCTATGCCTAATATTCCCTCCTTGACCATTCTTAGTGCGGTCTCTTTTCGCCACGCCCTCCACTACAATGTGGAGGGGGCAAGATCCAATACTACTTCAATAGCTGCTGTTGGCAGGTGCTCATAGCCCCGTTATGCATACACATGCTAATCTTTGCACTTTCGAGAGGTTAATTCTCGCGGTGGCCAGATTAGTTCTTTTGCTCCATGCTACTGATGCATAGGTGATGATCGGTCTCACTATCGCTGTATACATCCAAAGCAGTATTTTAGGGTTGCATCCCCAATTTTTCCCTGCAAAGTTTCTACACACCATCAGAGCTCTTTTGGCCTTGTTGGTTACCTCAAGCTCATGTTTGTTCCATTGAAGTTTGTTGTCTAGGGTGAGGCCTAGATATTTAACTTCCGCTCTCCAGTCTATATTTTGCCCATCCAGTTTTATGGTTCTAAGATTGGATTTTCTTTCCTGGTAAATGCTACTAGGGTTGTCTTAGTGGGGTTGACATTGAGTCCCATCGATTGACACCATCTTCTCGTAAAGTTCAATCCTCTTTGAACTACGTCACAGAGGGTATTCTCAAATTTGCCTCTTGCGTATATGACAATATCATCAGCATACCCTTGACAGGATATGCCTAGATCCGTCAATCCGCATAAGAGTTCGTCTACTATTAAGCTCCACATAAGTGGGGATGTAACTCCCCCCTGTGGGCATCCTCTGGTCGTGCTAACCGAGATGGTCTTATGTCCCACCTCCGTTTCCACCGACCTGGTAGACAGTAGTTGCGACATCCATCTAGAAGTCACGCCGTCTACCCCCTATTAATTAATGCTTTTTGACAGACTCGTGGGGAGTGTTGTCAAAACCACCCTCTATGTCTAGAAAGGCGCACACTACGGTTCTTTATTCGTCAGGGCATCTTGGATTTGGTCCGTCAGCTCCACTAATGCAGTCTCAGTGGATTTGCCTGTTTGATAGGCGTGCTGACAGGGGTGCAATGGCACCCGCTCCAAGATCTCTGTTCTGATGTAGTTATCTACAGCCTTTTCCACCGTTTTCAAAAAGAATGATGTAAGGCTGATAGGTCTATGGGATTTAGGGTCCGTGATGTCCTTTTTCCCTGCTTTTGGTATAAAGTGACTTAGCCCTTCGCCAGGCTTCTGGAATATATCCCAACTCCAGACTACTTCGGCTTATCCGAATCATGTGAGGAAGGATTTCTTCCTGTCCTTTCTGAAGTAAGACTGGAAAAATCCCGTCTACTCCCGGTGTTTTGAACGGCTGAAAGGTATTAATGGCCCATTTTAACCGTTCGCTGCTACATATGTGTCTTGCCATTGTAGTAGCTTCTTTATTAGGTCTTTTATATATCTCGGAAGCATTTTCCGAGGTTCCCACTTTGCTTTCAGGAAAGTGGGTTTCTAGAAGGAGGAGAGCTCTTTCTTCTTCACTTTCGGTGAAGCTTCCATCTGGCTTTCTTAGTGCCATTCCTGAGTCGATTCTACCCTTCGCCATTACCTTGTGAAGTCGCGAAGCGGTAGGTGTTGAATCGATTTCCTCGCAGAACTTTCTGAAGCTATCTCTTTTCGCTTTCCTGATAGCTTTATTGTAGGAAGTAAGTGTCTCGGTGTAACTCTGCCAATCCCCGTTACGCTTGGCCTTGTTAAAGAGCTTCCGCGTATCGGATCTTAGTTTTGACAGATGGCTGTTCCACCAAGGTGCGTCCTTACGTTCTTTTGTCTGCTGAACAGGACAGCTCGAATCGTATGCTTCGAGTATGGCATTGTTCACCTCTTTAAGGTCGTTTTCCAGATGCAGATGTTGCCTGGCCTTTTTGGATTTGATGACCTCTAGATTGCTACTTAGATTGGTTCTGTAGTTGTTCCAATCTGTTTTTCTGGGATTCCTCCGAAGTGGTGGCTCTGGAGTCTTCGTCTCTAGTCTGAACACAATCATTCTGTGATCAGAGAGAGAAGGTTCACTTGATACCCTCCAGTCTTTTAACAGATCCTTTAGGTTCAGTGTACTAAGTGTAATATCTAACACTTCCTCCCTTACCCTTGTTACAAATGTGGCGGTATTCCCAATATTATGTACGAGTAGGTTATTACAAAGAATATACTCTAAAAGTTGCTCACCTCTCTGATTGGTGTCCTTGCTTCCCCAAACAGTGTTGTGTGCTAATGCAAAGAAATGCAAAGAATACAAAGATATTTATCTCGTACAGCGCAGAACGTCCAGATTAGAAAGTGCGAATTGCTCCATTCATTTCGTGGGGATACATCCCCCACTTATTCGCCTAAACACGCGACAATTGGTCGAAATCTTCCCTTCTCGTATAATGAAGGTGGAAAATCCTGGCAGTGGGGGGGCAACTTGGAGACAAGTTCGCTTCCCGAACAAAACATCGCGATTTTCAGTTTAACGACGGTACGCCTTGCGTCGTTATTTCTGATTTCTTCCAGTTTTGTTTGGGGATAAATGGCAACGTAGGGGGAAGAGAGGGGGCAAGGGGGAAAGTGGGAAAGAAGATTAACGACCGCTGTTAGAGAAAGGGATTAGAGGCGCTCTAAACACGGTATTAATGTAATGAAAAACGGTGCCTCCCTTAAGATACAACGAGCAGATTTAATTTAGTAAATTTGGGGCGGCTGTTAGCTCAATCGTCCTGTTTATTGACGCTCGTGCTCCCATTTCTCTTACGAAGCGATTATAACCTGGCGTTTCAGTGAAAGAGGAAGAGGAAAATGACGCTTATTTTGGGAGAAATTCGAAAATGTCATTTTAAAATGTCAAAAGCGCCTTAAATCTTTCGGGAAACGATGCTGTAAAATCCACTTAAACATCCTTAAAGAACATTGATGACAAGGAATCGATGAGGGTTGCTTGATAAAAAGAAACTCTCTTGGAATTACTTTTTACAAACGCTTTTCTATTTTTCATAAGTTGTTGTAAGGTGAAATTACCTGAATTGTACCACTTCGTAAGCAATCGAAGGAAACAGAAAAAACCGATGAGTTAGCAAGAAAGGAGTCATCTGCTTCATTTAGATTACCCAGAATCTGTTCTAGGAGTGTCTAAAAACACACAAGAGAACAGGTAAGAAGTTGGCTCATAGAGAAACAGAAAGAACACTCCTGGCAAGACCTTTATTAAAGGACCATCACAAAACAATGCTGAAGAACTACTACATCTCAGTACGTCTCCTAACAGGACACCTACAGGAAATTGGGAGATACAAGCTGCAGACTGTATAATGAAAAGGCACTTACCATATTCTGTGTGAATGCGAGACCCTGGACGCAAGAAGATTTTTGGCAAGCTAACAATGAATCCAGAAGATTACTTCGATCAACCAGTCAGAGACCTGTACAAGTTAATACAGGACACTAAGATGCTGTAATGACAGGTATTATTTAATGGATAGAAGAAATGGGAGACAAAAAGCCAAAACGCTGCAATGTTTCCAAAGATTCCATATCAGACAGTTGCGCCACAACAACAATAAAAATCACTTCGTCAAAAAAATGTCTGCAAATATAAGAAATATAATATGATATAATATAGTAAATTAAATATAAAACAAATCATTTTTTAAAACCACTGCAACTGGTACAATTTAAGCAATTAGTTTCCTAAATTGAACTATGTAGTTTCCCAATTTGTGCTAGCCAAAATAAAGTAAATCAAACACAAACCACTCAGTAGCTCCCGACATATCACACCTATTGAACATAACATTATAAACATTCAGTAAGCTGTAAAAAAAAGTGAAGCAAGAATAACACGCATGAGCAAATGGCAGAAATATAGTTAAAACAAACAAAAGTAGTGCAGAATTCGTGAGAACACCGATTACATTTCATACCTTGAATCAGTCTTGAACGAAGCATTCTACGTTACAGATTTGACATAACCATTCCTCTTCGTTAACTTCTATAACTGGCTAAGCGCAATTGAATGACGTAGGTTTCTTCATTCCATATGTGCTTGGCAAAAGTGACGTTGAAACTATTTTCTGCCTTAACGAAGTTAATTCAATTTCCTTTCGGGCCTGTAGTGCTTCATTAGTATAGTATACAAGTCTTACTTACCATTTTTGATTTTTTCCACTTCCAACCACAGCCGTCTTGGAAGGAATAAAAATAATGATCTCAATTGAAACATTTAATGGATGTATTTGGGCCTTCTTTTATGAATTTCAGAAAGAGAAACATCACTGACACCAGTATCAGATTCACCGATATTCTGAATAACTGAATTCTCATTTGAAGCTGTATTGTCCTTTAATGCATTAAAAGCTGCAAAATCAGCATCACTAAGCTTGGTTCTGTCAATAGGTCATACGTCCCATCTTCGGAATCCATTGACGCCATTTTCCTAAGGTTACTGCCCTTTTCTCATCCATTTTTTGGTTAACACTTGGTTAATTAATACCTTTCTAATGGCTTAAAAACAATCAAATCAGGCGATTGAGGACGATCTGTGGTACAGTCTGGAAACTGTAGCATGATAAACAGTAATTTTTAGAATGAGTTGTGTGCCCATCAGGGACCAAAAACATTCAATTATCAATTAATGGCTTAAATACATCAATAAGCTTCCACAGTTATATTACAAATAAATCTGAATTGATTTAACCGGTTTTAGAAGATACCTGGAGAAGCACTCATTCCAAGTTCTGCAATCATTGGCTTTTCTTTTGAAAATAACCATTGGGGCTGCATAGTTACTCATTCCAAGTTCTGCCATCATTGGCTTTCTTT
This sequence comes from Protaetia brevitarsis, assembly GCA_004143645.1. NCBI lineage: Eukaryota > Metazoa > Arthropoda > Insecta > Coleoptera > Scarabaeidae > Protaetia > Protaetia brevitarsis. The sequence continues at coordinate 2,275,679 of RXPK01000022.1, forward strand.
TAAAAATAACCATTGGGGTGCATAGTTATCAACAGCATTTATATAAACCACCATAGTTATGTTAACACTCTTTTCTCCACTGCTTACAGCTCCTATTTGATGTTATAATTTTTTTTGCGAGAATTTTTTGGCATTCCTTTTGCACGGTAGAAAACTCACTTTAATCAACATTAAATATTTGAGTAAAATATTGTGAATTCTAGCGGAAAATGACTCTAAAGCAAAACTAGTTCTAGTAACTAGTAAATCAAATTTATAGAGTGAGAAGTACATATTGTAACACCACTGCTTGGGGTGTCGAGGTACTCGCAGATCGTAGGGGGTTGAAAGACATGCCGTGTGCAGGTCCTAATTTACTTTTATTCTTACTCCTATGAATCTCTTACATGTTACATGTATTGGATTTTCTTAATAACTCCTTAGTATACTTAATTATAATTGTATTGCTGCTTCCCCACCTACGGTCCTTAATCTGGTTTACGTACTGTAGCTGCTGACTTTGACTTTCATGCAAGTGCATTCCCCTTGTTTGTATTGTGCTATACAGTACACGACACTTATACATCGTACAATATGCGACAATATGTCGTCATATCCGTTTTGAGAGCTGGAATAGTCGGAAGGGTCTATTATACTAGCTTTAGGGGTGTACACGTTTTGAGTTCAGAGACATAGGAACATCAGATCTGTCAAAATCTGTCTCTGAATTTGCGAGAATTTCCAGAATTTTTCTCTTGTGTATTTCATAATTTGTATCTTTGCTTCCTCTGTACAATGCTCCTTTTTCGTTCGTATCTTCCTCTCTTGGATATGAGTGGTTAGAACTCGAGAATCATTTTGAGAACTAATATTTGCATTTTTTTTCACAAAACCACGAAATATAAAACCAAAGATGCAGGTTCCTGTCACTTTGACAGAGGTATTTACTGTAATTTTTATCGTAAAAAAATTCACCCCGCCACTGATGACTTTAGTTTCTCTATTCTACGTCGACATTACGATGGCGACATATGGAGAATTGAAATAACATGTTTTTTGATTCCATTTTATGAGCCAATCAAACTAGAATGTGCACCCACCCCTCACGGGTTATCTTACTAAATTCCCGCAAGTTACGTGAAACATGTCGCAGATTTCCTACCCACCATTATTCTGCTAGTACCCTCTTGACCACCAGAGGGCGATAGCTTCTGTTTTAATTACCAGTAACTTATACCAGCTCGCGCACTTATCTCGCTAGCTCCAGCATAATATACGAGTCCCCAGTATGTAGGGCGCAATCTCACAGTCCCTCCATCTCCCCCTTCCAATCAATTATACCGCAATAATTCAAATCTACCAAGTTCGAAATAATACATGTATCCTCGCACGAGATCCACTTTTTAATCGCGAGGTGGGCGAATGCCATAAAAGATAGAGAGGCAGAAAAGAGTGAATCCGTGGGGGGAATGAGGTCGTTTTTTATTGGCAGTAATTCATTGACGCTAAGCCCTCTCGATCCGCTATAGGGGCTAAGCCAGATTACCGGAAATGAATTTGGAACACGGGAAGACTCTTGGGGAGCGAATTTGCATATTTACTGTTAATCCGGACCTGTTTCTTTTTTATTCGAAGGGAAGCATTGCGGGAATCGATTCGGCGTATTGTGCAGGGAAAGTAATTGGTTGGGGGAATAATTGGCGTGTAATACATGAGTAATATTAAAAGGATATAGAGATGAATTTAGGGAAATTATTGGGGATTACTTTACCCAAATTTCCTCGCAAATAATTGCGTGGTGTAATATCCTCAAAATGGGCAAATAACAAAAGCTCCATAGTAAACAGATATAAAGATTTTTAAATATTTTCACACAGGCAGTTTTTTATTTTATTTTAGCTATGTTTTATCACGAAAATCCTACAAAATACATAGTTGGAGGGTGGGGAAGGATGAATATATTCTTAAAGATTTAATAATAATAATAATAATAATATAAGTTTATTGTAATATAACAAGACGTCCATAAAACTAAATACAAAATTAATAGCAATCATACTTTCAATATAATAGAAAATCGTTAATACTATATGGTTCAATTTCACAAAGAAAATGAAACAATCTTGTCCTAAAAGTAGGAAGTGACTCAATCATTTTTAATTCAGTTGGCAGTGCATTATAAAACTTGAGGCAAATATAGGTAATATTTCGTTGAGTTAGTGATAATCTACAAAGAGGATAGGAGCAGTCATGCCTGTTTCTTGTGGAGTAATCGTGTAGTATTGTATTGTGAGAGAAGAGATGTTTGTTTTTAAAAAGAAAAAGTATAGATTGAAATATAAAGATGGCGTATAACGTAAGTAATTTATTTTTCTTGAAAAGATCCCGACATGACTGGCAGGTTCAATTTTAAATTATACGAAATTTTTTTTGAGTGAAATAATCTGGGCATGTCACTGCTACCTCCCCACAGCACAATTCCATAATTGAGATGAGGATAACAACAACCAAAATACATTGTGCGAAGAGTGTGTGTGTCAACCAGGTCTCGCAATCCAAAACTGATACTGTTTATTTTTTTTTACAATAACATCAATATGCTGTGTCCATTTCAAGTGGTCATCTACAGTGAGGCCTAGTAGACGCACTGCACTTTTAACAGAATAAGATACATTATCTATTTCATGGGGATATTTCTGTGATTTTGGTTTTAAACAAAATTACTTCTGTTTTACCTTGATTAAGTTTTGTTCATTGTTCACATGCAACCATTCTGTAAGACTTTGTATGTAATTAGAGCTTGTGCTTGTAATGGCGTTTAGCGTATCACCCGTCACAAGGAAGGAGGCATCATCGGCATAGTTAAAAGTCGACAAACTAGAATCCACCATCGGATATTTGAGAGCATAGATATCGTTTAAATACAAAATAAAAAAAGGAGGCCCAGAATACTACCATGGGGAACACCTTTGGTTAGTGTTATCTCCTTTGATCTAAAAGTGCGATTGTTGTTGCGAATTACTACGGACTGTGTTCGATGGGATATATATGAGCGCCCCTAATTCCATAGCATTCCAGCTTATACAATAACATGCGATGATCTATGCTGGACAAATCCAGCAGAAAACCACAAGCAAGTTTTCTCTGTTCCAAACCCGACAACACCGCTTCAATGAATTCTAAAAGCGCTGTTTCAGTGCTTTTACCTTTTACAAATCCGTGCTGAGACTTGTTTAACAGATTGTACTTTCGGATGAAATCTAAGGACCGGTTATAGGCTATTTTTTCGAACAACTTGGGAAAAGCTAGTTAAGAGACTTATAGGCCTATAGTTATTTATATCATTAGCACAACCCTTCTTGTAACAGGGAACGACCGTAGCATGTTTTAAGTTATCTGGAAAACATCCAGTAGAAAAAGAATGATTAATAATATGAGAGAGTGGTTCAGTAAAGGACTCCATATATTGCTTAATAAAGCATGTGGAGATACCATCCATGCCGGACGACCTAGATCCCGCCAATCCCCCAATAATATGTTTGAGTTCCTCGACACATGTGGGAAAGGAGTAAAATAAGTGAGGATTTTCTTTTATTTTTATTTGATCAAAATTGGGCCTAGCTAAAGAGACATTTTCACCCGCAAATAGAAGATTAAACTGATTAGTAAGTAATGCTAGGTCGTCCGCCATGAGCATAATGCTATGGGGTATGCATTAAATCTTTAAGAATATATTCATCCTTCCCCACCCTCCAACTATGTATTCCGAACTCATGGTTTAAACAGAAATAAAATCAATCAATTACTACAACTTCAATTCCCAAGATATGACATCATTCAGTTTTCCCCAAAATTTCGATATCTCTGTTATTATTTCATATTCCACCTCTCCCATAGAATCTACTCACTTAACCTCCTGCACCAGACGTACGGCGTCAAATACATACCGTCAAATATCCAGATCGTTTGCCATTCACCGCGCAGCTTTAACGTCGGTTAGAAACGTCACAATTTCCCCTCTTTTCCCAAAGGAAAGTGCTGAAGAGAGCTTTCCCTTACAAGAGAGCACTGTGCTGATACAGCAGTGGAGAACTGCACGCGACAGTGCCGCTATATGTCGGAAGGGAAGCTCCCAGCAGTTCCGAATCTGCAGTTAAATCGGTTCGCGTTTCATAAAAGGGGGGCTAAAACCGGGGTGGGATTTGTAATGCGGTATAGGGTAGATTCTTTTCTAGGGTTTATACAAAGCTTCGAGGGTTATGTTCAAATAATTTTAACTCATTGGAATTATTAGTACAATATACACATTAAACACAGCGCTTTTTATGACTATTAAAAAGTTGACGCGGTAAATCTGCATAAGTTATAAATTGTGTCACATATAAATGTATGTCACCGAATTAAATGAATGTAAATATATGTGGAAACGAAGTAAGGTGTTATTATAAAATGATTTTGTTAATAAATGTAAAGTTAAGATAATAGACGTGCGTTTCCTACAATTTGAAATCATGCGATGTTTGTATAACCCTGCCTAAAAGAGGATATTGATTGCACGACGGCTTCCACTGTTTTTGTTCCCATGACGATTAAGGTCCAACCAAAATCTGTAAACTAAAGCTACTCCTCGTTCTAAAGACACGAAAACTATATTTAGACAAGCTTATGATTTGCTTTCACGCAAACAAGGTTATTGCGTAGCAAATCTAGTCACATGTGTAAATCACATCCCCCCGTATATTTTTGTGATATACAGTGTGTTGCCGGAATACGAGAGGAAAAACCTTTTTAGTATTGATTTCTCAAAAAAAATTATTCTTCATAAAAGTTTTTGACTCGTTCTGATGCCCACAAATAATACTAGACTTTGAAATAAATATCTTAATAATGCGTGAAACAGATGTTCTTTTTTGTAATTTTTAAGCGGATTCAGAAGTTCATAATGTTGTGCTAATTTCTAGTTGCATTGGTCGTAAAGCTACTCACATCAATCGTGTTATTGAATTACTGTCGCTACTGTCACGTAGTATTTAAATCTCACTATGTTGACAAACAAAAAGTATATGGCGTTCAATGTTATGGTACAGACTAAGTATCAGTTCTGGATGGAGGGAGATTGGAACTGGCGTCCTCCAAGGTTCAATACTTGGTCCGCTACTGTTTACAATTTCATCAACGATTCACCTTTCAATATCTCGGGAAACCCAACGCACAGTGGTCCTAAATCCCGAAAAGCTGGCCAAAATATGAAGCTGCTATTTTATTCTGGTGAAACTCGGTATATGAGGGTTTTGCAAGTCGCTCGCTCATTACCAATATGAAGAGCATTTTTGGAAAAAAACAAAATGGCGGACTACTTAGTGCAAAACTGCATGTATATTCATGAAACTCGGTATATGAGGGTTTTTCAAGACGCTGATTACCAATATAATAGCAATTTTGAAGAAACAAAATGGCGGATTCAAAATGTCGGACTTATTAATATAAAACTGCATTTATATTCACGAAACTCGGTATATGAGGGTTTTGCAAGTCACTTATTACCAATATAAAGACTATTTTTGAGGAAAAAAATGGCGGATCCAAAATGGTGGACTACTTAGTGCAAAACTGCATGTATATTCATGAAACTCGGTATATGAGGATTTTTCAAGTCGCTGATTACCAATATGATGGCAATTTTTGGAAAAACGAAATGGCGGATTCAAAATGTCGGATTTACTTGATATAAAACTGCATTTATATTCACGAAACAGTCAGAAATGGAAGATAATCTACCACAAATATTACCAATTATTTCTATATTCATAAGTACAGATATGTTATGTGGCAATTTTTTCCAAAACTGTCTCATGAATTTACCACATACGTACGTCGTGTAGCGCAAGGACCGCCAACAAGATATGACCACAAAATATGGCCGCCTATTCCTGTATACTGTTTTTGATGTATCATTCGTTGTAGCGGTAGATATTTTTACATTTTTCCTTCAAACAACATATTTGACTTGATTTTTCTGGCATCATTACACAAAAACCTTAGAGGCACATATGGGCAGCCAACTACTTGATATGTTTTAGAGAAACATTCAATTAACAGCCTACAATTTGTTTCAAAGCAAGATCCATCAAGACTTTTTACTTTTTGCTTTTTTTCTGGCGACTTCTCTAAAGTCCATCTTGTAAATTACGTCAATAAGATTGACAACTGACTTATTAACATGTTGTGAACATTAATTTTGATCAATGGATTGTTGTTGTATTCATCTTCAAGAAAAGAATCCATTTTATAGAATTGAAAAATGTTAACCTATAAACTTTTTAGCGCTTTTAGAAAAACGTACTTACACTTGTGCTTCATGATTTCAGCAGTGATGCGCTCGACCGTTACAAAGGAAGTAAATTTTACAAACAGGTGTGAATGCATGGCTTGCTCTAATGTTGGTAATACATACTGCATGTAGTTCTACAGCTATTCCCGATAGTTAAAAGTTTCTACATAGGAACTTTCTTTTCGACTTTTGGCCAGCTTTTCGGGATTTGGCACCACTGTGCAACGCTATGTGCAGATGATACAAATATAATGATACTGGGTGACAACGTCGACGACGTAACTAGTTATGAGAGATCTTGTTGGCTGGTTTTCAGCGAATAACTTGACAATAAATGTAGAGAAAACTGACGTCGCAATCTTTGACTGCCTTCCCCTCGGTATAGATATACAGATTGAAAATCGTACTGTAATTTCCAACGTTACTGGTTGTAAATTGTTGGGTCTTACAGTTGACAGAAATTTAACTTGGGTGGAGCACCTACAAACAGTAACACCGCAACTACATAAAGCTATACATGTGTTATACAAGACGAAAACACCATAGTTTCATACGGTTTGCTCTTTCGGGGAACCTCATCGAATATGAATGAAATACTGTTGCTACAAAAGCGAGCAGTCCGCATTATGCTCAGTTTACCGTATCGTGAATCATGTAGAGACCATTTTTGTCGTCTGTGCATAAACAATGCGGTGGAATTATAGAATAATTAAAAAAAAAAATGTTTGTTCTGTTGTCTGAATTAGCATAACATTATAAGGACCAAGTGTGTGACCAGGCCTGACCTGGTTAGTTTTAAGCAGATTCTTTAAACATCTTACCGGCCGATGTGGGAAAAATAATTCTCGTAATCCAAATTATTAGGCACAAAACTTACACAGCACCCACAAAAATTTAAGCAAAGCAAAGAGGGGAATTCAAACGGATTTAGCGCAAAATCACAAATCACCTCTCCAGGAAAGCTTTTGCTTCCTGTTCTCGAATTTTTTTAAGCGTATTTTGACTACAAATTCTAAAAAGGGAAGTTTTAAATTTTAAGTTTTAGAAACGCCCGACGAAGGGAACGCGAGCTTATTCCTGAAACTAAATTGAAGAACCGCGGACTAATTAATTGTAAACCGCAATGTTAAGGGTTTTTTTAAAAACTTTGATTGTGACGTCAATTCGCACCGATAACTAGTTTCGCTTCTCTTTACAGGAAGGCGCAAGTATGACCGAAGGCGTTATTTTTCTGACTTTCAGACGTCCTACTTGAGAGGACCGTGCGAATTGCTGAACGGCAAATGTAACATACAATAAACAAAGAGGCAGATAACATTCAAAGTAATACCATATTATTTTAATTACGCGAGTCTTTAAACGAAAATAGATTATTGTTTCCTGTGAGGCAGACGCTACTCAGCAAATGCCACGGTACCTATCAACTACGTATTAATAAAATGAATTTAAATTCTCGCATTGTACAGGATGGAATTTCGAATTCTCACACAGTATTTGAGAGCATATAAGATAGTTCAAACCCTGTCGTATCTTTTTTTATATATCTCTTATAATTTTTGAGTTATTGAGTCAAATAAGGAAGGGTAGTGCTGCCATTAGGGCTCTCTACACTCCAATGAACAGGCAACTAAGGTAGTTACAGTTATCCTTACAGTGCATCGGTCTATAAACCCAACAAAGTTTCATTTAAATCGGTGAGATACACTTAACAGTGTTACCTTGCAAATCATAAAAAATCGTTGCATATGTGTACAGTAATAGTCTTAATTAATGTCTCCCCCTATGACGGAGAATTAATAAGAATTTGGTAGTATATGTAAATGATAAAAAGCTTCTATTATGCTTTCTAAGTAGAGTATATTCCTGCCCAAACTGATAGAAGCCCAACTGTCTGTGACACCCAGGCACCGGAGTTTTAAATATCTTCTCCGTCATAAGCAGAGACATTATTTCAGATCACCACTGTACATACATCAACTTTTCAATAATCATCTCTATGACTTATTTCTTGTGCTGTCTGCAATTTTTTGTTTATTATTCGTTAATCATTAATCGTTAGTCGTGCACAATCCCTTTCGATCTTATGTTAACATGTGAAGTGATTATTTCTTTCCTTACAGATCGCTGTAACCAAGCCGACTGCGCGTCAGCGTTCAGTGCTAGACTCTCATCCCGATTAAAACTAACGTCAGTGCGGAAAACACAAATATAATAATAAAATATGCGCGAGATCCGAGTGACTATAGTCAGTGACTGTCGCCGCGAAGCTCTATTTCCGATTAAGTGCCAGCGTACGCATTCGCGATCGGCCACTTAACACGGCCTCCCTACTCTGCAACGCACGTGCATGATAAGATACTACCGCCTCAACGAAAGATAAACAAAGAGAAATTCGCCCAAAAACATATCGCTTACGTGTGTCATCTTACTTCGCATATCGATAAAACCATTTGATCATTATGATGATATAAAAGAAAAATATATATATATCTATATGAAACGTTTTCAGATTCAGATGTTTATCAATATTGATATATCCGTTGTTGATTGGTTTGTTATAAATAATAATAATAATAATAGTAATATTGTGTGGTTTCCGGGGAACTTTCATGAGCATCATCGTGTAAAAGACGTTAGTGTATAAATAGTTATCATAGTTGGATGATGGAAGACAATTCCAATAGTATGGCACCAGCCATGACCCATCACGCCTACGATTCGAACGTGGACTACGTTATCAGTGACTACATGGAGCGCTTGGGCACGCGATTGAACATCCTCGAAACTGAATTGAAATACGCCTGGCGGGCCTTGGATCTTCTCTCGCAGGAATACATCAAGATGTGGGAACGCTTGGAGAAATTGGAAGGCCTCCTGTACGAGCAGCAAAGCGTCATCTCTCAACTGCTAGACTTTTACACGTCCGGCGGTGGAAGATGTGATGTCACGACGGGACCAGAAGGTTCGGTTCTAGATGGACGATTGGGCGAGTTAGAAGTGATCAGGGAAATCTTGGGAAACGGACGGTCGAAGACGGCCTGGAAGAAGGGTGGACATCTCGCGATCCCAGCAAGCCGTCATCAAAGAAATCGAATTGGATATGGACGAGATGCGCGTGCCCAGACGAAGCTTTCTATCGCAGTTTAAACCAAGCCTACAGGGAGGATCTAGTTGGCTGCGAGCCCCCTAGACCCACGTCACAATTAGGAATGATATGGGAGGAGAGGGAAGAACAGGAAGATCCTGAAAAGAAAGATATGAGATTGGACGAGACGCAAGAAGTATACAGCGCCATGGATTACAAAGATTATCGCGGCAACTCCCCCTGCGTGAGCGAGCAAGATCTCGCCCAACTCAGCAGGATCAGCACGATCGACCAGGTGACCATAGAGAAGTTGAACGAGCTCGATCGCCTCAGCACCAAGCTCCAACAGGATTCCATGAACATTAAACAGCTCCAGAGGAAGCTGTTAGAGTCCCCGCACGGCAACTCGATGACCGACGGATTGGAGGATAGTCTGTCGGATAAATCGAATATAATCGACGAGAAGTTGAGGCAAGTCTACAAAGAGAGCGAGAATTGGAATTACGGGACGACTGTGAAGGAGCAGGATGAGATGATGCTGCTTGGAAAAGCGGCGGAGCTCAATTCGTTCAACAACAGGCCCAATTCCAGATTGTCCGTATCAGACAGCGTTATAGGAACAGATAGTGAGGTGGCTGAGACTATGGCGGGGGCGATACGCACCCCTACCAGTCCTAGGAGGAGGGGGTTGGATCTACCCACTTGCACGCAGCCTTATACGACTGTAACAGGGCGATTGGCGTACAGTGCTGCTGTGCAGCACGTCGATTCAGCAGCGTCGAAGAACCCATTTACGTCCAAGAACCCTTTCTATAACGGTGTGACTGATTATAACGATTTAGATTCTATGCTGATGAAATCCTACGATAACATTACGTGCAGCTCGCCCTACGAGAAGCCGAAGTCGCCTACGCTGTCTGTGTGTAGCGCCAGGATCAGGCAAACCGACCAAGTAGTTTGTAGCGTTCCCCAATCGCCCAGTCCCCCACCACCGGCACCCAACGACGCCCCTCAACAGCAGTTCCTGATGTCTCTCTCGACGTCCGCCACGCAACACGGACCGAGTCCAGTCTTCCTAGGCTCCGAACAGGCGCCACTCATGTCAATTACGAATCAGGAACGTCTGAGCCCCAAACCGCCACACTCCCCCAAGTCGCCGAAATGCTCCCCGAAACGCAGCAAATCCCAATCGTCTTCGACAATAGTCGGCGCCAAATCGGATTCTGGGTTGTCGTCGATGAGCGGTTGGTCCAGTTTGGAGAAATCGCCCGGTTCACCGGGGAAAACGGCGCAAAGATGACGTCGGGGTATTATGCCGACTTTCGTCACCAGCAACCCACTAACTCTCCTCTGATCCCGTTGGATTTGCAACACACCACGAGGAATTTCACCGAATCTGATACAGATTCCTTCATTCCCAATCAACAAGGATCGTCTTGTAACACGATCTTGCCCGGGGGTCATCACCTCTCCGCCTTCACCACCGTCAAATCGCCTTGCAGCTTCGAAAACCCGACGGTTATGGGAATTTCGTGCCAGCTCCCGCGCCGGCGTCAGACATCAACGTCAGCCCCAGACGCAAATCGAAACATCAGCCGATAACTACTAAATCCTGCAGTTTCAGTCACGAATACATCTACAGCCAACCCGCTATATATTCAGTGGCGGGTAGTAACAAACAGGAGAGCTACACTTCTGTTTATACGAGCAATAGCGCCGATTATCTGAACCAGACTAGGTATCCGGATCTGATAGAACCTTACGAGAACAACGAACTCCTCAGCGCCCACTTGAGGAGGCAGCATAGCTACAGCAGTACAACGAGTCAGAATCCGGATAATATTAAACGTTTGAACCGATCTTATTCGACCAGCAGCGGGGATGGGGTGGCGAATCATGAAGGTTACAAGACGGCTATGCAACGAACTATGTTCCCTAGCGGGAATATCACAGACGCCCTGACGTACTATCCGACATCGACGAGATACGACACGAACATCTATAATTTACCCTCGTCGGATTACGCAGAACCCACTTGGATATCGGCAGGGGATGGTCAGTACCCTCCCCTGGACAACGCCAGCACTTCGAGTTCGCTGCGATCCATAGACACCGAGAGCTGCTATTCGCAAAGTCCTTACGCCGATAGGAGGAACAGACAGCCACCTGTTTACCACCACCAGATGCAAAATCAAATGCAACCCGACTACTCGAAGACGACGTGGAATCAGCGCCCCGAGATACCTCATCTAGAACTAGATTTACGCAATAGGAACGTACCTGATTACATGCAACAGCAGTCGCATATGCAACAGCAACAGCAGAGTGGGGAGTTTTACGATTCTACCGGAGTGATCGTGTCACAATCCGGGTATATCTCCATCTCTACGGATATCAATCAAGATAACCAACAGAAAAATAAGAAAATAAAGCGGGGTAACACGTTGAAATCGGCAATGAGTTCGATGAGTCATTGGTTCCCCGACTTGCACTTAACAAAAAGGCACCGTTCTTATTCCTTGCCGGAGAATCAGGGATTGGACGATAAGAACAAGAATATTTCGGCAAGTAAGCAATCGAATACGTCGCGGAAAAAGAAGAAGAACGCCATCATGTCGACCATGTCCGGGATCCTACACAAAGCGAAGAGGAAAACCCCAAGTCAAACGCCTACGCAGTCCTTATCCGATCCGGAACAGTCTGAGAATGAATGGAGCTTACGTCCCGAAAGGAGCGTAATGTCTGAAGATGATAGAAGCGAAGACAGCTGCAGTATATTCTCGGAGAGCCAATACGAAAGGGAAAATCTCTTCGAGAAAGTCATATCTAGTAAATCCAAACCACCCAGAGGAGCTGAGGAACAATTCCCAGAGATGATTTCAACGATAGAGGAATCCCCTCCGCAATTCACGACCGTCAAAATACCTCAAACGAAGCAGCAGTTAAACGGGCATCAGACGGATTCCATGAAATCTGACATAGCGGACGGCGAAATCTCAGATAATAACCAAAATGACGAAGAGATCTCAGGCAAGAGCACTGGTAGCGGATCCAGCAGTATCTTCGCGACGATCGGTGACGTCAAAAGAAGCTCAGCCCAATCGGAAAAAAGCGAAGATTCGGGTAGTAGCGATAGCAGATTCCCTCCAGTCACCTTGGGTGGGGCTTCCATGGAGTTCGCGGTATCTCGCGCCCTGAAAAAATATCGCGAACGCCAGACTACGGTATCAGAAGACCAGAATGGGGACGAATTCAACGGTGTACGAAGTGAAGAGGATCAAATAATCGAAAACGGTGTTGAGAAGCGGAAGGACAACGAGCACAAGGTGATACGCGAGCAAAAATCGAACGACAGCCAGGGAAGTGACACAAAATCGATCAGCAACGAAGATAACCTACCAGAAAGCAGTCCGTCGTCGATGAGCCTACGAGGAAATCTCGGCAGGCTATTGTCGAGGCACCCACAGAGTCTGGAGATTCCAACGTTTCAAGACGAAGACAACAGAAGCACTCATTCTTGGCGCAGCGGTTCCAGAGTATCTTCCCGCAGGCAGAGCACAGAAGACAGCATCGATAGCGAAGATGAGTGGTTCATACACGAACTGAAGAAGCTGGAGAAGTTGAGAGGCAATCCCAATTGGAGATAGAATTCGGCGAACCGCCAGAAGAACTAGCCGAATTTGAAGACTCTTACGAACCGGATGAAGAGGTCAAAGAGAGGATGTCGTTCGTCCTGCGCGAATTGAGGATGAAAGCGAAAGTTATGGAAGGTATTCTGGACGAGCAAGACAATAACAGACACGTCTTAGCTTCAGCCAAGCACCGGGAAAATCAAAGAAGATTGGACGATAGGCAGGATTCGTGCGATTACATCGACGAACGACCGGAATTCGAATGGGATGAAGAAGAGGATAAAATATCAGTCGCTGGGACCAATCCTCAGGTGAAACTCCGGGCCCTGACAGTCCACACCAAAGCCAAGACGAATTCGAGGAAGGAGAGTTGGCAGAGGAATTTGCCAGGTGCAACAGGGTATCAGAAAGTGATGAAATAGACGAAGGAAGGTACGAAGAAGTCATTGAAGTGCAAGCGGAATCCAGCACCACCGTTCCCAGAATCAAGATAGAGAACTTTGGTAAAGACGAAGGTAAAGATAGTGGACCTTTGGGGAGCAAATGGAAGCTGTTGAAGGCGCTCAAGGACAGGAAAGCGGAAGAGAAAAGCAAGGAGCAAGAGAAAGTGACTGAAACTACGACGGAGAAAGATAAAGTAAGTATGTTGGGTATGGTGAAGAACTTTTACGAGATACACGTAAAGACCTAATGCCGCAAGCTTTTACGCAGTTTTTGCGCCTATATAGATGTCCAAGGAGACATGTACAATGCTTACAATGAAGTAGTAAAGCAGCCTAAGCAGTGGAACTCACAGAAAAGGAACGTAGATTTAGAATATAACCGCAACTTAATCACGAAATAAAAGATCTCACCGCAATGATGGTATCACTTGGCAATAGCAACCTAAATAAAATAAAATAAAACTAAAAAACAAAGTCAATACTGAAAATGTTACTACTAATAAGGGAATATATTTTTTATTAAAAAAAAAGCTCGATAATCCATCCTTCTCTCAAACAGTTTTTTGTCACATATCATCAATGTACGTAATGCACTTAATCACGTAGCCGCCTGAGACATCACGGAAATGAGTAATATTTCCGCCATAGCAAAATCCAAACGAGGCATGGTATAATAGAAGAACGTTTCAGAAGGAAACTTCTTGCTTCACATTGCAATGGCGCTATTATATGTCTTGATATCTCAAATATGCATCATTATGTATGTAAATGTATGGTATTCATAGTCGTAACTCAAAACAAACAAAAAATATTCACAATATATCTGCACATGGTACTACGAGATAATAAGAAGACATTCTAATAAACATGACAAAATAAAACAAGCGAAACAAAGTCAATGTTTTTAGCCTACCTACTATATACACCCAGAAAGTATACGCTTATGTTTTAGGACTGCTTGAAGTACTGTCGTTATTGAGGATATAATAAAGATTATTCTATCATACAGTGAGCGGTGATTCATGATATATTTTGTATGATGTCATTATTGTAATATTATTTCAAGTCTTGCCACTTTTAACCTTAAAATTATGTGTACACTATGAACGGACGCACATCGTAGAGGATTATAATTATAACAATGGGTTGGGTTTAAATTTAAACATGACTGTGTTAGTAAAAGAGAGACGTATATAGAAAGTTTATGAACACTGTGTTGCCGAAATAGATTCCTACCAAGTTGACATTTGTAGGTGTTAAAATAGTTAGTAGAAATGTCATTTAAAAGCATTGGAATGAAAGGTGGTTAGCTCCATATGGATAAAATGCAAGCCATCCTTAAATTGTTTCAACCATAAATCTATTATCAATATCATATGTCAAATAAACACAATTCAAGTTTTTTTGTATTGAAACAATAAATGAGCATATTTTTAATTAAATTTGCCTATATTATTGAAAATTGAAATGACGAAACAAAAAAAAAAAAACTTGTAATATCTCTTTCCTTTATTAATTTGCTAGGTTTAACAACGACACCAAAACGGTCGCTCATCAGTTTGAATGAAGCTTGAATGGTCTGCAGAACCGGTTGAGTATTGTAAATCGGTTACAGGGAAAAACTGAGGTTATAACCCAAAAATACTACTTTGAACGTATACAGTGATAGTGAGACCGATCATCACTTATGTATCAGTAGCTTGGGCAAGGAACTAACCTAGCCACAACGAAAATTAAGCCTGTTTCAGATGAGACGACTAATTGATTCCACTAGTGGAATGGACGGTTGTCAAGGAGCATACTGATGTAGTAAATGATTGGGAACCGCCTGAACCCTTTCACACAGAGTCAACTTGTCCGCTTCGACGACTTGAGTATGTCTAAAGTAACAATCAACTAGTTGAGAGTAAACTAGGCAAATCTGAAAGAAGCCATAACTTCTCGAAGGTGTAAAGATTAGCATGTGTATGGGGCTATGAGAACTTACCCAACAGCAGATATCGAGGAAGTATTGAATCTTACCCCTCTTCACATTGTGGTGTAGGGCGTGGCAAAAATAACCACACTCAGAATGATCAAGGAAGGAATCATTAAGCATAAGCCTCAATCTGCTGACCGTGATCAAACCTGGGATGACGTGTCAAAAAAAAAATCAGCTTTGTAAAAGAATTTACCACAAAGCTTAGCAACGAGAGCAAGTGGTATCAAAATACCATCTCGAAATTGAATGGAAATGACGCACTGATGGCACTAAAACTGCAGAGATAGCTGAAATAGGAATATATGGGCCTAGAACCAAGTGCTTCGAAAGCTATCTTCCAGGCGCAAATACACGCTATTCAAAGATGTGTCCGGTTCAATTTTAATAGGAATTACCGAAACCAGGAGATTATCATAGTATCTGATAGTCCAGCACCCATCAAGGCGCTGAGTTCACATGAAATCAGTCACAAGATGGTCTGGGAAGCATAGGGAAAGTAAACGAGCTAGGAAAAAGGAATAAAATAACCATCCGGTAGATTTCGGGTCACACGGAGGTGGAAGGAAACGAGAGAATGGATAATCTTGCAAAAAAGAGACTGTAATACCTCTTGTAGGGCCTGAACCCTTGTAAACTGAAAGAGCATCTGAGTAAGCTTAGATTAGGAAAGTAATCTGAATGTAGATTTTGTAGGAAACAGGCCGAAACACCCATCCATCTCCTCTCGAATTGTGTAACATTGTGCAACTCAAGGGCGTTGCACCTGGAAGCAAGTGAAATCGAAGAGGGAGACATACCTATCTTGAGCTTTCTCATATACTCAGCTTTCTTACGATTTAGATCATGGTTATGAAAGAAACAAACCTAAGTCCAAAACAAGCCTGATCTACAGCAATGTTATCAATCGATAAAACAGGAATTCAATGAATTATAACCTATTATTTATTTCTCTATAGCAAGGCCGTAAATCACTAGTAAAGGACTAAGAATTTCAAGGGTATATTTCAATCCCTAGAGTTTTCCTCAAAGGCGGCCAGTCCTACTGTCAAGCTTCATTCAAATTAGTGCTTGTCAGTTTGGATACTTTGTATGAATCGTTTAGATTTATTTAATTCCACCACTCAATAAAAAATCGATTGGAAGAACTTTAAAGGACACTATTTGTGCTTCTGCATACGTCATTTCTTTATTAAAATTGTCAAATCTTCTCAATATTTTTTTTTATGTGGGATAGGGTGAATCACTAGCCCATCCTAGCCTAATTGGGATTAGTTCTGATGCAATATTTGCAAGTTTAGATTATGAATTATATTCCCAAAAGGAAGTTATCTTTTTTTTGACAGGAAGATCTTATTTTTATTTTTAAAAAGGGTTGTGAGTTTTCCATCTTAACGAATTTCCATGATATAGAACTGCATTTGTAGAACATACTTATTCCAGAAATAAAAGTATGAGAAGACACTTACTAGACATTTCAAAAATCAACTTTTTTGCTGAGCTATTAAAAAAAATATAAGGAACCTTTGAGGTGAGAAAAGGCAATTCAGTTCATATTATTTTGAAATTAGTTACAAAAAAAAGGGAATTCCATCGATTAACTACATAACCTCAAGATTAAATTTCAAAAAATATTATCCTAATTCAATGGTTACTGCGAGACTTAGCAAAACTGCGTATGCTACAATTTTATTAAAAATAAAAAAATTTAAAAAACTCTGATAATGTCATCATACCAAAATAAAATCAATAATTATGGTTTACGAAAATGTATGGATTTTATCTTAAAATTTTAGCAGGCAATCATCCGCTCACTGTATATTACTACCGCAGAATTAATAATATACATCCTTACATAAGTATAATATAAATCTTACATTATTCTAATATTTGTGGATCAAAGTGAACCAATATTACTCCCAGTTGTATACCCCAGCTGTATTGTACAATCTCTTATTAATGATAAGTATTAATACGTATTATAAATATTACAACTATATTATTCTTATTATCATATGAAAATCAACTCAAAATGAAGACATTGTTTAATAGAAGATTGTTACTTTAATAATTGTTATTAAATTGTATTTACTGTATTCGATGTGCTCATAATAAAGTTTGTTATTGTTTAAATGTTATCGCCTCACCTCGGAGGCGATTTTTGTTCTGTTATCTGTTTTATGTTGACGATTTTTTTGTTTTTTTAGAACGGCTCTGGCATGGGAGGAGATTCTGGTGGACGTACTAATGGGTGAGTTATAAATATATTTAATTCTGTTAGTTTGAAAACGCAAAAGAAAAATATTATAATCTGTTCATTAAATCTAACAACTACTTAGAAATACAAGGTTATAATTCGTATTTGGTATAATTTACGGACTATAGATTTTATGTATTCGAATTTCAGCAGACAATAATATAGATTTCTAACGTTAATCTAGAAATTTGCAAGTTCTATTTTCAAAGATCAGATTAGAAAATATAAAATTCTAATTTAATTGGTAGAGATTGATACGAGGTTCATGACAAAAGTTTTGGTTGTGTAAACACGGGATGAACTACAAAAAATTTGCACCTTGAGAGAAATGAAAGAAGAAAATTCTGGGCCAATGGATGTTGTAAGAAGAGGTTTTGCGAAATAATGCATGTTAAACTTGGATTTTTTTCTTTTTTCGTGTTAATAGACACACTTGATTGAAATTTTCGCTAAAACAGTTTTATTAAATTTTAATAAAAAGATTGCTAGTAATATTTTACTATTCTGGAACTGGAAAAAATAATCAAAATATGTCCTGGAATTTTGGAAAAATTTCTGAAATTTTGTATGGAAACAGCCTTATTGGGCTACTATGCCGTCCAAAAAAGGTTTTATTTTAATGTAAAATATATATCCTACAAGGGCGCTTCCATTTCAAATGGGTGACATTAAAAATAAAAAAAATTTCTCTCTTTGACTAAGTTAAGTTTCTAACTCCTATTCGTGGTCTATTCATGAATTACTTCGCTATAAGCAAATGATATTAATCTTGTACGTTATGAATCATTGAAAAAAAAATATACGAGCGAATTTTAGAGAAAAGGTTAACAATAACAATAAAGTTCAATATGGATAGGAACTATCGGAAGCAGGAGATTATCATCATGTCTGATAGTCAAGCAGTCATCAAGGCGCGAAGCTCATATGAAATTGGAACTGATTTCTGGGATGGTTTGGGAATACCTAGGGAAATTAAATGAGCTAAACAAAAGAAATAAAGTAACCCTCCTGTGGGTTCCGGGTCACACAGGAGTGGAAGGAAACGAAATAACGGATAACCTGGCAAAAAAAAGGGACTGGAATCCTTTTGTAGGGCTGAACCCTTTGCGGGTTAAGTAGCAAGTACAATACTGAAGAAACTAAAAATAGAATGGAGCAGAGAAAATCCAGTTACTGGGAAAATCTCCAGGGAATGAGGCAAAGTAAAATTCTTCTGGAACTTATAACCAGAAGAGGTTTACAGAATGCATCAACCTGAGTAAGAACAATGTTCGCATATTAACAGGAATACTTTCAGGCCGTTGTAGACTGAACGGACACCTGAGTAAGCTTGGATTGGAAAAAGATTCTGAATGTAGATTTTGTGGGAACAGGATGAAACACCCATCCACCTCCTCTCAAACTGCGTAGCACTGTGCAACTCGAGGCATTGCACCTGGGAGCATGTGAAATCGAAGAGGGAGAACTTATCTAGACGGGGCCTTTGACATCTACACTTTTCTGAAAGGAATAGGATTGGAAGGCCAGCTATAAAGCAGCAGAATAGGGGACACAATAGATCTTTAGGTCGCAGTGTGACATCACCCTTCTATTTACATACATATATACATACATACATAACAATAACAATCGAACAACAACTAGAAGGATCACAAGAGTGTTTTTTAAAAAAGAAAGAGGAGTTCAAGGTCATATATTTACAATGAAACAACTCATAAAAAAACAGCACTTATTATATTGCATGTACCGCTTCTATAGATGGGCCAAAGGCATTTGATAGCATCCCAAAAGCAAGAAGTATGGAATAGCCTTAGAACAATTGGAGTGAGCCAAAAAGTGAAAAAGCCATAGAATCCAGATGTAAAGAACAGCAGACATGAAATCAAAGGAATTTCTAACCAAGTAGGAATTAAGACGGGAAGGGATTCTAGGTTAGGTGCTTTTAAATATAAAAAGAATCAATCTCGAAACTAAAAAAACTACAAATAGGACACAGAAACATGCAGACAGAGAAATTAGCAAAGTGTGCCTTCACTGATGATGTGATAATGTATGAAAAGATAAAAAAAAGACTTAGAAATAAGAACTGGAAATTATTGAGAAACGACAATTAAGATGGTTTGGACATGTCGTACGCCTAGAGCATGAGACTCATGACGTGAAATCCTTGACGATGGATTACTAGAATAGCAATTGGTGTTTGGGCTATTTCCTACGTCTGTTGGACTTTTTAGATCCGAAGATTCGGCACTGTTTCTACTCTGATGATGGTAGTGTTGAGCCCCAATTGAGCTATTGGGACTATGCCAATTCAAACCTGTGAATGTCGATATATATAATCGAACATGTACTTGCTAACCGCATCAACGGAAATAAATGTACTAACACAAATATACTAATAATGCAAGTGTAGCCCATAATAGTCCCAATAGCTCAATTGGTTAGAGCGGCCGTCCGGAGAATGGTGGGTGCATGGTTCAAATCCTGCTTGGGATTAATTTTTCTTTGAAAAATTTCTCCCAGAAATTTGTTACAGTAAATCAGTTTACCTATTTATATTTATTATATTTATTTCACTGTAACAGTAGTAGTTTTTCCACTCCAAGTATGTCCAATATGTCAAAATAATCTGACAGAAGCAAGATCAAAATTATAAGTACCTAATCAATTTCGTTTAAAATCTAATTTTTTTTATGAAAACTATGGTCGAGAATGGTCGATGACATAATCGACTAGAAAGTGATTAACACGTGGAAGGGCGAAGAACATCCAAAGGGCGAGGCTATAGGAAGAACACCAATCGGTGATATAGTCTTTTTGACAATGTACTTGAATTGTAGTTGTCAATAAATTCTATTATTATTATTATTATTATTATTATATATATCGACATTCACAGGTTTGAATTGGCATAGTCCCAATAGCTCAATTGGTTAGAGCGGCCGTCCGGAGAACGGTGGGTGCATGATTCAAATCCTGCTCTCCCAGAAATTTGTTACAGTAAATCAGTTTACCTATTTATATTTATTATATTTATTTCACTGTAACAGTAGTAGTTTTTCCACTCCAAGTATGTCCAATATGTCAAAATAATCTGACAGAAGCAAGATCAAAATTATATGTACCTAATCAATTTCGTTTAAAATCTAATTTTTTTTATGAAAACTATGGTCGAGAATGGTCGATGACATAATCGACTAGAAAGTGATTAACACGTGGAAGGGCGAAGAACATCCAAAGGGCGAGGCTATAGGAAGAACACCAATCGGTGATATAGTCTTTTTGACAATGTACTTGAATTGTAGTTGTCAATAAATTCTATTATTATTATTATTATTATTATTATATATATCGACATTCACAGGTTTGAATTGGCATAGTCCCAATAGCTCAATTGTGTTGAGCGGCGGTCCGAGAAGTGGGTGCATGGTTCAAATCCTGCTTGGGATTAAAAATTTCTCCCAGAAATTTGTTACAGTAAATCAGTTTACCTATTTATATTTATCATATCATATACTATAGACTAAGAGAGAAGATAACAAAATCAAGAGGAAGATTACGGAAAACCTGGAGCAGTATGATAGCCAACAGAAACGTTGTTTCTAGTCCAATTGAGTGGAAGACTAAAATGGCGAAAACAAAGAAGTTTGGGCAACATTTATGCGTAAGACGCGACATGCTGGTATTGCATTAGTATATGTTAACACCTTAAAAGGCGAATTGGATTATTGATTGTAATTATATGAACTCTTAGAGTGTCAAATTAACTTAACCCAACAGATACAAGATTCGTACGCATAAAACTTGCTTGTCATTTGCTTGTAGCGTGAATAGGCATTATATAAGTTTCCTAACTACGTGTAGTTTAGCTTTAGAAGAACTATCTTCAGTAAAGTAACTATAGATTTTTGATCTATCGTCTCTGAGGTGAAAAATATAAATCTCGAGACTTTCTTACGTTTCTTAAAAAAAATATTTTTCCGTATACTATACTATCATTACTTTTGAGATGAACCTCGTATATGACGTAATTGCACCTACCCTTAGAGCGTCAAATTTCTTCGCTCCCCATGTCCATTACGTCTAATCAGAAAAATAATACAAAACGGACGGAAAACGTGATACTAACGACACAAGTTCTATTTACTCCTTGTTCTTTTGTTTCGCTCACCCTCGCCCCTTCAACTCCGCAGCCATCCGGGAGACAATCCGTTCTACAGCAACATCGACAGCATGCCGGACATCCGCCCTCGCCGGAAGTCCATACCGCTCGTCTCGGACCTGGTAAGTTCCGGCAGCAACAAGGACGCACTAATCACACAACTATTACCGACACCTGTCTCTCTCTCTCTCTCTATATATATATCTATACTCTTACATTATATATATGTTTCTATCTCTTTACCTATTACTGACCGATTTCCCTCGAGTTACGGCCCCATCTTAGATATCCGGATAGAGAACTTGCGCCTGCTAGCTCGTCTGACTGACAGAACACGTATATATATATATATCAACGGACGCGAACGGACTATACTTCAGCGCGTGGATATAATTTCAGGAAGTCCGTCATTTCGTGCTCGTTAAAAGTTCCCTTGGAAATATATGATTGCGTCACGTCCTGAGATCTGGGGAATTTGGGGTAGTTTCATGTTGTCACATAATCACGGGCTGGGAGCAATATTTGCTTTTAGAGGCTTTGGAGCTTCTTAGTTTCCAAAAGAAAAGCAAGGCCCTAATCGAAAAGTTATATACCGTTAGGCGTGAAGAAAGAATTCTTTTGAAAAAAACTGTTCAAAGAGTAGGAGGAAGAGTTAAGGAATACTTAAAATACAAACAAGAGATGAACTCCTCCTAAATGATGAATGAGCAGCTAGTGAAAAAAAAAACAATTAAAAATTTAAAGTGAGATGGTATAACATACAACCAGTAGGAATAAATATGTGCATTTTTAGGGACAACATGGTTTTTAATCACTAGTCTCAAGAGAAATCCCATGTATGGAAGCTTCGAAATATAAATAAAATAAAAACTCATTTTCAAAAGAACAAGTAGAAAAGATATAGAACCACTGGAACAAACAAGTATAAGGTAATACATTTCTTTTGAAATGATAGCTGTTCACTTGCTTAGAGTTAAGTTCATTCGCCTAAATGAGACAGATTGGACCTTATTTCTCATCTTTCCTCTTTTATAGTGTATGATGTGATTTTGCTAGAACACAATTTCCACAAAAATGCTTCAATCCTTCCTGTTGGTTATTTTCTTCAATCATAAACTGTTATCTTCCACTTGCTCCTGCCACCTATTGCCTATGTTTGCTTTGGCCTGGTATATCCTGAACCCCGTTCTGTAATTTTCTTCACTATTGTCTTCTTAAACACATTCGATCACTCCGCGATACATGAAATTTTATTAATTCGGGGTAATTGTTGCGCAAACATGTTGGTTTCCACCATCAACTAGCCAAGACCGAATGAATCCAGTAAAATTAAGAAAAGACCTATTATCTAAACCTACATCGTTATCTCCCTCTAAAAAGGAAAGATATTTACAAATGCTTTTTCTACGCCCACTTGATCCTGAAAACCCTTTTCTCACATTGAACAGACAAAGCATGTGATCGGAAATGGGTTTAAGGAGCACATAGCTAGTTATCGCTATGGGAGACTTGAATTATCCAGGGTTGCGCAGCATATAAACGATACCGGACATGAAATCGATATATAAAACCTTAAATTAGTGAAAAGTGTACAATCACATAAAGAGTTAGACGCATATGAAGCCATATATATGGAAAAAAAAACATGCTCATCGAATCGGGAAATCTCGCCTGTCCACCTTTCAATTTTGATGGATTTATGGGGGGTAGAATCGTAATTCTTGGTAATTCGAAGGATCAAATGGGTGTAGAAAAAGCACTTGTTTCTTGGTGAATTCATTCGGTTCTGAATTAATACAACATTGCATCGAATGTATAGAAGGCTACATGAATTTCAGTGATTACTACGTTACAATCCTTATGATATCTTTATATGGTGTCCTTTTACCTCTTTTGTGCATGTTTCCATAAATGGTATCACTATTAATATATTTTCTTTTTCCAATATCTCATTTATTTCATAATTTATTGGTGATTCCATTCTCAATTTTTCTTTCAAAATCTCGAGTGTTTCTTCCCCATGTCATACTTTCGGTGGGATATGTTACTTTCGCTCTATTACTAAAACCAGTGAACCTAAGAAGTGTAATAAACAAACAAGCCCCCAGAAAAAAAAAAACCGTAAACAGAATAGAATCACCTGGCAAACTATTCAACACAATAAACAGAAGTACAGTCAACCATAAAGAGATAAGCAAAAAGACTGGCGAAAGAAGCTGTAGAGAATAACCCAATTTATTTTATCGATCTAATCCCCCGATTTCAGGGTAAAGCGCCTCCAAAGATTTAGAGGATTCTCGTAGATCGATATCGAGTATTGTATAACAAATTTCGATAGTTAAACATTAAACATTAAACATTCCAATAAAGCTTAACATATTGTTCATTGATCTATGTAAATAATGATCAATCTCAATAAGCTGCACGTAACCATGATACTTAAAATAAATAATTTAATATAAGCTGCTTTATTTTAGCAAATATTACATGGTTAATATACACCTTCTGATATGATATATCTACTATTTACTTCTAAAATAACTTCACTAAAACACTAAACAAAAAAAATATAGAATATTGAGGATAAATTTTTGAACGTGGTTAAGCCGAGCGTTTGACAAGAAGTAACACCCACGGCCATACTCTATTTGTAAATTCACAATTAAAGAATGTACATGTTAAACTATGATAGCAGATTATGCTGGGTAAAGTCTAAAGAAAATAAAACGCAAGTTTCAAATCCAAATTGAGTTATAATATTGTTCTCTTGGAAACACTTGCATTATATACAGATGCAAAGTTTCAATTGAACTTGAAGAATGCTTGATAGCAATTTGACAATATTTTAACAAAAATTCCAGCCAAGTCGAAAAGATTTAACAATCTAATAACATCTGTTGCTTCTACTACATTTCGAAGATTTTAAATGAGTTAACCAATGCGAGTATCTAAGATAAGAAAGTAGCGAAACCAAAACAAGAAGAATATGAAATAGATAAAAATATATGAAAGAAGATAAACTAGTAAAGACATTATCAAGAACAATAAGGACAGAAACATATCAAGAACAATCAAGATTAAAGCTTACGGAACGTTCATAAGTCCAGTTGTACTTTATGCCAGCGAAACCTAGGGTTGTGATAAAAAAGTTGCACCAAAACTAGAGATTTAGGCAAGAAACTTCTAAAAAAATATCGAGTAGGTGTAAAGGCAACAGAAAGTGAATGAAACCGATGCACAAATAGAGAGGTAATGACCACATACAAAAAAAAGGAAAAATAGTGCTTAAAATGTATTATTGAAAGGCCAGGATAAAGAATTGTTAAAAAAAAGGTTTTATACGAAGGACACTTAGGAAAAGATGAAAAAGTGGTTTTAGGAAAGGAAAGCGGATATAACTGGAACATTATGAGAAAAATAAAAAAAAAGTTTTAAGAAATATAAAGAAATAAAGGAAAGGAAGTGAATGAGACGTTTCCAGTCTTTAACTTATATAAGCTAAAAGCTGAAAAGCCTGCAGCCGCATAAAAATATCAATCAACTTTCAAACCATGTTGATAACATTCTCCTGTACGCACAAATTACATGGATATTGACGCAATCATATATTTAAATTTCTCATTAAAAAAAAGGTACAAAATCGAGCAAACTATTTCAAAATTTTCAATTTTTCGTCAAATTAAAACCTCACAATTGTGTCTAGCCCCAAACACTCAATTGACCCAATTAGAATGATTACATTAAATACGTTGCAACAAAAAAAAATCACAGTATTACTTGCTCACTCCATAGTAATTTTAAGCTAGAGACAGCCATTTTGAAACATGTAGAGTTGATTGATACAATTCACATTAAACACTATCAAGTTGTTAAGTATAAGCCAGTCGTAGCTTCTGTATAAGTTCATTTATTATATTCTATATTGAAATCAGATTGAAAATCTGCACAACCATCACATTCATTCATTTTTTTTCTTTTATTGTTTATTATTTACTGAAGATAATGTTTTTCATACATTTTATACAATAAACGACTTGTCAGTCATCGAGATAATAGCTCAAGTTTAACTCGTCTTGACAAAAATAAAATTAGTGAATGTTCTATAAAACTGCATATGTAATAATCGGATGTATATAAACAAATTTGAGTTGGCACGCCGTAAATTAGTAACTATATTCACGTAAAGAAACATCAAAGATCAATCAATTGTAAATGCAATGAACCGGTAGAAGATGCCACCAGGCGGATCTCATGGTCTATTGTAGGAATCACCAAACTACCGCGAGCAATGAAGCGGGAATGACACTAGGAATGAACTCTTGCGGGACTGATAGTCCATAAACTATTCGATCTAGATCAATGACTGCATTACCAGCTTTATGCTACGGTCGCTTGCAGGTGAGAGTTTAGCATGTGGCTCCTAAGGGGCACGCAGGCTGAATTCTTTTCACTTAGTGAATGGTTGTACATACAGGGTGTATCAAATAAAAAAGTAAATTTTGCTTGAGTGTTAACTACACGACATATAAAGCACAAACACACCGAAACCGGACTTCATCATTAAAGAATAAAAAAAAGTAAATTTTAGAGCCAAAAATTCCTTTCCGGGCCTGATGCAAGGAAACGTCATGTTAAGTACCCGCTAAACGTGGTATTGTGTATAAATACATTGCACTCATTTAGTATTATTCTTAATGGGGTATGCCGTAAGTTCATTTAACGTCATTCTGAATAAATAAAGGCCCTTGTAAAAATAGCAAAACTGAGGCATTTTTAAATTTCTTCTTTTTATTCCTTTTTTGTTAAGAGCATTCTAGGTAAGTCTACAAAGTATTATTTTTAATATCCTGATAAGACGTTCGAGTTTCACCGGATATGCGACTTCAGTAGTTACAAAAAACGTAAATATTTTTCTTTTGCTTTGTCGAATCGAGAGTTAGTTGTTACTAAACGGTACCACATGAATCTGAGTTATTTCTTTTGGATTTATTTAATCATATAACGCAAAATGAATTGAATCGAATTTTGCAAACACGCCTTTTTACTATGATATCGCGCGAAAATGAATCTATACATTCCCGCACTTTTGCCAATGCATCAAGCTTCGATTTTCTTTATATGAAATCATGATGGTCCTGAAAAGGATCGTTTTTTCGAGACGGGAAGAATTTAAATAAAATCTTCGAAGTGGCTTGCACTCCAAGCGGCGATCCACACAAAACTAACAGCTGTAATGGCTGAATGATAGTGGTATGTGGGGGTATACTCGGGACAGCATTTAGGTTGGGCACAGGTGCGGCTCTAGCCCATGGCATTTATAAAATATTTTTTTTTCTCGTTAATGCTTACAGATAGACCCCCTGTGCAGTAAGACTTTTTGATTTTATATTATTACAGCTGCTACATATTATTATATTTACCTCTATATCTGATACACCCTGTATAGCTTGAGATGTAGTAGCAATGAAAGTAGATTTGTACACTCAAAGGAGCCTAGTGGGCAAAAACTCCATTCCTTGTGTGTTATTCCTCTTTCATTGCTCTTGTGCTAGAATGGTGATTCCTACTATGAGCCATGAAAGCATGAGCCCCACCGGGTGGCATATTCTACCGGTTCATTATATTCACGTATGACCAAAACATTTACTACCAATCTCATTTTATTAACCCCTTAAGCGGTTATGTCGTATATATTCGTCTTACAACCATATAGTAAAATGTATCAAGCCACTTAAGGAGTTAAAGTTAAATCTAATCTAAAGTTTCACTGTCAATGTCCAACGTCATTTTTGACACTTTAGATATATTTTCATTAAATACAAATCGACATTATTTTATATTATATAACTTTAGGCGACAAAAAAAAGTCATTACTCTCAGCGTTCGCAATTATTTCATTCCAATTCACTCTTCATTACCACTAATCGACCGTTCCAGTTAAAGGAACTTCGCCGGAGGAATTTACGAAAGAATCTTTTCTTCGGTTACGACCAGGGATTGATGGCAGTTAGCGAGGACGGGTGAAAAGCAGGAGAGGTGACGTTGAATAGGGGCGGGTGAAACTGAAAATTAATAAAGCGGAAAGGTTGTCGCGCGACAAGGGCGACCGCTTTTATTCGGAAGATCTGGGAAAATTTGATAGACGTGAGAGAATAAAAAAGAAAGTGATTTTCCTTTTTCTGCCCGTATTTTTTTTTTGCGCCACGGGGTTTTGGTAATTATGAAAAATGAGATTCTACGAGGGTATTGATCATCGGGGTTTATATTTTAAATTGGTTTGTAATTGATATACCGTCGATTTTTGTTAGGTTATGTGCGAGTTTGTTGATAAGGTGGTGGTTACCAACTTATCAACTATAAATGTAAAGCACAAAGGCAGTAATATACTGAAAAATATTCTTGGAGATAATTTCTTAGTTTTTTTGTCCAAATAAATTCCGTTAGATGTTCTATTTTACATTTGCAAAATATCAACCTTTAAACAAAAATTATTTAATTTTTCAAAAAGATTTTTTCATCCTCTAGATATTTATAAATGTTATGCATTTTTTTGTTAAAATGTAACAGTTTTGCCCTTACTAAAAAAAAAATTAAAAGGCCTTATACTAAATCTGTCAATGGTCAGCCACCTAACTTATTTTTTAGGAATTATACCATATAATCCAATAAGACTGTCCTGATCTTACTCCACTTTCCACGAAGATTATCACTTAAATTTTCAAAAAGATTTTTTCATCCTCTAGACATTTCCTTGAATTTTTTTATTATAGATATTTATAAATTTTATGCATCTTTTGTTAAAATGTAACAGTTTTAACCTTACTAAAAAAAAATTTAAGGGCCCTTATACTAAATCTGTCAATAATCAGCCACCAAACTTATTTTTTCGGAATTATACCATAAAATCGAATAAGACTGTCCTGATCTTACTCTACTTTCCACGAAGATTGTATCAATATTTACATCCACTGTTTCGAATGAAGTTAGTTAATAAAACACAGTAACGTGCGATCATTGTGCGTTTTTTGTTTAACTGTGCGTATGCAACTTAATATACACTAATATCGACCCGGGCAACAAGTGTAGTGCACCAAAATTGCATCTAAGATATGAGTCATTCAACTAACTCCCGCGCAAAAATAACATAATAAACATTTTTCAAAACACCATATTTCTGATAACAAATACAACCAGGTTTAATTAAAGGTATAGAAGGTTTAAACAATATATGTTGTAAAAATACACATTTATGTCATACCTTAACCTATATCAGACATTCTTCACAATTTATACGAGGTATTGAATGGACAATAATAGATGGATGCTTTTCATAGCCATACGCTCTACAACAAAAATATAATATAATTTAAGAAATTGGGAACAGGTTTCTTTAAACCATACCTGCATTGCTTACATGCTGTGTTCAAAGTGAGAACTACCATTATTTAAGCAAGCATCTTCTTCATGTTTTCAGAAACATTTATTAATTGTTCATTTGTAATATTCACCATTTCATTTCTAATTGATTCTTGCAATTGATCCATATTATGTAAGCGGTTCCGATAAATTTTATTTTTTGGATGACCAAATAAAAAAAAAATCAAGCAATGTAAGATTTGGTGATCTAGTAGGTGGCCAACATTCAAAATCAATAATTCTGTTATTGTTAAAAAAAATCCTGCAAATACTCTCTTGTTTCTCTTGCTATATGAGCAGTAGCATTGTCATCTTAGTAATTGCCTAGCTATAATTCATCATCAAATAATTGTTCCACAAATTCATGTAATGGTATATACAAGTCTATATCTGGCTGCTGTTATTGTATCCTCAAAGAATATCGGTCTTATTATACGTCTCCTGGACATTGCAACTCATATCCCTAGTTTTACAGGATGCAATTCCGTTTCCCGAATAACATGAGTATTTTGTACGGACCAAATCCTAATATTTTCAGAATTTACATCACCTTTTAAATTAAACCAGGCTTCGTCAGAAAAAAAGTAAGATTTAAAACATCGTTATTCCTTAGATTTGCTTAGATTTTAAACTAATGGCAATATTCCATACGTTTTTCGAAATCTAGTGGCAGTAATTGCTGCACGATAGAAATTTTATATGGATGATAATGAAGCTTCCGTTTTACAGCTTTCTGAGCTGATCCATAACATAAACCCACAAAAAAAAAAACACATTACCTTTTATAACACCATTTAGTATGTGTATTTCTACCAGTTTGTTATTCAAGTTATCGTAATGGCTTCTCGGATCTCGAATCGAAACGAGCATGTACGTCTTTCACCACATTTTCGGTTAGAACTGATGGGCGACCAGGTGACTTCCCCTTCAAAACACGTTTCTCTGAAGCGATGGACAACCTGATTGATGTGTCGAAGGAGAGTTTCATTATCAATTTGCGCTTCGGCAAATGATTTATAAATTCTTCAGCACAAAGTACAGCTGAATATCTCCACTACCCATCACCTCCTCGCTCACCATTTCGAAAGAATGCCTCCAAAATAAATTTATCTTGGTCTAGTGTAAATGGCATTTTACCAAAAAAAAAAAAACACGTTACGCTCTCAATGCGAAATGAAGCTGTAGTCTTGAGAAAGACTGTATGCGAAAATTAACAAACAATAATACGGAATGACTAGATAAGCAAAATTCAAACACGAAACGCACGGCTACGTAGAACATAATATGTCAATTTTGACAGCAAAAGTTGAGGAAACGCTGTATTACCAATTTCATTACAATGATTGGATGAAAATATTGATTTACGCATCGCGGAAAGTAGTGTAGATCAGGACAATCATTCTCGAACTCAGTGTATAATAAAATAAAAGCTCTCCATAGTTACGAATACATTGCGTTGTAATACTAACATTGCGTCCCTATTTAAAGATATAGATAAGCCAACTCGGTATATCTGCAACCAAGCATTATTCGATCCAGTGAGTCTTTTACGGTGTTGCCAACTGTTTTGTTTCTATACATGAATGTATTTATAATAAGGCAGAAGACTGTAGAACGTTCACGTATGATATTTCCAAATAATGTACGGATTGGAAACCTTTACAACCCCCCTTTTCCAATATATGTAAGTGTTTGTCCAATATGTTCTTTCTCGTGTCTCGTTTTTTAGAATAACGTCCCTTAACTACTTGTTTCTTATTAAACCAAAAGAAAGGACCCTTAAATGTGTTTGTTACTAATTATCCACCACTTCGTTTCGAACCCACTTACATATACCCGATCTGTGACTACCCACTAACCACGATATCCATAAATGTTTAAATGTTTTTTTAACTATCCTTGTTATGTGTAACCGTAATCTTTTACTAATGTGTTGTGTTGTTTATTTTATGTTTGATGGTTTGGCCATACGTCGCTTCACTCAACAGGTGCTCAAGGTATTGGATCTATAATCTCTACTACTACTTTTCTAACCATCCAGAATTTTTTGAACGATCTTAAAGATGAATTTTTGAAACGTGACTAATATCTTTTTTTTTTATTATTTATTTTTAAATTAACCATTCGATCACTTCACGTTGATATTATGTAAATTTTAATGCACAGGCTGTCGTATATTATATTTAATCGCTGGATTTTAGCTAATTTTGCTCGATATATTAAAATAGCAGCTATTCATCTTATCATTTACTAACTAACCAAGAAAAAAATGCGTAATTAGATTTACAGACTCACACGTAATTAAAAGCTTATTAAAGATTAAAATGGGAGAGAAAGTAGTTTGTAAATTTACTTTTTTATCGAGAATTTTTTTAATACATCTGGCATGCTTTTTTTTAGTTATATTTAAAAGAATTAACAACCATATACCTTGAGGTTGGTTTAAAATATTGGCTACCAGTAGAATTTTTATGTTATATTTTTTCTTTTTGGAAGCAAACGTATCTTTGTCTCCCAAGGAGTGCATGATAACTGTATGAGGCATGTGATACCATAGTGCACTTGGTATGTTCGCTTTGTCTTATTCGTATCTTATTTTTTGTTATATCATAAGAGAGGTAAGTATAATTAATTAACGCTGGTTAACACAAATTTTGGTGCGTGGATTTTGCAATGTAATATATAAAAATTGCTGAATTTCAAAATGACAATGATTTTTTTCGTATCAGCTCAATTTTCTAAATTGACACAATCAATAGCCCGATTTTCGTGAACCAATTTTAAATAGGGTCATCATTCTATTTTTTTACTTACTGAACTTTTTTCTAAATTTGTTTGGATGAACTTTGGTAGGAAGGCAGTGGTTACTGTTAAGGGCATCAAAGGCATTCAAATTCAAGATGATATATAGTTCCGATTACATTGACTCCACATGCGGTGTTCCACAAGGTTCAATTTTAGGTCCCACCCTATATTTAATTTAGGTCAATGATGTACAGTCGACATTTGATTATTGCAAAATGGCACAGCTTGCTGATGGTACAAGTTGTATTGTAATAACTGTTACTGTTGAATCGACCTTCAATCTAACATCGATGTTGGTCCGAGATATGATGGAATGGTGTGATGCTAACAATTTGGCACTTAACTACAATAAAACGGGCCTGATGCGATTTTCGCTGACAACAGTGGAGGATGGTAGCAGCCTGTATGTGTCGTGCAATAATGAATCCTATACCGCAAAGCGATAATATTAATCTTGGGTTTTACAGTGGATGTTAGATTGAAATTTGACCTGCACTGTACCATACTGTTGAGTAAACTGGCTACTGCTCTCCATGGACTGCTGTAAACGTTGGCTCGCTTAGAATAGTCTATTTTGCGTATGTGGAGTCACCATTACGGTATGGGATTATATTCTGGGGCGCCACACCTAGTTTTAAGAAAATATTATATATGAGATTATGATAAAAAATATTGGGAGGATTCAATCTTCTTCGGCGTAGATACAAATAAATGTATAAAGAAATTGCACGTATCATGATAGAGGAACCGTTGATTGTCCCGATAAAAACCCCTTGAAGGGAGACGTAAAACGTCGAAAACGTGTTGAAAACGTGAAATCCTGCTTACAGCAAACGTGCCGAACCAAGTTCAAAACTATAACTTCTCCAAAGCCCAACAGATGCACATAAAAACGTAGACCTTCGCAATGATTGACACCCGATGGAATTCCAGTTCATTCGAGAAAATGCTAGCAGAATCCCTACGATTAAAAAAAAGAGAGTACTACCCCATTGGACGGGCATTGACCCACCAAAACAAGTGCTGTAATACGGGAATTGACCAACAGATGATGCGACTGGTACCGCTAGTATCTAGTTGAGGTAGCATCCTAATTGAAAAATAAAACATAACAACTTATAGGCCCAAAACATGTTCTAGATGTGTCCAAAAACGTGAGAGTAAGTAAGGGCTTTGGTTTAAAAGAAACACAAAGAACAGTGGAACAATAGCAGTTTACGAAAATTGGATTATAAGGTATCTACCGACGTTTTATCCTGTTCTAGCACATTATAAAAGCTATGATTTCCTTCACTTTTGGTATATCGGTATATATCCGATCCAATTTTCGTAAACTCCTAATATAACCAGAGAAAGAGTGAAGAACTGATGAATCCCTATAGGAATCATCTGCAGGCACTACCAGATCTCCTAACAGGATATTATGCATTGAAACGACGTCTACAGTAAAATGGAATCAACACTGGAGATATCAGAAACCACATACCATATATTATGTGAATGCAAGACAGATGATTTTTGACAAGCCAGAAATAAACTCAGAGAATTTTACTACTACAACTAGAGATATGTATTGCGCAGATTACTATAAGGTACCACGATATTGGAAAAGCTGATATAACTCAATAAGTAACAGAATGGGCAGATTAAATACAAAAATCCAAAAGGCTGCGGTGTTAGATGACTTTCACAATAAAAGAATGGGTTGCCATATCTCAGTTTTTTTTTTGGTATTGGACAGCTTTCATGTCAGATTCGCAAAGCATAATCCAACCTGAGCCCACAAGTTAAGATTTACAAACTGCATTTTTAGCTCCAGTAACCACTGCTTCTCTCATAGTCTACTATGCTCTCTTCCATTGGTCCATCTGGCTTTGAAACAAAAAGTAGGCATTTTACCATTTTTACACTTTATATACCTCACGATGAAACTACATTATCATATCATTCTTTTATTTTAGTTGCGTGAGCATAATTGTATTGAAATATATATGTACTCTAAGGTATGCAATTACCAAAGACATGTTCAGGAAAGTCCATTTTCGTGTGAAAGGAAATTATGAAGACTTCTTGGAAGAAGAAGATAAAATTAAATAAATGTTGAATATTAATATCACTGAGGTATTTCGAAAGTTGACGAGCTGATGACTTAAAAATGGATTGCATATTTGGATTCAGCACAGAAGATTAGTAAAACTTAAAAGATTTCACGCACCAATAATTGTACTATTGTACTGTGTTGACTTGCGTTTTCTTTTTAATAACGTATGCAGTTACCACAAATATGTTGCCTTTTTATTTGTTATGGGAACTGTACATATGTTAAAATGTTTTAATTTCAGCAACGAATTGGAAATTTTATAGATATAACTAAATCTATTAATGGACCCTCTCTCTGTGTGATAAAATTGCACCGATTGATAACACAAACTTCCCTAAAAATATGTAATATTCCCCTTTATTATTACAAAAAAAATTAATACCTTGATGATCTATCAATATAATTATTTCTGACGTTCATACTGCAATTTAATCAATCATTTCTACTTATCCCAGCAAAATGTTTCTCTGTCACTCTCAGAGACGTCTTTCGCACACACGTCTCTGCGTTCATATATCAATTTTTTTTCCTAATCTTCGATAAACCAAACCGATTTTGAGTTACAACTACGACTGGGATAGACCCTAAAACGTTACATCTCTTTAAATCACCCTATCTGCCCGTATCTGAACTTTCAGCTGACGAAGCTTTGCCAAGCGACTGCCCTTCAGGGTGGTATAAAATGAACGCGACTCTTTTTTTTGTTGTTGCTGGGGAATTTTGGGATTCGTCAATCGGTCCTCTATAATATGATAACGTTAGACGATCTAGAGTACTGTGCATGATTGGTAGATATTTCTGAAGCGTACTTCTCTTAATGGAAATTCAAATATTGATTTAAGTAGTAATCTGAAATGATGACGCAGTCTGTTTCAACAGTAAGTTGTTGGGATTATTGCTATCTTTTATTATTTTTACGACTACAGAATTGGTATTATTATAATTTTTTGTAGCTACCGTCTAATAGCCTTCGAAAGAATGCATTTATAACTACACAAAACATTTGGTTAATAATATCAGATCATTAATCAAGTATGAATGTGATACGTTTAACAATAACTTAATCATAATCATTCTAACCAACAGCAATTAAATTAAAGATTTATACTTTAAATATTCATTATTGGTCTCCATTGAAAAGGATAATGTATATGAAAAATGAATGATAAATGTAGTCCTTTCCAATCGTGTTCTATTTAAATTATGTTTTACTTTATTTATCGCACTAACCTCCCTAAACACCGCCTCTTTCGCTAATTGATTGCCCTCTCATTACCAATTGTACCTACGTGAGCCCCAGCCCAAAAAAGTTTTACACCCCTCTCAAGTAACATATCCCAAGTATCTAATAACAAATCAGTCGTATTTTTTAAATTCCCTAACGCCTCTAATACAAATAAGCTATCAGTGTTATAATTCGCGCATCCTGTATAAATCTCCACCAATATAACGTATTACCTGATTTATTTCAACTAATTCCCTGAAAATTATTGCAATGACACCCTAATATAAACTTTTGATTGTATATTTCAATATCCCTATTATATATCATGTCATAAAGTATATTCTTGTAGGATGGGATTCGTGTGCCGTGAAATGAGACCATACTAGCTCCTCGTATACGGTATATAATTTATGGACATCAAACATTATACATTGTCCTACATTATTAAGTTTAAAATCGTCAGATGTTCCTTCATTTGAATTGCTAATATGTTTTTACCTTCGAATACAATATTCTACCTGTAAAATCAATAAAGATAGCAATAGCCCTAATTTAACTTTAAACATGACTGATGTATTCCTAATTTATTGCGATTCAAAACTCATTATTAAATAAATGTACCCAATCTATAATATAAAATTATCAATCATCAGCATTTAAATATACTAACGCTTTTTTCAAAACCTAAAATCCAACAGCGATAACATCTACGTATGTAAATAATTTTAAATGTGACTTTAATGTATTTTTTCTCGATTTAGACAATGGCCGCAACAAAACGGAATGCCGGGCTGACATCAGCTGTACCAAGGGCTACTTTAAATGACGAAGAACTGGTAAGACTAATTTTTAATTTAATAATTTAAATTATTTCTGATGAATTAGAAACATTAAATTGAACCAGTTTCCAATTTTACTTGATATTTTTTCCCGTTACGTACATGATTGTCTGCCACGAGGGTGTAACTTAGGACCCGTATCATTTTTTAACTTTCGTACTTTACAAAAATATTTCCAAAACAGAAACAACACGTCTACAAGAAGACCCTTCAGGCGCTAATCTACCCGATCAGCAGTACTACACCTCACAACTTCGTCCTGTGGACCGCCACGTCACCTACCTATTGTTACGAGTGCGAAGGCCTGTTATGGGGCATCGCCAGGCAGGGCGTCAGATGCACCGAATGCGCAGTCAAGTGCCATGAGAAATGCAAGGATCTGCTAAACGCCGATTGTCTACAGAGTAAGTGAAAGGACGCCTTTTAACACTGTCAATTTAAATGCTTAAATGGGTTTTTAGTTTTGAACCAACAGCATACTTAATATCATCCTTAAGGGTGACTGTTTCTAGTGGTTCGTATCTATGACGAGTCGAACATTATTGAAGACAAAAAACGGCTATTTTAAAGTTCGGCAGCCTGAAGAAGACAAGGTTTGAGTTGAAACGTCCCTATATAAAATGTATTATATAGAACACATAAAAGATTTTTTTGTCTTCAATAATTAAGTATTCGAGAGCGAACTTTGTTCAGTAAAAAATGCAGAAGGAATGAACGAGAATCTTCAAACGTGGCATAGAAAATAATACTTATTCAGATTTTACAGAATTAATTTGTTTACAGCATTAGCAGGGAAAGAACTGCCATCATTTTTCCGTTCCAAATACAAAACTTTGTCCTGTTCTTTTGCATCTTACGTTAAGTCAGCTGGAAATAAAATTGGTGGGGGTAGGATTGTATTTTTTTTTTTACTTTTCACTCACTAAAATCGCGAATAACATCACGCTTTTCCATGAGCACTCACGAAATATTTAAGGGCTTTCAAAATAACGACACAATTAACAAAAGAGAAATAATCGATAACTGTTATAAAGGATGGTGTATATCAGCCTCTTCATTAATCATACAGAAGAAGTTAATAATAATAAATAATAATAATATTTATTAATTATAAGACACAATTGTGTATATAATGGATCCTAAAAAAGTTGGATATAGAATTTAGATAAATCAGTCATCGGAAAAAGAATTATAGATTAAACTGGTATAATGTTTAGATAATTGTTTTAGTACGTCAATTTAGCTGAAACAAAAAATGGTGCATCTTTTATGTGCATCCACTTTAAAGAGAAAAAAAAAGATACAAAAACATATAATAATACTTAACATGTCGTTGATTGATCTATGCAGATAATAATCAAACTTAATAAGTTGCATATATGTATCCATAACACCCAGAATAAATATTTTAATTTAACGTAAATTGCTATAATTATTCCAACAAAAAGTGAAATTACGCAATATGTTCTTACATTTTGCGTCACCCTTGACTGCATGTTCTCAATGGTTTCCTGACCAATTTCATAAACATCCACGCTTTATATTGCCTCAGGTAAAATGTTGTTTAATTTGAACATACCTCTATCGACAAACCCCATTATCTACTACAAAAAAAAAAACATGCTTAAATTTTCCCGTATCAGTTCGGGTTTATAAATAACAAATCCACCTGACACGCTATTTTTCCCAATTATGCTCCAAACTGTGTCCTTTTTCGTACATCATTTATAGATTGCGGAATGTTATGTCATTGAGCAAACTATTAATGTTTTGCCACACTAATATATCTTCTAGATTGCTACAGATTTGGGGTGCCGGACCTAGTCTTTCGTGTTGCTTTATGATGCAAAAACGTATTATGGGAACAGTGTTTTGATTGGGCGTCAGGGAGTCATTTTAGCACTGTGCATAATACCAGGTGTAACAATCACTACGCTGTGTCAACTCATCGAACAGCACTTTTTGAAACATGTACCTTAGGATATATAATAAACTACTGAACAATGTTAAAAATCTGGAAATTTACAAGTTTATGAATTATCTACAAGAGAATGTGATGGTCAAGTTTTACTGTAGTGTGTCAGAGTTTCTGGAGCAAAATGTCTGAGAGTGCTTACTTTTTTGTCTAAACTCAGCTTACACCTCTTTAGAGGTACAGTAGCTAATAAAATTATTATATTACTTGAACTTCTACCCATTAATTGACGCTAGAGTTTCCATTCCAAACTAACGAGGAAAGCCACTCAAATATATCTCTCCGATTTTGATAAAGTTTAGTAAGAATGTAGAAAACCGAAAAATAATTGACACCTATTTTTTTGCGTCCCGTTTTTTAGTTTTAGAGGGTACAATAGCTCCCATTGGCCTTTCCCCCTTTGATTTTTAATCATTCATTTTTATTTATAATCACGTGCATTGGCAATCATAAACACATTAGTTTGCCAAGACGTCCAAAAGTAATTTTTTTACGAAATGCCCCAACTACACACGGCTTTTCTTGGCTATTAGTACTTGTATGTAGTGTTTAGAAAGAGCTTTTATTACTTCATAATACGATTTCAAGTAGTCTACTGCATTCATTACACGCTTGTACGTGAAATAGATCTTTCATATTACTTGCGCGAAAATAAAGGTGCAGCAACAATTTATTATACATTTTATTAATCAGTTATTGTCTAAAAATTGAAATGTAGCCTACGCCGCGAACAAAG
Source organism: Protaetia brevitarsis (assembly GCA_004143645.1). NCBI lineage: Eukaryota > Metazoa > Arthropoda > Insecta > Coleoptera > Scarabaeidae > Protaetia > Protaetia brevitarsis. The sequence continues at coordinate 2,314,643 of RXPK01000022.1, forward strand.
TTGCTTGCTCCTGCTTTTAACGAAATGTATCCACTCACGTCATGAAAGCAACCTTGAGCATTCTTTTCATTCGTTCTCTGGCTCCCCACTGCAATATTTACTCATAGTTACACAGGCGAACAAAGCTGCTTGCTCCTACTTTTAACGAAATGTATCCAGTCACGTTATGAAAACAACCTTGAGCATTCTTTTCATTCATGCTTTGGCTCCGCACTGCACTATTCACTCATAGCTACACAGGCGAACAAAGCTGCCTGCTCCTGCTATTGACGATATGTATCCACTCACGTCGTGAAAGCAACCTTGAGCATTCTTTTCATTCATTCTCTGGCTTCACACTGCAATATTCACTCATACTTACACAGGCGAATGAAACTACATTTATCTCAACACTATTGTATGTATTGTATCATATTAGTTTTTTTATATATTCTAGTGTAATAAGCTATATTTCATTTAAATACAATGCGACATTAAATTTAATTCCAGAAATAGGAGGTTAAAGAAATAGGTGCGAAATATTTTTCGGTGTTCCACATTCCTACAAAAAGATAAGTAATTTGACTATTTTTTTCTTTCACTTTTATCTTTTAAAAACCATCCTAATCCCATTAGACTGAACAAAACGCAAAGCGTGCATTAACACCACTTGACACGTGATGTTAATACGTATTAACAGGATTCAGTCGTACGCTAAATTGATATTCGCCGTGTTTGAAATAATAACAGGATTTGGCGTATCGAGTTTCGAACACAAAAAACTGCCGACCAGCGGACGATGTCCGGCATGACATAATTCATAACACGGCTGTGCGGTAAAAACTGCGCGCCACGCCGAAACATTGACCATATACATATACTGTATACGTTACGGAAGTGCAGTCAATTATAAAATCCGCCGATACGTATGCATGTATCTAATACGGATTGAATTGACCTGAATCTGTACCCGTACCCCATAAAATTATCTCTGATAGATTTTAATATGCAGATTGCTTTTATGTAAAATAGAAATCAATGTGCGTACAAAATATCCTGTGCGCGTAGCAATGTTAAAACAGGGAAGCATTTGTAGTATGATAGTAGTTTATATTATCATAAAATTATTACGATTATTACGGAACGATAATGGAAACAATCGACCAAGTGACGATAATAGAACATCGATTTACGAGGTCTATTATCCGATTCCCGAGGCGCGCTTTTACGCCGACAAATGAAGAGATTAGCTTACGTGTGCGAAATTTGCATTGCACGATTTGAATTTTCACCGACAACAACTTCCATATAAAACCCACTCGCATATTATAGAGTCGTAACGTATGATTGTGTAATCTGACCTTTAGAGCAAAATGCACCACTGAAACTCTATATTAGTGTAAAATGGGTGAATAAAAGCTAGTTCGCTTAGGATATCTACTTGCAGAAAATGCTTTAAATTTTCGTCCATTTTACAAAATGAATGCTATACTAGGATTATACGCACACAGTAGTACGCATTGCTATTACAATATTATGTGAAACGTTTAGCTGCTCTGCAATTTTTTTGCTAGATGTACACCAGCGACACTTTCTAATTGTACGACCTACAGGGTAAAATAGAGCCTACATGTTTAGCGTAGGTAGTAGACAGATCTATGCATTAACCGGCCGCTTCGAAATGTGTAAACACAGATGTGCTGTCTGTTATTTGCGAAAGTTGTGCGAAGTTGAATGCATCTATTATATATTTGTTATCTTTGCGTAGGAATAAATTTATTTGATGTTTGAAGTATTTCGAATAACTGTAGTCTTATTAAATGGTTTTAAAAGGTATTTTCATTTTACAGTTGAACTACGACTAGGAACTAGACCAAAGGCAGGTTAATTATACAATAAATAGCAATATCACTGGGTTTACTACTTTTATTCATTTTACACGTATGCAAATAATAATGAACGTATCAAAATGGATCGCATGAAAATATTTAGGATATCCAGTTATACTGAAATCAGTAAAGCATATCTCCGTTATGCTTATATTTTTTAATCTAATTGATGTCTGACGATTTCATATCAAGTTCTTAATTCGCTCCGGCTTCCTCCTTTGACATTAAATAATGAAAGAGATATAGCGAGGATGCATTCAAAACAACGATTTTTATATCAGATATTAGAACGAAGTTCTACGCTCGTCAGAAATATTTTTTATTGGTTATAGTAATAGTGTGTTTTTATTAATATTATAATAACAAGATAAAATAATATTTCGATTATAAATTCCGTAGTTCCAAAGATTTTACCTCAAAGTCTCACAATATTTTTCAAAGAAATACAAATTTGAATTAGTCGTAAATCGACAGCAGTGATAGGTATAAATATAAAATGCAGGTATAAATTAATAATTAACGATTACTTTATATACAGTGACCTGCATAAATATTGCAACATATAGGATTTTTTTTATTATTAAAACATACTAAAACTTTTTTTGGGCGATAGGTGGTGCTTGTCTAGAAACCCCAAAATCTATTTTGACACACGTCACGTGACCACTAGTATGACGGTAAATATAAAAAATATGCTGTGAATCTCCAAAAAGTGAGGTTAGATGACATGAGATCGAAAAAGTTATTTGAAAAAGTTGTTCAGAATTCAATTCTGAGGCGGTATGCAAATTTTTGTAAAGATAACTAAACGTCACTAAACGACGAGCCATCACGAAGGAAACTTCGACCTCGCCGCTAAAGATGTTTACTGCAAATGTGAACGAAACGTACGAAAGTAATTCCACAAGATCACGGCTCAACAGCCCGGAAAACCTTTTTACAGTTTTGTAAAGATACTTTAAAAAATTGAAAAATCACAATTTTACAAATCTTGAGTAATTGAATTACATATTGATAAAATTGATAAAATTGTTTGAGTATCAACCAGATTTAGAAATATTACCGCTGTTGAGCTGCTAAAAGCGAGAAAAATGGAAATATGTAATTCAATTAAACACAATATTTGGAAAAATTGTGATTTTCATTTTTTTTTTCAAATATCTTCACACAAATTTGCACACAGCCTCAGAATTGAATTCCAAGCAGCTCCTCGGCATTGAATTCCAAGCAACTTTTCAAATAACTTTTTTGGACATCATGTCATTTAATCTTACTTTTTGAAAATTCATAACATATTTTTTAAATTTACCGCCATACTAGTGGTCACCTGACGTATGTCAAAATAAATTTTGGGGTTCCCAAATATGCACAACCTATCCAAAAAAAAAAAAAAATTATATTTTAATATAATAAAAAACAACAGTCGCATGTTGAAATTATCATTTATGTGGTATATAAGTATATTACAATATGTTGCAATATTATGCCGGTTACCGTATATATATTATTTTCATTATGTTATATCGAAAAACGAAGCCGGGGCGTTTTAAAAACAGATACGAAAACAATCATTATGAATCAGTTAGATTAAAAAACACAAGCATATTTAGTAAAGCTGTAGGGATGTGTAAAGAAAACAACATCTGTTCGTATACAATATTATATTTAAGGCAAGCAACTGAAAAACTTCGAATTGTGCTAAACGATGCATGTCAGCAAGCATAAGTATGCGCCTTTGATGTGTTTATTTGCCTCTATCTTATAATTTCAATGTTTTTCTATGTTTACTTACTGCATTCTTCTTTACATTTAAAACACAGAGACCGCACATCTGTGTTTATATATTTCGAAGACGGCAATGAATGCATAGATCCGTCTACCATCCATGCTAAACATATAGGCTCTATTTTATGCTGTAGGTCGTACAATTAGAAAGTGTCGCTGGTGTACGCGCCGTACTTCCACTGATTTTCCGGGACTCTATGGCGCCATATTCGAGACTGATTGGACCTTTATTAATACTATTGCCGATGTTAATGTTGCTGTTATTAAATTTTATGAAACGCTGTTTACTTGTGTTAATCAATATGTTCCTGTACGGCGTTCACATCGCTCTTATCTTCCCTGGTTTGATGGCGATGTTGTAGAGCATCTGAAGTTGAAGGAATTTTACTTCAATAAGTGGAAGAAGACTAAATCTTTACGTGACTATGATGATTTTCCAGACTCAGGTCATTGGTCAAAGCTAAAATCCGTGTTGCTTATCACACTTATTTGAACGGTGTTGAGCGTCATATATTACTAATCCGAATTCCTTTTGGAAATATATTACTACTAAACGTGGTCCATCTCGTATACCTGGGTGTATTTCCTGTAACAATGCAACTTTGGATAAACCTTCTGAAATTGTTGAAGCTTTGCTGAAGTGTTCGCTGCTGCTTCTCAACCTCCTGATATACCAACTCCAACACATACACCTGTTATTGAGCACTCTCAACCGCTAGATGTAGGTCTTTTTACTTGTGATGAAGTATTATCTGCAATGAAAAAACTGAAACCTAGTATGACTACAGGACATGATACATTACCATCGTTTTTTATTCACGATTGTGCTCCCGTGTTGTGTCAGCCGCTTACACAAATATTTAACCTTGCTTTGCAATGTAATACATTTCCGACGTGCTGGAAGATTGGCAGAATAACGCCGGTTTTTAAGAAAGGTGATCGTAACTGCATAGAAAATTATAGGCCCATTACTATTCTCTCGTAATGCAGCAAAGTCTTTGAGATCCTGCTACACGCTAAAATACTTGCTTGTGTCAAGCCTTACTTGTCAAGTTACCAACATGGATTCTTTCCTAAAAGATCAACGACTACAAACCTGATAGAGATTACACAATTTATAAGCGCATGTCTTGATGATAATCAGCAAGTTGATGTCTTATATTCTGATTTCAGTAGGGCATTTGACACAATTAATCATTCATTACTTATCTCTAAATTATCTTCTGTTGGCTTTGCTCCTAAATTTATATCATTTATACAATCATACCTACACAACCGATCTTCCTATGTTCAATTTAATGGTTTTACATCTGCTCCATTTCAAGTTTAATCTGGGGTGCCTCAGAGCTCCAACTTAGAACCCCTTCTTTTTAATTTAAATATTAATGACCTCTTGGACAGATTGGATTGCAAAGTGTTGGCCTATGCAGATGACCTTAAGATCTATAGTCGTATAACATCTATAACTGATTGCTTAGTTTTGCAAAGGAATTTAGACATCATGAGGACTGGTTAATACTACAGCATATGCTTAAATATTAGCAAGTGTGGCGATACTTTTCTTCACCAAAAAGTATGAACCCCTTCATTTTCAGAATACAGTGCTCACAGTTAGAGATACCTAGGGTTACGCAATTTAAAGATCTTGGTGTAATTTTCGACCAATACTTAACTTTCTCCCCTCACATCACTTCATTGTGTTCGTCTGCTTCTGCTTCTCTAGGTTTCATTATACGGTCTTGTAGAGATTTCTCTAACATTTTAACAATCAAAGTGTTATTTTATGCATTTGTGCTGTCTAAGTTGGAGTATAGCTCTATTGTTTGGTATCCCCACCATCTTTACCAACAGCTGCTCATCGAGCGAGTTCAGAAACGATTTCTAAAATACTTATCGTTTAAACTTGATGGCATTTATCCCGCTCGTGGGACAGATTACACCCTCTTGCTGCAAAGACATGACCTCCGTCCTCTTTCTCACAGAAGAGATGAAGCCAGCGCCAAATTTCTTTTAAAATGAATAAATGGCAGTGTTGACTCACCTTCCCTTCTAAGTCAAATATCTTTTCTTGTCCCTAACTATAGTTCTAGATCATGCGCTACATTTCCCATTATTAGAGCTCGTACTAATATTCTTTACAAGGCCCCGCTAAGCCATATGTACAGAAACGCCAACTTAGCGTTTATATAGTGACCCGTTCCATTCAAGTATTTAATATTTAAGTGTATAATAATTACTTTTTTATTTACGCTATAATTTTGTTTCTTTCAGTTTTTGATGTATTCATTTGTGATTTAGTTATAGTTTGTTATGTAGTATTAGTTGGCTTTTTGTTTTTGTTTTGAATTATTGGCCTTTTATTTTTGTTATTTTGTCCTATTATTGGAATCTTGTTCTGTTGGACAATAAAGGCTATTATTATTATTATTATTATTATTATTATTATATTAGATATATTAGAATATGCTTTTCCTTATTTTGTGACATTAGGATCTTTTTATGACGATGTGGGTACAAACAACCATGCCCCAAGCTTTTAATCAGAGACAATATTGCTTTGTGCAACAGAAATCAATTAGAGAACTTATAAAAACAAGTAGATCTGCATTGCACCAGACAGTCTGACAGTCTGACGATAAATATATGAATGAACCCCAAAGTGCTACCAATTCTATTTTGGGAATGCATTCAAGGCAACGAAGAAATCGATGAGTTGGCAAGAAACGAATCTTAGATCCAGAACCTAGGAATATCCAAAAACACAGTTTGTAAATAGGTAAGGACTTGACTCCAAGAGAAACAGAAGTAATGCTGGAACAATACAACCAGAAAAACTCCAAATAAGACCCTTATAAAATGGGCCAACAGAACGTCTAAAACTACTAAGACACACTAAGTTTCGAAGATCTAACAACTATGCGTTACAATTCCACCACCCACAATCATTACGCAATTTCCAAGTCTCGCACAAATGTTACGGATAGGATATACTATATTACGGTTAGCGTTTCGCATGTGACGTTCCACAATGACGTTCGAAATAGGAATTTATGCGACCGCCAACGTTGTTCCGCACTTAATGAAGATGCACCCGAAACGTAATAGTTTAATAGATGGCGTGACCGACTCAGTTGCAAGAATTAGGCCACAGGAAGTAATTTATGGGTTTAGGTGAAAGTTTCAACGGATTTTACCAGTAATTTCTGTTAAATTCCTAATCACTACCTACCTATTTAGTCGTGTATTGTGAGAGAAAAACTGATGTGCTTTGATAAAAACTCGAAAAATGCTAGTGGAAATAGCAGAACACCCGCAAAATCGATAATGCCCTCCGGCAAATTGTATTATGTATGTACACACTGACGTAGTGAGTTGTCTTGTTATTTCAGCGCCATTCGATATAATTAATGTCAATATTATTACCTCAAGAACAGTGGGGATAATTTACACTTTGAAGATCAAAGGCAGGGAGGCTGTATATAAGCGGTGGTTAAATTTAATTAGAAGGACGGTAATGGAATACGGTTTTCCTATTGCTTTATCGACACTTGAATGAAATGCGGATTATTGCACATAATTTTGGAACTTATATATTCGAAATTTTACCTTAATTACTGCGCATGAAATTTCCTCTCGTAGATTTTAGAATGGGATATTCTGTTTCATTAAATTAAAATATACAAGATTCCCCTATTATAATACAGATTTAAACGACATGTTCGTTATGGATTGTATTAAAAAACATATATAAGGACCCTTTGCTTTAAACGTTGGGGATTTAGACTTTTAAACTTAATTATAAATATAAATGAATACTAAAAAAAATACTTACCGTTTTCTGGTGCTACGGTTGGGGGCTGTTAATTATTAACCGCTACTTTATACTCTACACTAAATTTATTAATCACATACACTCGTCAGAGATCACAAACTGAATCCCAATATCTCGTCTTCAATCCCCTCGCGAGTGCGATGCTCGCAAAACGCTGACGAGGTTCCGGTAATCCGATTGTCATCTATGAACACATCTTTATCTGTTTCGTAAACCTAAGTTAATTCTATCTAGTGGAACTTTCGGTGGCAATATTTTATCAAACAGTCAAAATACCCAATCCGGCAACTCATTTAACCTAGTCAAATTTAATCATACGATTATCAGAGCAAGCAAAAATAATTTGGAAATTTCCAGCAACATTGTGAAGCTGACAACTCATTCGAAAGAACTTAAAGGAGAAGAATGTTATGCTGATTTCTCTAGGAATTTTGTCCCCTGAAAATGTTACCTATTTAGAACTAGCATACTTATATATACAGTGAGGACGCGTAGATTGGAACAAATTCATTTATGTTTTTTAGAAAAACGTTCGGACACGTCAATTTTTATTTTTGGCTGCAGGTTTTTTTATGGTAAATTCCTATATACAGTGTGGCCCAAAAAATAAGTTCGACGACCAACTAAATTTTCTTAAATGAAAACACCCATTTTTTATTTCATTTTTGAATTCTGCATCAAATTCCAAGAATGTTTTATGTACCATGTCTTATACCTAAACTCAACAATTTTCGAGAAATTTGCGATTTATTTTTTTCAAAATATGTGAGAACGTGCGGATTGGAACAAATTAATTTAAAATTCAGAGGCTTGTTTTTTGCGCTCGGACACATTGATTTTTTACTTCTGGCTGAGGTTTTTTTCTCATAGTACATTCATGCATACAGTGTGAGCCAAAAATAAGTGACGACTACCAACTAATCTTTTTAAATGAAAATACGTTTTTTATTTCTTTTTTGAATTCTGCATTCAAATCCAAGTATGTTTCTTGTATTGAGGTCCTATACCTAAATTCATTTATCGAGGAATTTACGATTGATTTTTTTTCAAAATTTGTGAGGACGCGTGATTTAGAGCAAATTCATTTAAAATTCAGGGGTTTGTTTTTTTGTAAATTTATTTAAAATAACAAATCAAATTAAATTTTCAAATTGTTGACTATTAACTTCCGGCAAGTCGATATTCAGTTCTTGTAACACTTTAGTTAAAGCGCGGCTGGATTTGTTCTATTTCGACTATAATTCTATTCTTTAGTTCTTCAATATTTTCTCGTTTATTGAGGTATACTTTGTATTTCCGATAACTCCACAGATAAAAATCTAATAGGGTTAGGTCTGGAGACCCAGCCGGCCAATCGATATAACCTCTTCTTCCAATTCATCTGTTTGGGAAAATATTATGTAGGTAATCTCGTACTGTTCGCAAATAGTGTGGGGGCGTTCCCTCCTATTGGAAGCATATCGAATCTTCCGGTACATTTGGGTTCTCTCAATTCGGGTAAAGTGCACTTGAACTTGGTATTACGGAATTTTGTAGCAGATTTAAATAATTTTCAGAATTAAGTGTTCTCTCAATAAAAATGGGGCCAATAATTAAGGTACCCGTTCCGGCCTATACATTTACTTTTTGAGGGAATTGCATACGACTTTCCATACTCCAGTATGGGTTTTCTGGTAACCAATATCGACAATTTTGCGTGTTTATCAAACCATTCAAACAAAATGTTTCGTCAATGAAAACTATCTTACTCAAAAAGTGTGTGTTGGCATTGCATCTATACATGATTATTTCGCAAAATTCTAATCTGCGGTTGAGATCATCTTCAATAAGTTCCTGAACTAAATGTATTTTGTATGGGTACTATTTGTGCTTGTGTAAGTATTTTAGAACAGAAGGTTTACAGACTAACTAGTCTACAGCTACTTGTCAAGTTGCTTTTTGCGGATTTTCTTTTAAAGCGAGTAAAATATTCAATTGTATGTGCGGTGGAACTGGACATACTGAACTTGGTTTTATAATTGTCTCTTACGTGACCCAGATCTCTAAACTTTTTTTCTATCTTACTAACTACCAATCGTATAATAGGCCTCTCCGGGTACTTATTTTTAAACAATTCGCAAGCTTGAGCTTGTGTGCGGGTCCTGTCGCTATATCGTACCACCATCAAAATTTCAATTTGTTGCTTCTCAGTTAAACGTGCTACTCATTCAAATTTTACAACTGCACTTAACAATTACATACTTACTTGAAGTGTCACTACGTTGACAAGTGACAACTCAACCATCGAAAATACCAGAATTAAAAAAAAACAAAATAAATAGACGGTGGAATGTTTGGCTCGATACAAACAAAAAATCCCCAGAAATATGGTCTTAATTAATTCAATTATAAATTTCTCGTTAAACTGTTAAGTTTAGGTATAGGAAATGGTACATGAAACATACTTAGAATTCGATGCAGAATTCAAAAAGGATATAAAAAATAGATGTTTCCATTTGAAAAAATGTAGTTGGTAGTCGTGACTTATTTTTTGGGCCACACTGTATATATAAATTTACTGTAAAAAAACCGCAGCTGAAAATAAAAATCGGCGTACCCCCAGCGTTTTCAAAAAAACAAATCCCTGGCTTTTAAATGAATTTGTTGCAACCCACGCGTCCTCACTGTATATCATCATCATAGCAATATATATATATATTTGCATTTATAGTTCCAATCGAACAGATACTGGTGCCAAAATCTCAAATATAAGTAAATAATAGAACATAAACTTTTAATGAACCAGTTACGTGGAATACCCTGTACATATGAATGGGATAACGCAATATCTCGAAAACTAACAATTTTAAAGCTTTGAAAACTATTTACATATTATTATATGGAATTACGTGATGCAATAAAAGATATAAATGGTACGAGCATTGTGTTTGTCACTTTGAAATGTTCTCTTGTAAGGAATTTATTTCTTTAAGGAAATTAAGAATTGGGTATTTTGAGAAATGTTTTCCCAAAATATCCAACTTTCTTAGTGATTTCTACTCAAATTTTCTATAGCAACCCACAAATGAAGAAAAAAAAAATAATGTGATCCCAAAAAATTTAACACCAGTATTTGTTAGGTGATACTAATTTTAACTGATATCGAGTTTGAATAACATACTCAATTAGTTCACGAAATAACTCCAGGATTTTCAATGCAAGATTGTCCAGTAGACGGAATTCCTTGAATTTCGACATAAAGTTTAGACTTAGACATTTCTCTCCTGCAGCACAATTTCCCATTCAGAAATCCACACTACAGTTCGTGTTTTCACCAGGTTTATCGATCGTATAAAAGACTAAAGGTGTCAACTAACTCTTTTACAATTTTAATTGGCTTCATCTTTAACAAAGCTCTTCATCAAACATTCTATTAACTCCACCCTTAATTTAATCCAAGTTCCCCACACACATCGCCTCTGGTAACTTCCACCGCAACCAGAACTTATATCAAGAGAGTTCGAGGACTAATTAACACTAAAAGACACGACTGTTTTTGTGCGACAGGCAACCCCTTCAGGCGCGTATAGGCTTTAAGGCCAAAGTTAAGTTAACAAGGCATCCACACGCACTGACATGATGTACCAACCCGCTGTGCTGTCCCCTTTACTTTCTCTTCCCACCACAAATTTTCTTCCTCTTTTCGCCTCTTCCAGAGAGATCCTTCATTATTCTAGATAAGGTTAGGGGTGCCGCAGGGGAGGGAGGTCATAGTATGGGGGTTTGTGCTGTGTTTGCGCAAACAATACGGGATATGTAGGGGCACATAGATAAAATAGGTGGAGTTATAAATTTGTTTGGCAATGCAGAGATTGTCCTTCTATAAGGGGGCATGTTTTAAGAAGGAATGGCTTCTCCGATAACTTAATACTCCTCTGTATGATGCTAACGTAAAGGGCGAATGTGGGATGTAAGGTAATTAATAATGTTTAGTTGACGGTTTTAATGCTGTAGACTTAAATTAAATTGTTTAGTGTTTATACGAGAAGTTGACGCTATAAATTATACCTACGAAAGGTATAATATATGATTTTCATTAAATTCACAACAGAAGTGTTGTTTAAACTAACTTCTTAGTCGTTTAAAATAATAAAGTAAATTATTTTCAGCACAGGCTTTTATGTCCAATGATATAGCACAAATTGTTCCGAAGATACACAACATCTGCTCAAAGCAAAAAAAAAAAAAAATGTTGGAACGACAAGAATTTTTGTCTTCGGTTATATTTTGCATTCATTTAACTAATCCTTATTCGTTTTCGAAAAATCGTTGATGTCGTTTCATACAAAATTAACATGTTCTAAAAAAGTGCTTCAATCTAAACATTGTTATAGCAGTTTTCTATTTTCTTTTGATTGTTATATTAAAAGAATATTTATTTAAACCAACATCTACAGTCTTTTGAGTGCATTTAGTTAAAACATTTATTATTTATTAATTTCGACAAGCTACTTTTAAAAGATTATTTATTGAGTCTACAACATTCTTGCTAACTAATTTTGCGTAATTGTTTTAAACATTCTTACCGCAAGGCAGTGTTTTAGGGCCGCTCTGTTGTTTTTGTCAATAACCTACCAAACAGTATTACAGTTGGTGTAGTCTTTATGTATGCTGATGACATCGCTATCCTCGTAAGTGCACCAGATATCGATTGTTTGTTAAGGAAGCTATTACAAGCAGTAAATGAGTTTCATTGCTGATGTTCAAACAATCATTTAATTATTAACTACGAGAAGACAAAAGTTATTGAATTTACTTTTAACAAGCGTAACGCGAGAGCGGTGAGCAGCATTCAACTTAACAACATAGACATTCAGAGCAAGGCAACTGCGGGATTTCTTGGGTTGGTAGTTTATACCCACCTTTTATGGTCAAACCATTTGGCGGTGGTGGCTTCAAAGTTAAATAAATGCTATTATGTTATTCAGAATTTAAAATCAACTTTAGGTTCAAGTTCTTTGTTGAGTGTTTATTATGGTTTAGTATACCCAATCTTATCTTATATAATAGTGATCTGGGGACAGGCATGAAATGCGCATGGCTGGCACTGTTTATTTCAAAGTCTAACCTAAAAATCGTAGTGGTCAAAAATTCGTATCGAAATTTTAAAGTACTTATAAGAAATTTTATTTTACTATATTCGACGAAATTTTGGGATTAGCAATTTTGTATAACCGATAAACAGTTTGGGACCACTTGTGGAAAACTTTTATCAGGTGATAGTTCTAATATTACTAATAATATGTATTTACGACAGAAATCGAATACCCAGTAATTTTTACCATTAAATGTTGCACATACTGATTTACCCGTTTTTTAAGCGTAGAATTACTTTTGAAAGTTAATTTTAAACGTATTTATTTCCTATGTTGAATTTATATAGCAAAACTTGGAATTACTAATTAAAACGCAATTGTTATTTAATAAACGAACTCATTTTACGTACCTGAGATATATTTATCCTTATTTATGTTGTTTTTTACACGGTTTCACAGTTCGACCCTTTTATAAATAAAAATGACATGTGTTTCGAACTTAAATGTTTTCTTTATCTCACAAAGTTAATCAACAAACTTCATACTGGTTATATAAGAGTCTCATGCACACTAATTCACATAAAATAAGCACTTTAACTTGGTATATTGGAGTGGAGGAAATTTAAGCAACATGCTTGTACAGCATTTCCTGCCGTACTGAAGAATTAAAACGGGGTAACTACCCATTCATAATTTTTTTAAATGCTAGCGCGTCCTCTAGTCTATTGCAGTCAGAAATCCTACCCCTGTATGCCATCTGACATTTGAGAGGGCATACTTATGATTAAAAAGTAATTAATATAAATGACACTAGGATGTTTAAAATTTGATTTTAAAAATTTAATTAAAGTTTTATATTTAATTTTTTTTTTGTACATACCCTAACAGCCAGAAATATTACATAGATATTTTTAAAAATATATTTTATAAATATTTTTCGTGAGAGGTTTTTGAATATATTTTTCATATTTTTCTAATATAGATAAAATATTCAATTAAAATATTTATTCCATATTTTAAAATAATGTAAGGCGCAATTTTTTTCTTAAAATATTTGTGAAATATTATTTATATGAAAATTGAGATTTTTATGCAATCTATTTAATTTGTCAAAATGAACTAAAATTGTTCTTCGTTATTTAGAATGTACAACGTCGATAACGAAAAGTTGAAACATACATAGAGTTGTCTAAAAGGCAAGAACTTGTTTTTTTCACACTCACCATACAAGTTAATAATCAATAATTCTGGCATCTTTTAAGGCCATACTGAAGGTTTATCAAATTAATCACTATTTTTTATTGAAGTGTTCTAAATAAAAAACAAACGTATTATTATCATTTTATTTGAATAAGCCAATAAAAATGAAAAATACTCATTTTTAAGTCTAGCCTTGGCTGGTGCCAGGTACAACCCTATGGCTTTTTTCATATTCTCGGTAGTGGCGCTCTCATGGCGTTTCCTTGTGGCTCTAAACAATGTCAATTGTATTAGATCATACATGAATAAAGCATCGTAACACATTATCAACACTACTAATACATTTGGAGCATTTACAATAATTGGAGTGGTAGCTACATTTCTATACTTACGATACTTATTTTTACTTTATTTCATAATATTTGAAAACATTCTACGTACGAACAATAAAACAACACAACGTATTCTAACCTCTATTTGAGGTTATGACGCTTATCTACCGAGATGAATCTCTTAAGCAAATCAACTAGCAATTTATCTGGTAGATGCAGTACATATATGATGCATAAAATTCCTACAATTATATTATTAAACGATTTCTGTACATAGAGATATTGACCATTCCAATTATCTTATAAATGCATTGACATGTTCAAAGTTTTGCTTACCTCGTAGTCACCACAAAAACTAAAACACACCCCACAACAATTAATTACACAGTTAACCCTAATCTGCCCCTAATCGTATACTATTATAAACTATAACATGTAACGGACAAACGAATGAAAACGTTGAAACGCACGTGCGCGTTTGCATTCTATGTACCTCATCCATAGACGCATAAACAATACTAAATTATATAACACCGGCACCGTAATGAATAGAGGTGTTGACGTTCGCAACTTACAAATATTACAAATAATATAATACAAAACGCAGATATATTAATAGAAAAGTTACAGCGCTCAACTTAGATACTAATTAAATCATATTAGATATATATTATCTAATTTAATCTTAAAACTATCATTTTAAATAGGTACATACCTACTTAATATGTATGCATATTTTACCCATTTTATATTATTCGTCCTACGCACCAAATGTACAAAAGCAAAAATTCAATCTTTTTTTTATATGAAATAAATATTTACAGAAATACAAAGCAAAATATTCTTGCAGAGTTATGAAAAATATATTGAGAAAACATTTGCAAGGAAATATTATTAATGCTACATAACATATATATTTTTTAAATGTTTTCCTAATATATTTTCTATAATATATTTTATGCATACTATATTAATATAACTAATATTCAAGAAAGATTTAATATTTTTTAAATATTTATAAAATATGAAATAAATATAGTTGGTCACTGGGGTGATATGAATGGGATACCACAATATCTCGAAATATAATTTTAAAGTTCTGAAAACTATTTACATTTAATTATATACCTATATACTCATATATTATTATATGTATATATTAAAATTGCGAAATACATTAAAATAATTGACGTCTCGAAATTTTCTATGAGTTCTTTTGACCACCTAATCAAATTATGTACTAATCCTAACTGCTATAAACAATTATCAATTCATTATTTTTGTATAGTCTACCTCCTTTTTTTTTATTTCAAAAAATTAGGATAATCAATATTTTTTCCAGAATTAAATCCGGCAAAAAAATTCCCCAACATAGTTCCTAATCAATGTTTGTTACCAAAATTCCGAAACACAATATGTATTCCAAACAAAACACCTTCCTACGAAGCCGCATAACCTACCTTCCTCCCAAAATCCCGACCTCCTCACAGTCTCGCAAAATTCATCAACAAAACACAACGTCGTATTTTCCAGGGGCGGCCGAGAAAAGTTCGAAACACGGAGCCGAGGACAAAGCCAACAGCATCATCACCGCTATGAAAGAGCGAATGAAGCAACGGGAGCGGGAGAAGCCTGAGATCTTCGAACTGATAAGGTATGTGAGGTTGGAATCATTCACCCGATTGGCCCTTCTTCTTCGGTATATCTAACCGAGATCGCGGTTCGAATATTTGCGGAAAAAGACGAGAGAATAGCCTATCGTAACTTAGCGCAGGTGTTTCAGCGTTGTATTTGCCCTACCGAGAGTTTTGTAAGTTTGTTGTTGTTATTATAGCCGCGGTCTCCGGTTAGAATACGCGCTTAATCTCAGCTGGATCAGATGCGAAAAAGAAAATGGGGATTGCAGTTCACTTACCAATTTTTATTGTTGCAAACCGATATCCGTGATTGATATTGAGGTGTTTAAAATATAATTTATCAAATAAATATATTTTCTAACAGTAAGAATTTTAGAGCTATTAGACAATTTATTCTAATAAACTGGTAAACTGCAAATCTCATCAAAATAAACACGAAAAAGGAATTACAATCTTTCTTACAGGTTTATGTTGTAAATAACTACCTACCTGCAATAATATGCTTCTGTTTTTTAAACCTCGCACGAGTGTACTAATTCTTAAAAGAAAAACAAATGAATTTAAACAACAAAAAAACAGTTCTTTTTTCCAACGTAGCTTATACAGGTTATTCCTTGAGGGAACACACAGAATTACACCATGTGTTCTGTCATATACATTCCTTTTAGTTCTAGAGACAGATAAAAAGACAAATGTGCATCAATTAATGTAAGTTAACTATACTCCGTATTTCATAGAGCGAATCACCTGACGAACTATCACTTACCCAACCCAATTTTCGAACTAAACATATTTGTCGGCAAATTCAAATTATAACTGATAGCCTTTCAGCTGCAACGAGTATGTCGATCAATTAAACCGATAGCTGTTCAATCACAACAAGTAAACCAATCAAATATAATCAATAGCCGTTCTGCTGCAACGTGTAAGGGAATCAATTAAAAAGGATAGCCGCTCTGCCGCAACGAGTATACAGATCAATAAAACCGAGAGCCGTTCAACCACAACAAGTAAACCGATAGCTATTTTCCCTTAATGGCTAAGCTAATAAATTATAACCGATAGTCGTTCTGCTGCAACGTGTAAGCCAATCAATTAAAAACGATAGCCGCTCTGCTGCAACGAGTATACCGATCAATTAAACCTATAGCCGTTCAACCACAACAAGTAAACTAATCAAATATGATCGATAGCCGTTCTGCTGCAACGTGTAAGCCAAACAATTAAAAACGATAGCCGCCCCCCCCCCCCACGAGTATGCTGAAAAAAAATATTAAACCGATAGCCGTTCAACCACAACAAGTAAACTAATCAATTATAACTATAGCCGTTTCTGCACAACGTCTAAGCTAATCAATTATAATCGGTAACCGTTCTGTTGCAACATGTTAGCCGATCAATTACAAACAATAGCCGCTCCGTGGCAACGAGTGTTCTGCTCAATTAAACTGATAGCCGTTCAAGCGCAACAAGTAAACCAATCAATTATAACTGATAGCCATTTCTCCACAACGACTAAGCTAATCATGTAAAGCAGAGGGTAAGAATGGTGGGGATAAAATGTGAATCGAGACCCCTACGCTATTTCTTATGAAATTTTGCGATAGAACTGTCTTAACTATTCTATTCATTAGAATATCGGCGCAGCTTGTTTTATCAATATTGGGGTATTCAGCACGCATTTTGACATTTTCTAAAGCAAAATTCTGTGAATGAAGAATATTTCTAATTTTTCGCCATTGAACCTTTATAAAATTATCTTAAATTTCGCGTTAATAAAGGTACCTGAGCCAAACGCGCGAGATGAGTTAATTGCAACAATAGATTATGTACGAGATAAACCAGTAGATATTAATTTGGCAAGCAAGTATGGTCAAAGACGGCTATAACGTATTGCTGTGTACTGAAGGTACAAAAGAAAATGCAAAATGAATTTATAAAAATGAAAAATTAAATTTACTAGCTCAGCGGATAAAAATAAAAAGGGCGCAAAAGAACAATTAAACTCAGGGTTACTCTCACTATTAAAACTAATCACGAAAAGTAATTCTTTAATTACTCCAAAAATTGAAAAGGTTTGAATCAAAAATAAAAGAACAGAAATTAGAATGACGTTAATAACAATTATAAATTTTATTATATAAAAAAAAAGAAAAAAAAAACATCTGTTACAAATTGCAGAAAAATTAAACCTTGGACTTAAGGTCCTGGACGAAATCAAAAACTGCAAGAATCTACATTTAAAAAGCACAATGCAAAATCCTTTAACAAACAAAAGACAAATTTGTTCTAGAAGAAAATCCTTTTTTCACAAAAAATCCACGTGGTTTCAAAATTAAACGAACTGAATTAATTTAAACGTGGACAAAACAAGTAAATTTACAAAATTGAAATTTAAAAACCAAGCACAATGCTTCTATTCACCCAAACCGAGGTGATTAATTATTCAAAACTAATCAGCAAACAAGAAAACGAAAAAATTAACTCTTTAAACTAAAAAAAAAAACCTTCCAGAACAAATATAATAACTGATCTTATATCTAATTCGTGTACACAAAAAAATACAACAACAATTATTAATTAACGAGTTCCTTGATGGATGAATTAATATCAAATTAAAGGAACAAATCTTTAAGTTAAAAATGAAATACTAAGATGGTAGCAAAGAAAATAAAATTACATCAACTTACACGTCCGGCATCTTTCAAAGAACTGGCGCCTCAAAAGGATAACAGTCGTATACATATATCAACAGCTGCGTGCAATCGCAACGCATAAATCGCAAAGAAAATTCTAGAATATACATTTGAACAACATAAACAATACTGGTGAACGCAATATGTACAACTGAATGAAATTAATTTATACAACAGAACAATTAAGCAATTAAATTCAACAATCATTCAATTAACAAAATCTTATTTAAAAATAAAATATTAATTTCTGAGAGAATTTTCCCGGCACATCGACAAAGACAAATCTCAATAAATAAAATATCACTGAACCACGGGGTGCCAAACCACAGCAGTATGTATAGAAAATACAGACGAAAATTTCGATGAATAAGTATTATTATTAGTTTTTTATTTATTTTAATTATTTCATGATTAAATACATTACTTGATGCACGTTTCATCGCTTACCGAAATCTCAAGAACGTAAAGGAATTAATCTAAGGTGTATATTATGAAGGTTCTTGTTCAGAATCACTTCAGGAGCACAAGGTTGTAAGTTTGTCAATTACATAAAATTCCAATTTTCCATACTTTGGCCCAATCTAAATATACTTTTACATAGAAAAATAATCCTCATTACTATTCAGTGTTTCACCCTCGAACACATGTACGAAAATAAGTATCTAACCCTCGCATTCTAAGGTCTATAACAGCTCTAATATCCTCGCTTTTAAAGATTTTCGTTCGAAGTCCCATCCGCCCAAAAATAATGAAAATATTGCTGCGCAAATGTGGTGGGACATTATAAAGGATCAATCTCTTGATATATATCCAATTGGGGTCAGCATACTGGCGGAGGACAACTTGGCAAATACTCGAACGAGAAAATGAAGATAAACATTCCTTTTCGGCTCTTAAATAATAAATACATTACATTAGCTTTGAGTTGAATTTAGAGGAACTTCTATTCATTTTAATGACGAAAAACAACAAGGAAACATTGAAGCAATGTGTATGTCAATAAATTTAAGACCACTATGGTGTCTTCATTTTATAAATACTTCAAAATGATTCCTTGTAACCAAATATGTAATGAAAATAATCAATGATTTTATATTATCAACAACAAATACTTCTTGATCACACTTCTGCTCTCCTTATACCTCAAACTCATTGCTTCTCTGCTCTATATGCTATTTAACCGATATTTGGTTACAAAAATGTATTTTGCCCAGTAGAGGTTTAGTAGTTTAGAATGAAGATCTACCATGAAGGAACTAGATTATACAATTTTTATTGTAAAAAAGACGTTTTTCAACATGTCCAACGCAATATACAGGTGAATTTTTTTTATCTTTGCAAATAAAAAAGTTACAGGATTGAGAAGAGAATTTGGTGAATTTCTATTTTTTTTTTATTGTAAATATCTAGTAAACCATCCTTAAATGGGCAAAAACGTATCTAGATTAGATTTATAAAGATACAAATCTTTCTCCATTTAACCCAATGTTTCTCTGTCTCTCTTTCAAGATCCCCATACAAATAATAGAAAAAAAACACTTACCCTGTATAACTGTGCTTTACACTTAAAATGCTCATTAATCATTTTAACGATAATAGGAAATTATATCTTTTGTATAAATAAATCTAAAACTAATTCCTAATGACTAAAATCAATTTGGTCAATCTCCAAAATAAACAAAACGATTAAGGATCATTTTTGCATCATCTCAAATGCAGGAAACACTTCCTGAACAAACACCAATACACTTCTAAACAAATCTCATTTCCCTACTACCGTTCCGCATCAATTTAACGTAATTGCATTACCCTTTTCTTCAGTTAAATATTGACCAACACCATTTGTGGCAATGCCTGTCGAGACAGGCAATATCCATCAGGACCCAAAAAAAAACAACACATAAAAAACGGCAAAAGCCTTCTAGAAGCGGTGCATCTATTCCGCGCCGTTTTGCGTAATTAATGATTTTGGGCCGGCCCATTAATCTCCCCAGCGATATTTTTATTTTGCTGTCGGACCAGCAGCCACCGTGTGTTGTCGAAGTTTCGAAATAAAAAATAACACGATAAAAAAAAGAGAGGCCGTGAAATACGAAAAAGAGAGAATGAAGGTGGGGTACTGTGTCGAGGCAGAAGCACTCGTGCGAGGTTTTGGGGGCGATTGGGCCCTCGCTCCCCAGCCAATGGGATGTAGCTAGTTGTAGCCTGGAAGCGTAAAAGGGTTTTTTTGGCAACGTCGCCAGACGATAGCGATTGTTAATTGTTTTGTATGAATTATGTGTACCTAAATAGTTTCTTGTTTATGTGGCGACTGTCATTTCGGAAAAGTGAGGTGATAATAATGGACGTTTTAAGGATGATAGCGTTGAAAAGTTTCCGGAAAAATATCATTTATCATCCTCCTTTTATGGTAGATAAAAACGCTGTGTTAAAACTTCTCCTTTTATGGAAGAAGGGTAATCAAATAATGCTTATAAAATACTTTATATTCATATTACACTTTATATTGGTGTTGTAATTCCCTAACAAAATCACGAAACTTTTAATCTAAATACTGTAGCAACTAAACAAATATTTCCCCTAGCTGAAAGCGCCAAATATTTACCTTAAAGATGAAAATATAGAGTAAAAATATTTTCCTACGAAATGCTTTTGATGCAAATTCCTCTTTAATTAAAATATGGTGGTGTAATATTTCAATAACCCCCACACACACATGTTTTTCAGAACTTTTCGCTACTTTAACTAACCTATTTGATAAAAAAAATGTCCTTCATAATGCTCCCTAAATTCCACACAAATTATTTCCATGATGAATACTCCATAATAATCGTGTACATAGGGATTGTCTGATTATTCATTATATTGCAGCCAGCTTTCAAGCCGAAGTTGTTTTTATATTTTTTCTAAATCTTCACGTTTTTTTGATATATCCAAAGATAAGCATCGAATTAACCAAATATAAATTGTCCCTTCCACCTTTTTGTTAAAGTAACTTCCATTTTAACTAAGGCAAGCACAGCATCTATAAATTTTCTCCGAAAATGCTGAAAATTTCCAGTCAAAATGACACTCTTAAAGACCTACTATAAACATTCACAACTCTACATCGGAATTTCTTCAAAAGAATTGACACCAACGACCTTTTTGTTCAAAAATGACTACCCACAATAAAAGTTTTGAAGACTTGAACTTTATTTCGAAGGCTAGATCGGCGTCTACGTGAAACTGGTTCGGTTATTAAAAGAAATGTTAACGCTGGTCGACCAAGGGAAAGGCGTACAATATAACTGGAAAATCACATTCTAGACGCACTACCTGATATTCAGCTGCAACCTTAAATATCTGCAGTAATAAGACGGTTCAGTCGGTTCTACGAGAAAGCCTTCTTAATGTTCATCCATATAATATTTGCAAAGTTCAACTCCTCTTTGAAAACGACATTTTTGGATTAAATTTTTGCAACATGATATTAAACAAAAATCAAACAGATAGCAATTTTTGAAAATGTATTCTTTGAAGCGATGAGAGCATAATTATCCGAGATGGTGTATTTAATACTAGTGATGGGTTGCTACGAAGGAAACTGCTATTTTGTAGCAGCTATTCAGTATCAAAAGAAGCTGCTACTTTTTGTAGCCCTTTCCTGATACAGTAGACAAGTGCGAATGCTGTGAAGCATACATGTATATTCGTAGCAGTAAAGCAGTGTATAAAATGTAGTGATGACGTTTACGTTAGCAGCTACAACCTGCTTCTGTAAATGTTGTGTAAAGGGAGTATCATGCGCCGGTTTGGATCGGAGTCGCGCGCTCTCGAACATGCAAATTTTGTTGTATAGGGGTATTTAGATCGTCTTGATGACTTTGGGACGCGCGAATCAATTATCTCAATCATATAAATACCCAAACAGAGAACTAATCCTATACCCTGCTAGGCTTCTGGGCTAGAACCGCGTCCTGGATCTTCTTCTGGCCAACGTTTCGTCCAACTCGCAAGGGACATCTTCAGTGCTTCTGCTACTGCTGCTGATCCGAAACAACAGCTTCAAATCAACAGTGTCCTTTGCAAGTGTTGACGAAACATCAGCGAGAAGAAAATCCAAGTCCATATTTCTTTCAAATAATTCCTGAACGCGTACGAAACATGATACGACATTTTAACATTAAGATTTTCGATGCAGAATCGTACTAAACATGTCGCTGCGTGTAGTAGCTTTTGCGACAATTTATAGATCCATCCATTTTCCCGAGAATGCTAAAAAATTCTCGCGCAATAAATCGCTAAAATCTTAATAAATAATTGCTAATCTGCTATTACCAAAAATTGCTGCTATCCCCAAAAAATTACCTCTGAAAGAAAAAAATGACAGTCGCCACACCAGTTCTCGATATTCCTATTCTCACATTGACGGACAAACAGGGACGTATTCGGTGTAGAAGACACGCCCCACAACGGCCACATGAAAGCGGTGAAGCAGTCGGTACTGGACGGCACGTCCAAATGGTCAGCCAAAATAGTCATCACAGGTTTGTTTAAAAGCATCCGGAGTCTTATGATTCCTGTCCCAAGGAATCATACTAACTGTGTTTATGATTATTATTATTATTATCATGTGCCAATGACGAAATGTTTGGTCCAAGGGGAACGTTGCAATTTAATTCAATACAGACCTGTACTGAAAAATGTACAGTTTTACTCAAAAAATATTGTGTCAGCGTTCCCTTTTGACATCTTCCAACATTATTGACATATTATACATTTATTATTATTATTATATTATATATATATTGAATGCTGAATGTGCTGCTTCTTGCTATAATATGGATTTTATATTATTGTTTATTACCCCTATTTATATGTGTTGTTCTCCTCCTTTTTTTATGATGTATTTATATATTTTTATTTATTCTATCCACAAATACATCCTATTTATCTTGCTCTATATCTCTCAGTATTTGTTTCTGCTTCGCCTACTAATCAATCTTTTATTTTTTTATTTTTTCTTGGGTTGGTAGTATTGCTTACACACAACATTTAGAGAGACTATCGTGTAGCCGAAACAAACTCTGCTATCTCTGCTAATTTATATTACAATATAAGTATGTTATTGCCAGAGAGAATATGCGTGGTTTAGATTCTTATCGATTATCAAAAAAAAATGATAGATATGGAATTTTATATCAAAATGATGTTTTGCCTTAAATTGACAATACATAGAAACGAATTAATGCGTCTACGATATAAAGTATCCATATCTATGGAAGATTTAAAGGATATTACCTTCTTGCGTAAAATCTAGTAGAGTATGCATTAGATCACGAAAGGTAAAGACGATTATGCTTGTCAGCTTTGGACGTAGTGCCTCTATGCTTTACAAAACAACCATGCAATATTATTAAATAAAGTTATGATGTATTTACTCGAAACCTGCAAAAAAAAATACTTTTATTTTAACCAAATTAACAGAGTGTTTATTTTATTTCAGCAATAAATAAAAAATAGAATAAGTACTTTGATCATATTAAAACTTGAAATTTTACATTACCTTAAAGGCACTGACTCCTGCATTTTTAAGCATATCTTACATTACCATAATTATACCATTTGATCGAATACTTTTGCCCGCTAGAGGATTATGAAGTTATTTCTTCAAAATTATTAAGTTGGTAGACGTAATTAAAACAAAACTGTCATTGTATAGGCAACTGCATTGTATACATGCGCGTTTGGTCTAGTAAAAAATCCATATTGAATTATTCTCGTGTAAAAAAAATAACTTTACGAAGACAGAAAATGTTTCTACCAAACAATTTTAATTCACAAGCACGCCCTCGTTGCTATCCAATATCAGGGGTCAGATCATTTGCAAGTTGCAGTATCCACCACAGATTCCAGTACCAATATAACATCATAAAGAATGCATAGGGTCGGTCCCAGAATAGAAGGTTGTAGGATACCAATTTAATTGTATGATCATGATCCTTTTGCTTGACAGATAGCTTGAAATGATGTTAATCAAGTACTTTGGCACCCTTTCGTTCAATTAAACTGTGATTAGCAGTGCTGAATGCATTTTCGAAATCGATGGTTATGAAAATGCACCATCTGCTGCCCAAGTCTTTAATGATCTTCATCCGATCTTCCAGTATACGAATGTTTGATTTTGACAATCGGTATATTAGATAAAATAATCTATTCTGAATTGGAATTGAATACTTAGGAAGTAAGTCCTTCCAGATCTGAAACATGTTTATCGCTTGTTTTCGATATTTTAAAATCCAGTAGGCCCTGATAGCTGAATAAAAACTATATTAATTTCATGTAAAGTACCCTTTTACTAAAGTGTTACTAAGAAACGTTGTTCAGAATGGGAAATTGATTACTAGTTACTGGTAACCACAAATTAAAACAAAATACTCAGCTTTCACAATTTTATTTATTGTTTCATCAAAGAAATTACTGTAAAAGTAAACAATAAGTTAAAAGCAAATTACAACGCAGAACATAAAATTTACAATTTTAAATATGTCGACTATTCTGTTTTAAGTTATGGTTGCCAGTAACCTATAATCAAGTTCCCACGTGGGATAGATTCAAAATATACTGGATAGCATTTGATGTTTGATTTAAATATTGCAAATAAGTGTACTCACCTTGAATATACTTATGCTTCTTAAATGTTTTTGATATATTATTATACAAACAAAAAATTTGCATGTAATGGATATTTACACCATCTTTATTAATAAAATATTGCAATATGTACACGAAATGATTAAAATTAAACTATAAATTCAATATTAAACGAAATAAAAACTTTGTATTATAAGTTATTGATTTAAAAGACACATCACGTGCAGCCTCCTCGGCTACCTAGTTGCTATTGCTAAAATAATATAAATATATAACTTCTCATTGCTTGATAAGAGGGCAGATTACTAGTGCACATGACCTGCAATGGTGAAATCGAGGCATATGTATAAGCTCTTTGCCATCTAGTGAAGGGGAATTGTATCTTTGCATATTATCTAACATAGAAAGCAGATTATAAAACAAAAATACTCCAAACTGTGGTAGTGGTAATGCTGTAAACTTCTCCTAGACCCTCCACCACAAACTGCTGCAGCTATACTATATATACTATAGAAACTATACTATATATACTATATACTATACTATATATACTATATAATACAGTAAATACAAAAAACAGTATATACCTTGAAATAACCCTGAAATAACTATAACTTATGCAGTTGTTTCTTAAAGCAATTTACACTACCAACTTAAGTGTAAACAAAAAATGATGTAGGCTGCCAAAACGGGCAAGAGATTTCGATCACTTGGTATTACGTAGAGTATTTCGCTTCCTTTAGAGAGCCTTTTTTAAATTACACTTACATATAGAGCGAATTTACCCTACACGACAACAAGGAAATAACCGAAATTATTTAACAAAACACTCTACACGAAGACGTTGAAAGATGGCGTATCGAAAATGTTGTGTGTGCCAGTGATACCAACACAATTTTACTCGCCGGAGGATAGGATAGGCAGAAACAAGTCATCTCCATTCGATGTTGGCAGAACCACAGAGATTTGGGAGCAAATCTGATCGTCTGTGGTCTACGCCAACCCTCCCAGAATATTAAATCGATTTCAAACTGGATCCAACCGATCTCCCCTCTGTCCAAGCGTTTTCTGATTTTTCCCCCCTCCGAAATGTATTTTTTTTGTTGTTTTGACAAGCGCCTGCTATATATGGTCATGTGTTGTCTGTATCGATGTTCTTGTTTCCGGTCTATCATCGCGCAGAACTACATTTTCAGTGGATCCTGATACACACATAGACTCAATCGAGCAAGCGGAAGCCGCCACAATTGAAGGCACTTCGAAATGGTCATGCAAGATAGCTATCACAGGTATTGACAGCTGCATTCTATGCGGATGAGACATTGTACAGAGTAAATTGAAGAGATTAGACGATAGTAAAGATCATTAATAAGCAGAGTACTTAAAAAAAAAAAATGTACAGATTCGGTAGACAATCCCCCCCACTCCCCCTTCTTCATTATTCGGAACATCATCGAAAATCATAATCTGTTAGAATTGTAGTATATAATCCCGAAATAAATTGTATCTACTATTCCTATCTCTGTTTTATATATACATATAAATTTCTCTCACTTATGTTCCTATCTCTCTTTTAATTCTATAAACGCTTAAGAGCAACAAATAAAGCAAGATTTGCAAATGAAACGAGGCCAAGTTGATTTTAATATAGAAAAACAAAAACACGCTGAAGTACACGACGAACGAAGCACTTTTTATTGTTTTTTCGATTTTTTTTTTTATTACATTGATTATACAGAGTCGAAATTTTGGGCTCTCAAAAATATTCTTCTCGGACGCAATAACCCTTTTCGTGGGCTTTTGGATTTTACGATCAATATGGCTTGATTGGTCACGATGTGTTTTTTTCCTTTAACGGATGGTGTTTGTCCAAAATTCAAATGAACAGATGTGAAGATCATGAAAATCTACTGCCGTTTTGGGCAAACACCCATTTTATGAATTCTGCACCTCCACTCAACTAATCTATCGCTTTCACGATAAAACGAAACTACTGCTCTTCGTTCTTCTCTTGCATATCTTTTTACTAAACACCAACACAAACTAACACACCTACCAAAGCAGCAAGGACGCACTCACAACTGTCGCAAAGGCTTAATATAATTTTGAGGAATGATGTATGTATGTTAAATGTATATCTGTTGTTCTATCTATCTATCTCTCTCTATTTTTTTCTTTTGTGACGCTGTTTTTATTTATTTTGGCGCCAAAAAGAAGCCAGCCGATTTCTAAATTTTATTTAGAAAGAAAAAAAGAATTTTGCAACCCGCTGATCTTTTTGGGCATGCGAATTTGTCATTCTGTGTTTATCGTTGTTTATTATTGATATATTTCTACGTGTCTAAGTAATACGCTCTGTCTTCTCTCTCTCTCTGTCTATTATATCTGTTGCGCTCTTTTCACTATTTTTTTCCTCCTCGAAACGAAGAGGAAATTTCCTGCGTTTGGCGATGAATTATCAGGAGTGAGAATCCTCTGGCCAAAAGTGAATTACTACTGTCTCAGAAAGTGAATTACGTGTCGAAGCTTTTAAGAATTATTATCGTACTTTTAGCTTGTTTGTGTTATGTTGTACTTACTTACTATTTTACTACTGACAAACTTGGAAACGCCTCTTTTCAGCCCAGCTTGCCCATAGAATGTAGCTACAGACCTGCTTGACCAAACTTATTATATTATATTTACTATATACATAGGTAGCTAATTATATGAGTTATAAATGATTATTTGACGATATTATTGATTATTTGAATTTGAATTTTTGGGAACTTTTTCATATTCAACTGGCAGCACTTTTTTTTCAACTGAACCGCTTACTTTGTTGATCTGTACACTCACTGTACACTAACTTATACTACTTAACACATTACTATCCTTCGAATAATCTTTACTTTTACATTACTTACTTACTACTACTATTTCTAAATAAAAAAAAAATGTCACCAAAACATACTATACCTCAAATGCACGAAAAACAAACCATTCTTCAAAACGAAAGATTAGAAACTCACTCAGTATTGTAAATTTGACAAACTACAGCACTATTTTTCATTATACAGCATTGAACTCTATTAAATGAATAATAGTGTTATAATCTAATCTTCTAGATCGGAATAATTCCTGTATGCAATTTATTATAACTCGACAATACAAGCATTTCAGTGGAAAGGAGAAATAAAATCGGAAACTGTCAAAGCAAACCTATACCTGTACGCGTCTAAATTATTAAATAAATCACAAAGCCACGCCCAGTTGGCCACTCATTTTAAAGGTCAAAATCGCAAAAAAAGAATCATGTAGTTCTAATTTTTTGATATGTTATTGGGAGCAGTACCAATAATGTGAATCCAAATTTGCAGCTTCGAATAACCTGCACTAAATGTCTTGAAGAATTGTGCAATTTTCGAAGTTTTTGCCCTGTTTAGCTTATACAACTAATAAAACATATATTCTAAGGAAAATCTTATATTCAGATTAAATTTATAATAATTTGAACTTAAATTCAGTCTTATGTAATGAATAGAAAAAGAGATCCAGTTGTGTTTCTATTGTGTTCTGTCGTCACATGTTATTTGCGCGCAGCAAAGAAATAAAATAACGAGGGTGCTTGCTAATAAAGAAAGAGATGACATGAACATAATTATTTTGGGGGTATTGTAAAAGCGGCTCTTTGAGTAAAGAATAAAAAATTGAAAGTTTTGAAAATTTTATTTTACGAAAACGGTGTTCAAGTTACTTTGTTTACTGTTTCCAACATTTTGCAATCAGATAGAGCTCGCCTCGATCGCATATATAAATAATACAAATTTCTTTAACAAAATTAAAAAAAAAGGCTCAGAACCTGCCTTGTGGAACTCACTCTCTATTTAAATTAATGTTAACGCAATTATAACATTATTAGTTGGGTTTTTCCAAATGTTCAATTCTTAAATTTTTCTTATAGTCGAAGCATATGAACGTTTTTGACTATAGTTTTCATGAATTGGTAATCATAGTTATATATTGACTTCATAAACATTTTTTATTTACTTTGTAAATATTTAAATTAAAGAAAAAGTTCTGTAGATAATTGTTCTAAATCAATGCAATATTTCGGCTTTAGAGAATGCAAAAATAGTTTCATGTAATAGTAATTAGATTAGGATTACGGTGGCATATGGACTTGTTTCACCATGACATTTTCAGATCTATTGTGATCTGAATCTTTTTCCTCGAGGACGCTCTCTAATTTGCTCTTATTGAGCCTTCATCTGGAGGGTGGCTTCTTTGTGTAGCTACTAGCTGTGGGATCTCCACGCCAGTACTAAAACCTTGTCCTCGCCAGCCTTCCATTAACAAGCACATGAATGGTGTTTCTTCCTCTCTCGGGTCATCTGCCAGACCTATGTGGTACATATGCCTATAGTCTACAGTGAAGTCAGCAGACCTACTATCATTTGATAGTCTTCTGTCTTTATTCAGTAGAAACATGACAAACCTTACTCTGAGAGGGTTGGGAAGAAGTTAGACCTTATTACTGATAGCCCCAAATTATTATTTCCTTTGAGTGTTCCGGCACCTACAAGGACGATGGTAGCTTTGCTGTTAATTGGATATGAGACCATGTATGTCTTTGATCAAACATACCCCCGGTATTTCACCTCTTTGACGATTTGATCCTTTCACCTCCTATACTGTGATGAGGCATTCTTTTTCTTGTGAACGTGGATAACTTGGCGTTTTTTTGGAGGCTTGATGAGTTCGCTTTGTTTACCCGATTTGTCACGTGTTTTAATAGGTTTGCATGCGCTCAACAGTCCTTTGAAAAGCGCGCGCTTCTAAGACTAGTTGAAAGTCTTTCAGCATATCTCCAGGCAATGAAATCCCTTTCCGCGTCAGCTTCCGGTTTAAGGCTCGTCTACTGGGGTAGTCCACAGCAAGGGGATAGACTGCCACCTTGCAGGTACGCTGGCTCTTACCCAACTTATACAGCTTGGGCATCGACGACTCTTCTCCGTAAGCCCCGATAAGTAAAAGTGTGTAGCAATTGTTAAATGGCTGCCCTCGATGTCAGAAAGTCTCATGGATTATTTCTTTGTCTCTATTGCTTTGTAATTAACTTTTGATTGACCTGTTGAGCTTTCAGAGTTGGTATTGTCCTTATCACATAAGTGGCTGTTGCTTTTCAGCGCGGGTCTCATGCAGTTAGTAATAGATAGACATTGTTAATAAAGCACACAAATATATGCTTCGTTTGCTTAACAGGAGTATAACTGTAGAATAATGTGTGAATGTCCGTCAATATACATTCACAGAATTGCGGCTTTTGTAATTTGCGCAAAGGATTAAATGTAAAAATAATCGCATTTTATTTTTTCTGTTTGCAATAAGCAGGTATTCTGGGCAATTATATTCCACACAATTATATGTATCGCGTCATTTTCTCTTTCTTTCTTATTATCTTATCAATTTGATTCCTTGATGGTACCATCGGCTGCATGGAAAAGCTGGTAAATTAATTTTAAGATTAATTGATTTGGGCTGTAGTACTAAATTACAATTTAATGTCATTTATACTCTCATTATTTTATCAGGTTAAATATGCACAATAAAGGATTCAAAAAAAACTAACTAGTTTCCATTGTTAGTTTGACGAACAGATTACTTACACAGCAAAAATTTTCAATATCGGGTAAATGTTATTTTTATGTTTGTACCAGTTTTCTATGCAGCGATTAATACAAGTGTTAATTATTAAGGCTAATACGTTGCATTGTTATATAATTCTTTAAAATATTTTTTTTCTTGAAGCTTCTTTATACTAATTATCTATGTTTTTACCGAGAAGGTGTATTATTTTTAGTATATTAAATCAATAAGTTGAAGAGAATTAGTACCAAGAAGAAGTGAATGATGAGGTGAATGATTAATTGATTATGACGAGCTTTAATAAAGAATTTAAAAATCAGGGATTTTATTTGCGATGCCTTTCCACAACAGGCAGAAGTTATAACCACTTCTGAGACGCACATTTACAACTAACTAATGAACCACTTCAACTCTGTCTCAACACTATTGCACCTCTTATTATAAACTTCTCTCAATACTATGCAGAACTATTCTCCTGCAACACACCTCAAACTATTCTAAATAAAGACCATCAAAACAGATACAAAAAGCACTTGTGCTTATTTAGATGCTTATGAAGTAGTTGCTTCTAGAAACTAATATATTTTGCTCGTTTGCATGAGGCAGCCAAGCACCCTGCTGGTATAAAGCTTTATAGCATTATTTCATAGTGATTAACTAGGAGCATTTTGGTTGTAGTTATTTATTTACTATTAATATTGTTACAATACGCAGTATGAGGGCTTGGTATTTAGATAAAGTCTTGTGTATTAGATGTTTATATATTATTATTTTTTTAGAATTATATTATTCATTCTGTTGTTCTCTCTCTCTTTCTCTCTTTCTATCTATCTATTATAAAATTTTGCTTGTATTTTATCTTTAATTAATTAACCTATATATATATTCTAATGTGTATGTGTTTGATGTTAGCAGAAACATTTTTCTTGTTCGCTGTGCTCGTTCTAGGGGCATGTCTTTTCCACAGCACGAAATTTTTTCTATACTTGGTCTTCTTTCTCTTCTATCTCCACATATAGCCCTAAAACATACTCCTAGCTCCTCTCTCACACCACTTCTTCATACGAAAGTGAAACGTTGTAATATATTCCATCATTTAAACATCAGCATCCGCCTCTCTCGATTCGAAGCCCTTTCGTAGGGCACACACGATTTTTTTTCATGCGAGCATCGCTTGCCCGTGTCCAAAAAAAAAACTTCCAAACGATTCTAAGGGCGTTTCGTGGGTTTTTCTAGTAAAGTGGCCAAGGGCTGATGGGCCAAGAGCAAGAGGCACGCTCAGATCTTCTGTCGCCGTCCAGTGGGTAAGGTCAAGAAGGGAGCGCGTACGCATGCCGCAGGAGTTGAATCGGGCGGTCTGGGACGAGACAATTCTATTTGCTAAGGGGCATCGGAGAAGAGATATTGTCAATGGTAGTGGGGATCTTTTTTTCTGTTGTAGTGAATGGCCAGAATTCTTCGCGATACGGATAAAGGTGAGAGTATGGGACGAGGATAACGATTTGAAGAGGGCAAATTGAGGCAGAGTTGAGGCTAGGGAGGTCTGATGATTTTGGACAGCCTCCATAATAGAGGTAATCTGATTAATATACGTGTGTTAAAAAAGGTTGTCGGATATTTTACCATTGTGTTACTGGTGGAATAAAAAAAAGTTCTTAGTCAACATGGTCCGCATTCAACTGTTTGGACATATAGTCGATTGCATATTTTAATACAAAAAAACATTTTTCGTTTTGAGATAGTTCCGCTTGTCAACAGCTGATTGTGACCTTAAAATTAGTTTCTGTCAGACATCTGTCATCAGTTATTTATCATTTGCGTCAATTTTTTTTTGTTCCTTCAATATGCATAAGTAACAATGCAGAAATAGGAGATATGCATTTTATGTTCGTGTGCGAATGGTAATCGGCCAGCTGAAGGACGGGTCTGTATGTGAAGAATTTGCAATCGGTGTTACCCTGATAAGAATTTCCCAGACTTCATATCCGGCGTCCGAACTGGTTCATTTAAAATTAATGGGGTTCTTGGTAGACCTAGATCAGTTTCTTTCCGCAGTAGAATTAGATATTTTGTGGAGGGTAGAAGACAACCATAATATTAGGACGCGCGAAGACTTGCCGGAGAACTGAACGTCAGTCATGCCCCACCCCCCCCCCCCCCCCCCCCCCCCCCCCCCCCCCCCCCCCCCCTCATTTGGAATTCTGCGGGAACAGCAGCTCTATCCCTACCACATTCACGCGTGGCGTTCTTGCTCCTCTCGTTATGATGCGGCACGTAGGGTTTCTTTGTCATTGGGTTTAGCGAAAGGTGGCAGAAACTCCTAATTTTGGCGACTTCAGATTTTATTTAGTGACGAGGCTGGGTGTTTAGCAAGGGGAGCGGAATATTAATTTTGCTAAAATCACGTCTGGGCAGATGAAATCCCATGCTGTTGTAGCACTGGGCATCAGCCAAAACGTTTTTGGGTGCTAAATGTTTGGCTTCTATTTTTGGAGATGTTAATTGGTCGCAGTATTTCTCCTAATCTGTTAACGGGACAAGTATACTTGGATTTTAAGAAATGAATTAATTTGGTTTTTGGTCCCGTTTGTTGGGAAAGACAAATCCATGCCAACTTTCTTAATAGATTAATATGTGGTTATGCCGTGGAGCTCCTGCGCATTTTCCATCGTACTTTAGAAATTTCTTAAATCAAATTAGCACGAGAGATGGATGGACGGGGTAGATCAACTGCTGGCTCCTAGGTCCCTGACTCTGACACAGTCTCTAGACTTCTATGTTTGGGGGGGCATCTAAAACAATTAAGTGTAGCACGATCTGTAACAATTTGGAAGAAGGTCAAGAACGAATCGTAATTGTTGCGAGTAAATTCGGAGGACTCAGGAATTTTTGCGAAAGATTGGGTGATCTTTCATAAGAAGGTGTGAAGCGTGCTTAGGCATGGGACATGTAGAACATTTTCTTTAGTTTTAGGCTTTAATACACATTTGTTTAAATTTACATTGCGATTCAGAATTTCTTTGAAAATTTTTATCCTACTAAAACAATATGCAATCGACTATATGTCAAAAACAGTTGAATTGCCGACCCATGTTGCTTAAGACTTTTTGCTTATTTCCAACCAGTACTACAATTGGGTAAATATCCGACATCTTTTTTTAACACACTGTATATATTGATGTATTCTGACTTTGGACAATCTTAGTAGAGGCAATACACAAATTATGAGATAAACTGTTTCAATACTTCTTACAAGCAAAACTAAAATCAGCGGTGAACTGAAACTAAATAACAAGTACCTGCAGTAAAATATTTAGTATAGCTGGATTAAAATCACATTATCACATTATTACAGAAGAAGTAATACAGGATACTTGTAACTCAACCCAGGCGGTGTTGGTTCTTGACCCCCATTATATCCACCACATACCGTTAGGTTTACCCATACATACTGAGGGAATCGCATCAGGATTGAACAAATAATTCTCTAGCGGGCCGGCGGTATCCACATTTTTTCTGGTCACCGTCAACTGAAATAAGGATTTGCTGGACATTTAAATGATTTTACATGAAACACTTTAATTTATTCGCATTTTTGATGCATCATCATCAGAATTGATTAATTTATTAGAATAACTCGAATAATACATCTATTCCATTTTTAGCAATAATTAATCAATTGCAGTTTTGTAGGTGTTGATATAGCTAATTAAGAAACGTACTGGCTGTGATGAAATACCAATTTAATGCACAAATAAATATTCAAATGAAATTAACTGTCTAACTAAAAAGATTTCCCGAACAAAAATAATAATGATCTTATATCTAAATTGCCCTACACAAATATAAATAACATTTTATTACGCGATTCTTGATGGACAGAATAAAACCAATAAAACGAAAAATCTAAATCCAAATGAAATAACAAATGGCAGCAAAGAAATTAGAAATATTGTACTCGCTTGCGTCAATCTCAGAACTAGTTTACAAGGTTAAACAGTCGATACATAAAAATCTACTCACGCGCTAACGCCTAACGCACCGCATAACATCGAAGAAAACTACTAGAAAAACATTGAAACATAAGCAATGCTAAACATTTTAATGAATAAATTAAATTAAAACACTGACTTAAATATAATCATACAATCAAATCAAAACTAAATTTATACAGATAAAATATTTTCTGTGAAAATTTGCCCTCAAAACATTGACAAAGGCAAATCGGAGTAAACACTGTGCAAATCTGTCGCAACTTAAAAAAAAAAACTCTGCGAAAACAAGGTGTTGTCAACAGCAGTACCTTTAGTACAGCGAGTTTGTGGTAAGATGTATGAAAGTGTGCAGTGAGCAAATAGGCATATCAAAATCGCACGTACTGCAGGTCAGGACTTATTGGAGAAATGACGTTGGTATAAATAGAGAAAAGACCGATAAATCAGCAGTATAGGAGTATTCGCCTGCACATTTCTGTCGGATCAAAGCGAAAAGAAGGAGCCCCTGACAGTCCAATATACACTCTTACATGAAATCTCTTCCACTACCGTCTGTGAGCAAACAGCGGAATGTCACCTTACCCAGAGCCAAGGTGATACCTGGAAGCATGTATTCGACGGGCCGAATAAGAAATCGTTGCCGAGTTCGCCATGAGATCCGCATAGAGTCTATATACCAAGCAATGAGTAAGATAAGCAAAAACTACACGTCAGGTATATTTGACCCCTTCTTTGCAGACATTTCCACTGCCTTCAGCAAATATCTATGCCCTGGAGTGCGCTGTCATGGTATTCCTGGCCAATATAACGCTACTCGGCACCGACAGCTCTTCGGCTGTCTCGGCTAGGATAGATCTGCGCTTCAATTTCGAGTGAGTCGATCTAGAAGACACAACGACACCCCCCACCGAATCTATTTTATCTGCAGAAGAAAAATTCGTCAAGCTTCCGATCAATTGCACAACTCCTAACGCAATAATCTCAGATGTATAGAACAACTTCCCACCCTTCCAGTCGGAGAAACTGATGGATCTGAAGTCCACCGTGATCTACTGACATCGATCGTTCTTCAGGTGAAGTGCAGGAGTTGCCAGTCCGCCGCGGCCAGCCCGGTCGTCAGGATTGCGTCAAGCGTGCCTGAGGTCACTAGCATTCTGTTCGAGAATGTTAACGAGCTGTCAAGCAGGGAGTTCAGTGCGATCCCAACGACCTAAGAGAATCCTGAAGGCGGTCCGAATGATATTTGGATTTCTGCACAAATGATAGCATGGTAGTATCTGTGATGGAAGAAGATAAGACATTACGGTCCAGTGCTAATCAATTCCCCAAAGTCAATATAGAACGGCATGAGAAAATAAATTAATCCTTAATCCTTTTAATTTTGTTTTTTATTGTCTAGTTATCAGCGCTACCATGGGGAGCCCATTCGCTGTGACATGAAATAACGCGCTCGAAGGAAAACGAACAGCACAGAATCAAGTTTCAGCCATATGAACCTCCACTCAAAGTGAAATGGTTGCACAACAATTACGTCAAAGACGTTCCGCCTTACAAAGGGCGTACCAGAATATCAGCCTGGTTCAGCCTTCGCATGAGTGGCTGACGAAAATGACGAGTATCCTTAGAATCTTAGGTGCCTTCACAGAGACAAGAAAGCGGGGTAGGAATCGCACGAACAGCAAAACGATACAAATCTAATCTTTTTTCATTACAGTTCCAAAAGAGTACGAACATGCCTATTTTCGAATTCGTAGTCGATGTTCTGCCCGCAATGACGCATGTTTCGACGTGGTGTCAGTTAGAGTGTCCAGATCGCCGGAGATATGGAGAGATACATGAACGTTTCGCGAAACAATCGTCAGGTCTATTGGCGTACGCGGATAATTAAAGAGCAGAATTCCGGAGGGCACTGCAGAAGAGGGCGACTGTACGTTTCTTTTCGCTACACTCGCTGTCGATATATCGATTAATTTTTTTCCTGCTGCAGGTTTTCTTAATAAACAACATCCAATGCACTCGAGTTCAATTGGAGACAGTAATGTTCGAATCGATGGGCGGCGAGAACTGGAAGAGATGCGCGACATCCTAAGGAGCTTCAACCGAGTCTGAATGCGGCCGCTAGACGAGTTAGGCATGCAGTTTCGCCACAGTTTACGAGCTAGAATACCCAGAGCGTTAAAGGGGGGAAAAACTGGGAGATCTTCTGCTGTAAGGATAAGGGCGGTGGCACTGGTAGTCTCAACGACAGCTCAAAGGGAAGGCGGTTGCGGCGGTGAAGCCCGACGAGGTCTAAAGCCTCTGATGGTCCTATTGGACGGTTTTTATCCTTATACGCTGAACGTGGAAAAAACCGTGCTAGAGAGGCTATGAAGGAAACTGTGGAAGATAGTCATGAGGATACTGGGAGACAGTGGTATTACCTCCATGACGGATAAGGAGGTAAGATTGGAAGATTGAAAATCGTGAAATTTGATTATTGATCATCCCCAAATAGATGATGTCAAAAGCTAACCGACAACGCCAAGCACTAAGCGTGCCAACACCAAGATCGAGGACATTCCAGACTAATCAAGAAACCACAAGAACCAATGAGGGTAACAAGCGTGAAAAACGCCTGAGTGGGGTGATAGACATCTGCGAAGGAGGGGAAAGAATCTGTCGCCAAAAATGCGGCTGTGCTTGAGGTTGCTTTGGATAGCTATCAAATTATAATTTCGCACGCAGGAGGAATGGGGAAGAAGAACTTCTTGGTAAGATTCAGAGTTGGGGGCAGAGTCTACGATATGCCCTCTCGTTGTACACCAAACGACGGATACCTGATAAAGACATTCGTGATAAACCAC